>JAHSPW020000005.1:6226050-6826050 GCA_019985065.2 Arctostaphylos glauca
GTCGAGGTAGTAAATAATCATGAAGTGTTCAAATAAATGGGATAGACCCCAATTCTCTACGATTGTTTGCTATTTAAGCATGCGATTTAAAATGAGATAATATATTCGCGGTTTCAATAGTATTGTTCTTTCTATTTTACCCTCGTTATATATTTTTTGTACATAGATATTATCATAATTAGAAGTTATTGGTACTATTTACAAGGCGGGCTCAATATTTTAAGAGTCCTAAAGAAAAATTCAACAGTACTGGAGTACTCTTTTGACATCCTTTCTTGTTTTTAGACCAGATTTTGTTCAAGTGGGATGTAATTGGTTCGGTTTAATTCGGTTTGATAAAATTCATAGGACTGAATCGATTGTTAGGTTCGAAAAATTTGTAAACCGAAACCAGACCATATATAATATATATAAAGCAATGGAATAAGTGTGCAGTCTGAATTCAACTTTTTGCTTAGAAAATAAGACCATATAATATATGAATAGCCATATCCTTCTAGTGCACGTACCGCACACAATTTGGTGCAATTGAAATTTAACATTAGATGACAATCAAATCTGCATATTTCGAGTAAGAATTGTTTTCAAAAATAAAATAAGTATTAACTTTTATTCTACAAGTGCAACTTGAACCAATTTCAAAATAAATAAATAAATAAATCACACATATATTCTTCGTAAATTTCCATTTTACACTCGTTATTTTTCGCATACAGATATTATCAGAACTAAAAGTTATCGGTGCTATTTGCAAGGCCGGCTCAACATTTTAAGAGGCCTAAAGGGAAATTCAAGAATGGAGCCCTTTGATTTTTGAATTTTTGACTTCCTTTCTTGTTTTTAGAACAGATATTGCACAAGGTCTCTCTTGGAGAACCCATGGTTTAGAGTTTTTTATTCGGACAAAGCTAAAAAATAGACTCCTGGTAGATCGATATTCGTATAATTTGAATGGAATTTACCGTATTGACTAGCTAAATATGACCGACACTTGATCAATTTCAGTTTTTCTTTGTTTGGTCATTATATACGAAGTTTCTTTTTTTTTTTTTCTGGTCAAGTAATGGAAGAAAATTGGCTTTATTTTCTAACTAAGACAAGAAAATTAAACTTTGTAGAAATTTAATTCATTTTTATTTCATAATTTAGTTTTAACTTTTCAAAATCTTAGAAATGGGCACTATATATGGTGTCTTAATCTTATAGAGTCATAGTTCTTACACTTAATTGGCACAAATACATTTAAAAAGGGGTACTTCCCTATATATGCTTGGCTCTTTGGACCTGCCAAATCCCATTTATGAGAAATTACATTTTCCGAGTTCTATGTGCTTTTAGGTAAGCCTCACAAAAATATGTACTTCCCTACTTTAGAAATTATTTAGCAAATTTCTTCGTTAACTTCTTATTAACGTCGTTAGTTTTTATTAATCAAAAAATTAAAATACTCTGAAGTCTTTCGATCTCTCATATGTTATGTTAATATATACGTATGTAAGAAAATAGGTTAGTTATATTGACTTTTTTACAACATTTATCATATACATAAGTACGATGAGTTAGCAATGTACATGTACAAAAAAATAACTAAACATGTAAATTCCAAACTATTTTAATTAAAAAATAACATATAAAATTAATTTTACAAAAACAATCAAAGTCAATATTTCAAGTTTTAACAAAAATCAAAGTATTGTGTTATAGGTAAGTTATATGAATTTTTAACAGATTCATAAGAGTTTTCTTTCTTGATATTATAGGTTATGGTGTATATGTGTCTTCTATTAGATAAATTACATATAGGGAATGAAAAATTAATAAAAATGTATCAAGTAAATATATCATTCTTATAAAACTAAATAATAGTTACTAAAATATAATCACAGATAATTTTATAAAATTGACTAATATGGCTCAAATTTAATTTAATTTCAACATTTAAAGCTCGATTAGAAAAATAATTAGAACATTAAAAATAATAAATAAAACTAAAAATTCATGATGATTTTTTAATGAGATAAACTAAAAATGCATATATGCTTCTACTAGTATAGAAAATATAAACATAACAATATAAATTTATAAGTGAAAAATAAAAATATCTTTTATAAGAAAAAATAATTATTAGTATATAATATGAATATCTATTTACAAAAACTTAATCAAAATATAATTAAAGTCTAAATAATTGATTTAAATATTTCAAATTTTAATTTTACAAATTGTTTTGTACTATATACATTCATATATACATATATATAATTATAAAATATAGCACACATAAATAGACTAAATATATTTTATAAAAAAGAGGTTGAAAGAGTTAAGAAGTATATTTTAGTCTTGTATCAATGAAAAATAACGGTGTTAATAGAAAATTAAATACTTAACCTGTGCGTATTCACCCGTGCAGTACTGGATCTAAAGCGTTAAGTATCCCACCTAAAAAATACGTTTGCGAAAATCTACTAAGTAGTGTGTAAAGTATAAAAGGGGGATTCCTGAATTTGTGGGAAACATCGGGGAAGTTGAGTGCATTTTACAAAAAGAAAAAAATAGTGGTACCACTTCCCTCCCACACTATATATACGCCCTAATGTGGCTTGTGTCCTCCACACTCCTCTGCTCTCCACCTAAGAAAGCATAACTATACATTCTCTCTCTCCACCTTAAATCAACCTTTTCTCTCTCCTCCTCTTTCCTCCATGGCAACTTCCATCGAATCTCAACCTTCCCTTAAAGAATCAAAACCCACAATTCCTCACCTCGATATAGAACAACAAACTCCAGAACCAGCGCTCGAAATCGAGGTCGTCGATTACGCTTCTAGAGCCCAGTGGCTAAGAGCTGCGGTTCTGGGCGCAAATGACGGCCTGCTATCAACGGCGTCGTTAATGGTCGGAGTCGGTGCTGCCCGGAAAGACCATCAAACCATGATCCTAACCGGAATCGCCGGACTTGTCGCTGGAGCTTGTAGCATGGCTATTGGTGAATTCGTTTCTGTTTACTCCCAGTACGACATAGAAATGGCTCAGATCAAGAGGGAGTATGCTAGTGGTAGGGAGGGAATTACAGACAGCGAAATCGAGGAGAGGAAGAGGAAGTTGCCGAGCCCGTTCAAAGCGGCGGCTGCCTCCGCCGCGGCTTTTGCCATTGGAGCGTTAGTGCCGCTGCTTGCCGCGGCGTTTATTAGCAATTATAACGTGAGGTTGGGAGTGGTGGTGGCAGCGGTGTCCTTGGCGCTGCTAGGGTTTGGAGGGCTGAGCGCGGTGCTGGGGAGGGCGCCAGTGGTGAAGCCTTCACTTAGGATATTGGTTGGAGGGTGGTTGGCTATGGGGTTTACTTTCGGCTTAACAAAGCTTATTAATACTTCTACTGGAATTTAAAATCATCCCCAGAAAAATCTTTATAAAAATGAAACGTCTTGGTCCCATAAAAGAAACCAAGAAATCTGCTCAAATTCAGAATCAATAATCATGATTTATTAAGTGAATCATAATTTCGAAATCAAAAAAAGTTTCTTGATTTTCTTTCTCGGACTGTAGCACACTTCAAATGAATTCGGGAAAAGTTTGTTGTTTCTAAACATTTCTGGGTGTATATTATTTTCCAAGTAATAGTAAAAACTTTTTCTTCTTTATAAAGGGGAAAGCTGTTTCCATGTTTCTTTTAGGTAAGGAAAAAGACCTACAGTAGAATGATGTGGGGTAAGTTTGGGGGGCTGCTGCTTTATTTCTAGGTTATGGGTATCTTTTAGATCTTGTTTATGTATTACAAGATTCTTCTTTGTTTTGGTATGTGCTGGTTGAAGGTTCAAAAAGTGCTTGGAAAACAAGCTAGGTTTATATATAGATGGATCTCGATGAAGCAAAGGACTGTACGTTGTTTGTTTGTATACATTAATGTATTGATTAAGCCCTCTCTCTCTCTCTCTCTCTCTCTCTCTGAATGACTAAATAGACCACCATATTCATCACAATAATGATAACCAAAAAAACCATTTTTAATTGTCTGCCAATAATTTTTTTTTTTTTGGTTTCGAAAACACGCCAAGGGGCAATTGGGCCCCGGGGCGAAACCGAGATTCGACGTTTGAGGAAGATTGAGATTCTTTTTGGAAAAAAAGAAGAAACCCAATATAATTTGGAATTTTTTTTATTATTCTTTTGGGGGCCAAAGCCCCCCGTCTCCATATAGTTTCACCTTGGATACTTCCTTTAAAACTAGGAACTTAATATCCTGATTTTGAATATATAAGATTACTTCCCCATGCAACTTGATTTTACTTGACTTTTATTTTATTTTTTAACCAAAAAAAAAAAACACAAGTGAAGCAAACTGTGTTCTACAAATTCTGGTACCTAGTAGAAACGATGGAACCAAGGGATGCCATTTGTATTTTTGTTTATTGAAATAATGCATAACTCTATTAACATTTATTTTTATCGAAAACTTATATAGACTTGTCATCTTTGAGTTAATATAAAAAGATTAAATATAACTTTTGAATATTAATCAATTTTAGTGCCTAAGTCATCTATTAGTTGCTTGCAGGTCAGGCTCTCCATAACGCCCTAATTTTCGAACATATTAATAAAATATTAAAGTAAATGAAATTCCACATTTTCCATTTCAAAACACAAAGTTTAGTACAGACCATGGTTCTCTAACAAAATACACAGGTTTGGAAATGAAGTTTGTCAATAGAAAATACATTAAAAGGCTTCACTAAGGAAAGTCAGAGCAATTCTAAGGCTATTAGGTGAATCAATGCGCGACGACATCATCTTTTGAAAAAGTGTCCTCTTGGAGCTAATACTCGGTTCCGCTCCATCTTCGTCCATACCTAGCATAAAATGTCAAGGCAAAAAATATATATATACACCATAAGTTGTGACACTCAATAAGAAAGTGTTACCCTTTAATTTTTTTTTTTAATGTTTGGAACATAATGAACATATAATTATGCATGAACTATATACATGAAAGAACTAACACATAAGTACGAAAATAAAGTAGCAAACTGTTGAGTTCAATTCTATCGATCCTATCACAATAATAGAGTACTAGATTCAATTCATCTCCTTAACTATGATCACGTTTAGAAGGGGGTTATTCGTGTGGGAATCGGAGCTACTCTCAGAGCTACTTCAAAGAATCAACAATCATATTCCTAGAAGTTCAAGCCCTGACTCTATGGTCTGGGTATGGGATAAGAATGTTGTCTTCACAGTGGGTTCTATCTACGGGAAATGGGAAGAGTCAGTTTGGCTACCTAACAGGACTCTGGGAAGAATTTGGAGAGGTCTCAACCCGCCTAAGGTGGAGCTATTCGTGTGGCTTGCATCTCAGAATGCAATCGGTGTTAAAACAGTGTTAGCAAGTAGGGGATTCATGGGCGAGGATGATGAATTTCAAATTTGCAATTTTTGTAATACAGAGAACGAATCAGTGACTCACCTTCTGTTGCATTGTCAATATTCTTGGAAAGTCCGGTGCTGTATCTTTGACTGGTGGAAGATTTCTTGGACCTCTCCTCCATCTCTGCAAATCCTCCTTCAGGGCAAACCAAGCTTCAGGATGAACAAATTGGGTAAGGCCATGTGGGTTTCCTCCTTATACGCGACCCTCTGGTCCTTGTGGGTAGCTCGTAACCTTCTGGTATTCTGGAATCAAAGGGTAAAGGAGGGTGACCTAGGGGAATTGATCAAGTATAGAGTTTCTTTATGGGCAAAAGTGAAGAATCGTTCCAATCCCTACTCTATGCAAGACATAGTCCGGTGTCTCCATGGCGTGGTAGATCTAAGAGAATAGTTAGGTCCGGTTTTAGGTCTGGTTTTGGCAATTTGTTTGTGCTTCCATCCTGTTGGTGCCTTACCAACAGATTTTGTAGGATACGCGTGTTGCTCACGTGATCCTACTTTACCTCTTGTACTGATCCTGTTTCTAATATATTTCTTTTACCAAAAAAAAAACTATGATCACATTATGTATTTCTCATCAGGGTTTCTAATTATGATCACGTCATATCTTTTAGTCTCCAATCTCAATTCAGTATTTTCATTGATAACGAACATGACTGCTTTGCTAACTGTGCTTCCCAACTACCATGCTCTCTAACCACCATGTTCTCATTTATCATATTCTCAATCAATATCCATTATCCTGCCAACACAAAAGTACGCCTAAATCACTTGACAACCATTTGACTGAATAAAAGACATGCTATGTTGAGATATAACATGTCATGAACATAACTTAGCTAAATGCATAACACAGCTAAATGCACGATACGGTTAAATGTACAAATTGGGTAATATATAACTTGGGTCATCACACCTCTAGCTTAGTCAAAGTTTCGGCTCAAGTTGCATCATAAATCCAATAACTAGATATATTTCCAACGATATCCAAATTTCAAGTTTTTCACAAGTTCCCAAGTTAGGCATCCAACCGACACCCAGGTTTACCTTTTCCATCCGTAGTCTACGCTCTCGAGTCTATGTAAGTAATTCATGCTTTATGGTGATCATGTGATTTGTTTTCACAACATGGCATACATTAGTATATGAAAACAAGACAACAACTATGTACTTAGATGGCATACTTGCATAGTAAAATGACATGGTATCATATAATGCATTTGATTCCAAGTTTGAAATAGAACTAGTAATCTATTCAAGTCATAAGAAATCTAGCATGGTCAAATGTTTTAAAGGATTCCATTAGCGTAGGCTATGACATGTGTCAAGGTTGATATACGATTAATACATGCTTTCTACATTAGTGTAATCATATGTATGGAGTTAAAATAGAATGACTTCTAATGGTGTCAGTCATCTCGATGTATTTAAAGATTCATTCAAATGGGATGAAAATAGATCCAGATGGAATAATTAAGGGTTCTTTAGTCAAACTATTTTCAAAGGGCTAAATCATCGAAGATCATCAGGATGGACTGCAATCTCTCTAAGTTAAAACTAAAAACAGAGCAGAGTTCATTCGGATGTAAAAGAAGTTCATCAGAATGGACAATGATGATTCCAAACTCTGCTTAAGGCAGAAAGGAGTTTCATCCAACTGTAAACGAAGTTCATCTGGATGAGAGTTGTCTCCTAGCTTGAGCAGCTTACTCCGTTAATGCATATCAAACTTCTCAAATATGTTCTAAACATTGAAATGGAGAACCAAGAATAGGAAAACTTACCTTTATGTGACAAATGAGAATGAAAAAGATTGATTTGGGGAATTAGACCGCACTCCAAACTAGGTACATCAAGTGGGTCTTGTTTCTTGTTCTACCTCATTCTTCTTCTTGCTCCTTCTTCTTTTTCTCCTTCCACTACTACAATAATCATCGAAGATGACAGTTTTGTAACTGTCATCTATGGAGGTGACATTAAAAAATTTTAATTTTTTATGACAGTTTGCAACTGTCATTGATATCTATACAGATGACACTTTATAAGTGTCATTAAAAAGTATAATATGACAGATTATGATTGTTATCGTTAACTATAAATATGACACTTACAAAGCATCATTAAAAATAATACTATTATCTCCAAAATACCATTATTTTTTCTTACCAAGTTTCGAACCTCTGACTTTCCACCCAACCAATATCTTATGAGCATTCTCTCTGACCACTACATCAAATATAATATTTATGAGATATTTATAATATCTAATATATGTGTTTAACACCTTACACAAGTTCTTTGTTTAAATGTCAATTTTAATCAAAATTGACATTATAAAGAGAGATTATGTGACAGTTTTTTTTTTGTAGACCGACATTAATACTTATTTTGATTTTTTCAATGACAAGTTTGTAAAAACTGACATCTTATTTAAGTACTATTATAGTATCAATGACAGTTTTTTTGGTAAAATGACATCAATAGTTTATTCTAATTTTTTCAATGACAATTTTACAAAAACTGACATCTTATGAGAACTTTTTAGTAATTTTTTATAATGTCAGTTTTATTCAAAAGTGACATTAAAAAGGTTCTCATAAAACTTTTACTATTTAGTTTCGATGTCACTTTTATTCAAAAGCGACATCATAAAGGGGAATTGCCAAAATTAGATGACAGTTTTGTTTATGAACTGACATCAATAATTATTTCAGATTTTTTAATGACATATTTTCAAAAATTGACATCTTAGTCAATTTGATAGTGTCATTTTTAGCGATTGTGGTAGTAGTGTTCTTGCTCCTTCTTCTATCTCTCAAACTCAGGATGTAAATGAATGGGTAATGATATATCACAAGGGATGAAAGGTATTTATAGGCCATGCATGGAAGGAAAAAGTCATCCAATGGCTTGGAGAAAATCAAGAAAGATGGAAGGAGGAAATGAGATGGAGTGAGGGTGAAGTTTTCTCCTACCATGGAACCATGGTAGGTTGAAATCAAAGCTATTGTGAGCTATTGAGTTTAGCCGTGGGGTGACTTGGGAAAGAGAAGAGTGACGTAGGATGTGGTCGAAACACTTGAGAGTCATTCGAATGGGTTATAGGTTCATCCGGATGGATAGTTCCCTGAAAGTTAAGGAAATGTAGAGGAAAGTTATCCAAATGAGGGGTCTGAAACATCCAATTGGAATGCAGAGCATCGAATAAATACAGGGTATTCAGATGGGATTTTGATATACTTAAGATACATCTAGGCAGCCTAGTTGGGAAGCGTTGGAACAAGATATAAGGTTTAGATGGTTTCAAGGGGTGTTGGGGCAACACAATCCAGACTCTATTTTTTTGGCTTCTCTGTTGTTCAACCCTAAAGAAATTCTGGATTGTGCAGTTTTTGTGCCTTGAAGGGCAGTGTTTTTTTTATTCTGGGATTGTGGGTTAGATAGTGTTTATCATTGTTTTGGTGGTAGCTTTGGTCTATCTTTTGAGTTGGTGCCTTTCCAACTTTGAGATAGTTGTGTTGTTCCAGTGCCGGTTCTTTATATATTTATTTTAGCGTTTCAAAAAAAAAAAAAAAACATACATCTAGACAATGTTTAACAAGATCAAATTCTAAACACGAGGGTCAATTGTTTAAATCTATTACGAAAATATTGGGTCCTTACACTCTCCGTAAAAGTTCAGAGATCTGTTGCCTTTTGAACTCCAAATAGATCAGTGCACGAATAACAAGTCCACGAGGTTGTATAGTTTGCAGGCTTGCAGCTAGATTATGAAGCATCTGAGCGAAGTGGTTCGATGTTGCCTCATGCATGACATTCACATTCACATTCACATTTGGCAGCAGCGAAGACGCACCAATTGTACTTGTGTTGTTGTTAGGAGTAGCCAAAGGCGCATCATTGTCGTTAATAATTTCCAGGCATAGACTAATAACTATCTACAAAATACAAGACTATTCGTGTACGACTAACCTTCTAACAGCAATTAGCACGAATCCTAGTAATTGTTCATCAATCACTAACAAAAAAACAGACATCAAAACGACTAGGTAATATAGGTAAGTCAAATCTAATGTCTCGTGAACTGAATGACGACATCTGCATATTTAAAAGAGAAAGTTCCTTTATCAAATTTAAAATACTTATATTTTTTCAAGAAAACTTTGAAGGATTGGGTGACAACACTCATACAAACATCGTTAACTACAAAGTAACACACTAGAATACTAAGCTACCCAAATTAATAGTCTCTATATTCTGTAATCTGGGGATATAATACTAAACTGTAACACCTCATATTTCTACGGTTTATTATTAGATAAAAATATATGTTTCATAGTCGAATAAAATTTTTCTTAAAGAAAATAGTTTAACTTCTCAACATTTATTACATGTCAGGAAGACACCCAACTCAACCACTAAAGGAAATTAATAGTTTCAAAACCCAATGCTCAAAATTCACAAGTTACTTAAAACCAAATAAATACTAGGGACTTTATAGGTTCTCGCCAAATGATTGTTTCTGATACAGCCATGGCTCTTGGACTTCATCAACATCCTGAGTTCAGCTCCATCTCAACCTACTCCTTCGTACCTGGCGTGAAATGTCGTGGACAACAATTACTCCATAAGTGATAACACTTAGTAGAGTAAACCCATAACTTACAAAAACACATAATACCCCAACAAGCATATCAAGAATAAATCATACAACAACATGCAATGCCGTCCATAAGTCTTCACATGTCAAGTAGATTTCATTTATTACCTCTTGTTTGATGCCCCATGAGAAAATTGGCGTCTGTTTTTCTATGTTATGTTCTGATTTAGGGTTGCAATTAAGTTTAAATAGCCACCAAGTTAAAAATTGCACAAAACTCTCATGGTTTCAATAATTTAAAAATCAGTCTAAGACCTCCAAACTCCGCATTTAATTCATAAATTTACAATTGTTTCATAACTAACGAAATCATCGAATTAAAGATAAAATAATTAAGTTCAAAACCACAAGTCCTCACAGGAAGGCTGCCTTGAGCTGTTAATTGTACATTCCTAACACTTATTCCCGAAGTAGATAACCCCCTATCTTTCTCAGACTTTAGACCAATTAGTATGATCAGTTGTGCACATAAAACCCTATGTAAAGTGTTGGGGAAAAGATTGAAAATGGTCCTCCCTTGTATTATAAGAAGACACAAGTTGGTTTCATGGGGAGTAAAAAACTATTGGATGGTGTTTTGATAGCCATTGAGAGATATCATTCACTATTTCAAAGGGTCATGCCAAGGGGGACTGATCTTTATAAAACTCGATTTTAAAAAGGCCTATAATTGTGTGAACTAGAATTTCCTACTCCCCTTAATGGTTAAAATGGACTTTGATAGTAAATGGTGCACATGGATAAATAAATGTGTCTTATTGTAATAACCCGAAATTTTTAATGTATTAAAAATAAAAGCTAATATTTAATTAAAATTATTTTTTTCTTTATGTTTAATTATAATTTAGTCGCTTATACATTTGTTGTTGTTTTTATTCTAATGAACGGTCAAGATCAATTGAAAGATGGAAGGATGAGATTGTGTGAAGTGTATATCGTAGTAGAGCGAGTTACACCAAAACAAAATTTATTTTATTTTATTTATTTTATTTTTATCAATTAGGTGACTTTTGGCTTTTCATTTCTCTCAACTCCTCAACCATTGAAACCTTTGTAATCATAACCCCTTTGGAATTATTACTTGCAATGATAAAATTCATGGTAGATAATTGATATAATTTAAATATTATATTAGCAAAAGAAACCAAGTCTATTCCCTTCATTTTGTTAATTTTATTTTCGCACCAAAGGGTTAGAGAGCGAGTAAGAGTTCTAGAGTGAGAGAGGATGCTATTGGAATCAAACTCATGTCGTTCATCGTCGTTCTTCACCGGAATTTCAAAATCAAACTCATGTCGTTCATCGTCGTTCTTCACCGAAATTTCAACCGAAGTAGGATTGTTTATCTCCGACCATTGGTTTAAGTATTTTTTTAGTAGAAAAATGTTATCTCTAATTCTTAGAAATATATTTGTGATACAATTTCATGTTTAGTTTTTAGTAATTATGTGATTTTTGATCGATTCATGCTAGGAAGCGTAAACACTAGAATGTTACGAATCTGAAAGAAATAGAAACTTGATGTGAATCTGATTTTGAAAATTTTCGTTAAAATTGTTCGAAGACTCTAAAATTTCTGAAATTTTTAATGAAGATTCCTCTATGTGTCTTCTATATTGGGTAAAAATTTCGAAGCCTAACTCGAAATATAAAATTCTATAAAAATCCGTAACCAAGCTGCTGCAGATTTGTTACTGTGCAGACTGGTTTGACACACGTTAGGAAAACGGCCATAACTTTTAGCACGGGTATCGAAATTGCACACCGTTTGTTTTATTCGAAACTAGATACATAGAACTTCAAAAATATATAGATTTTATACTTTTCTTTTACCTAATAGAAATCAGTTTTTCTTTTAAAGTTGATAATGCAGTTTTTGGTATTGTTTTGGTGAATATGGATTTTGATGATAACATGACACGCACTAGTTTATGTTCATTAGTTCTCGTGGAATTTCGTGTGAGCGGAAATACTGTAAAAGTGACCTTTGGTGTTGTTTTGGCGAACGTGAATCTTGTTGGTAATAACATGATAGTTGTTAGAAAATTCTGATTGTGTTGATAAGAACTTGGACAAGTGATAAAAGTGGAAATGGTTTAATTACAGCTGTCGTGTTACTCGTTGATTTTTCGGGTTAGATTCCCGAGATTATTCCGGGTTAGATTCCCGAGGTGACTGGTGGTTTGATTCCCCTTCACTTTTGTTCCGGGTTAGATTCCCGAGGTGGTTGGTGGTTCGATTCCCCTTCTCACTCTTTTGTCGGGTTAGATTCCCGAGATTGTTCCGGGTTAAATTCCCGAGGTGACTGGTGATTTGATTCTCCTTCACTTTTGTTTCGGGTTTGATTCCCTAGGTGGTTGGTGGTTCGATTCCCCTTCTCACTTTTGTTCCGGGTTAGATTTCCGAGGTGACTGGTGGTTCGATTCTCCTTTGCTTTTATTTCTGGTTAGATTCCCGATGTGATTGGTGTTCCGGGTTAGATTCCCGAGGTGATTGGTGGTTCGATTCCCCTTCACTTTTGTACCGGGTTAGATTCCCGAGATAGTTGGCGGTTCGATTCCCCTCTATTTTTATATTCCGGGTTTGATTCCCGAGGTGAGTTAGATTCCCACTAGCCGTCGTGTCGTATTGAATATGGGTTAGATTCTCTGGGCATCGTCCCGATTAAGAGGAAAAAAGAAAAGAAGAATGAACTTAATTCCCTTAAAAATTACTTTACAGCTTTTGATGTATTCGCATTTGTTATTTAAAATTCTGTTGTTATGTTTCATTTTATGTATTTTGCTGTTATGTCATATCTCCTGTTATATGTGTGCTTTTACCTATGGGTTCGGTTTTCGGATAAACCTTCCTACCGAGTTTTATAAACTCATTGGTGCAACTTCTCTGCTCCTGGTTTTTCATACCAGATTTCGAAGAGCAGTTGCAGAACCTGTCCGAGTAGGAGAAAGTGGGACCTGCTGGAGGACTGTGGCGGCGTTTAGTTGTCTTACCTTTAGATGCTCTGTTATTTTATTTATTTTTAATAAAATATAAATCTCAAGAGTATTCTTATCAATTTCATTTCCGCATTTTAAAACTCTGATTTATCTTATTTCCTGTTATTTTAAATTAAATAATAAAAGACATTTCTTTGATTTATGTTTCAATTAATCAAATAATTGAATAAACGATTTTAAATAACGTACCGAGAAATCGGGGGCGTTACAAATGGTATCAGAGCATAGATTCACTACTACGACCTTGGGTAGAATGGGTAGATGACAAGTTTCGAGAGTTTGTCCGTTAGATTTTTTTTTCTAGTTACTAATGTACGGTATACATAAGTCTATTATATATTTTGATTTTCGAGTCAAAGGAGAGACAAGTTTTGAGATTATTTGAATAGGAAGAGAGTTAGAATAGGAGAATCAGACGCAATGGTGAGATAATCAGGCTTAGTTAGAGAACACTATGTGCGGTATGTACTCTTTTCACATGATCATAGGTTTTCACCCTCATGATTGTGGAAAGATGGTGATAAAATACTATATGATCATATGCGTATATTTTTTTTATAAAAAAAAATTTAATATTTTAAAAACTCGATCGGTAAAAATCTTTGTACAAAACTGTTTACGCCTTAGAATAGAACTTATCAATTAGAATGTCAACAACAACATCATCATAAAAAAAAAAAAAAAAAAAACGCCGCTACTCGGTGAGGAGATTGCTTCAAAATAAGAGGGATATGTTAGATTATGGCCAACACATTATTTTTGTTAATTCTTCATCATTCCTAGTTCGACAAGTTATATTTATCTTTTAATTTTATAATTTATGTTGTTTGGATATTAACTTATTTTTCTGAATTCTCCAAGCTATACTGATTTATTAAATGTTTGTCTTTTCAAAATCTTCAATCTATATTAATTTATTATCCTTTCAAACTTTTCAAATTTTGTGAAAAGAGTGGTTATCTATTTCTTTAATCTTTGTTTAATCTAATTAATATGCATTTTGAAATAAACCGATATCGAAATTTGTGAATCAAGCTTCACATTGAATTATTGAAAGTCTTGTGTTACCTTAACACCCATTTTCATGACGTTTCTCTGTCTTGGACAACATATTCTTAAAAAAAAATTATTCAGATTTTTTCTTTAGTTGACGAAACCATATTTGTTGAGATCACAATCAAAACACTCGTATGTCTTTTAAAGAACTTTGAATTCACAGGTCCAATTGAGTGGATTTTTTTTTTTTTATAGCACTTGCTCAATTTTTGTAGTACTTCTCATCTTTTAAGATGTGAAATCTTGAAAAGAGTATACTCCAAATCCTCATACATTTATTCTATCATAAGAATCGCATTAGTGAAGATTTTGTCCCCTCGAATTATTTCTATACTTGACACTTCTACCGAAAACTAGATTCAAATGTGTGTCTTTGTCACGCCCTCAATTTCAAACGTATAAATAGTACATATCCTTTAAGAAAACCTCACAATTCTCTCCAATAAACCCAAATATTTTGCTCATGATCAATTATCCAATCAACGTGAAATTCATAACGTACATAGATTTAAAGAAATAATAATAATATTTCAAAAGAATTTACAAGATTCAACGTGATGTATATAGTGTAGGCTCCGGAATGATATATCATCTCATGCATTCCCAGCTCTCCATGCTAAACCCCGAGAGAATACCTGAAAGGGACAGGGTGAGCTACATAGCCCAGTAGGAAAATCTACACAAATATTATGAATATATGAAATGAATTGGCATGCAACGCAACACTCAATAATAACACAAGCATGAGCTTACGCAATATAAATTTCCAATCATGCATGCATCATATGTCCACACATTGCCTCATCAACCTGTTCATTGCTCCACATGATATCCACCCAAGACCTTCAGATCTCGTCTTCAAACATGGTCATCCATTCCTTTCATGAACTTAGGACGTTCTTGTGCCAAGTATTTCACATTACTCACGTCTCACTACTCGCATTGTCTCGAAGATTACCTCTCCCACTAGCACTTCTACATCTTCTCATTACATCGATAACACAAGTCATTTACCTGTCAAATACTTTATCACATCGCATAGCTCACATGCCTCATCGAATTATCACTTGTCAAGTTTATATATTCCTGGCATTATTCCGAATGGAACCAGTACATTCCTGGCATTCCCGGAGGAGTCCAGTACATTTCCTAGCATGCCCGATAGGGGATCTAGTACATCTCCTAGCATGCCCGACAGGGGATCTAGTACATGGAACAATGTCTTGGCATCATTTCACATGTCAACGTACATCAATAGATCACATTCTAGTTCTCATCAATACTTAACGTATCATACGCATGTCCCACATTCAACCAATCGAAACAAGTCTTAAAGTCCCGTAATCCACGAGAAAAGACAATTCAAAGAAAACCACACTCTACGTCATCAACACAATTATCCGTTCTAGCAATAAAGAAAATGAATGACACAAACATATACTAGCAGCCGTGCACCACACGTCATTTGGCAATAAACTAACATCACCTTCAAACCGAATCCTCATAATACATTTCACAATCAAGTAGTTTCGTTCGAACTCATCATGAACTCACATACGCGTGTCAATCACAACAGACAAGGCATCTCAACATGCCGGAAAATCAAACCGTGCTCTACTCCAAACTACACTCCTCCTAGAGTCTCAAGGCAAGCCAAAGTTACCATCCTCTCAAGGATCGAAAGAGCTAGACAAACTATCTCACATGCAAGGGCCAATAACCCACACGCTAACCCACACTTCCCATGGCACAATAATAACGTCGAGTCAAGGTCTATCATTCTTTCACGGAACCAAGGGACTCTTCACTACACTAAGACTTAGTGGATCACCTCTAGACATGACAACGAGGAGTATAAAGCTCAAGTAAGAAGAATCTCTCCCATGCACATCTTACAACCCGCCTCAACCCACAATCAACGGTACGGTACCTCGCAAGCAAAGCCTCGACCTAAGGGTAGGTAAACGATTTCATATGAGGGACACAAGGATGATAGTAATCTCGACGCGGGTTCACCTCAATACAAGGGCATACTTGCTAACCCGTCAAAAATGTGATCCTTATCCAATTCCGGCATTGTCCGATAACTTCACAAAGTATAAGATTTTCTCTCAATAAGACACCATTGATTCCTGTTTAAAGCTCTAAAATAACTTTCGTCTCGTAGATCAAAACATCGTCTTTACCCGATTCCCGACTCAACCCAACCATCCTCAAGATGCTACAGAGTTCTTCTAACCTCTCAAGGTCCATTATATAATTTCCTCAAGTCATAAGTTATACCGAATAAATGTCATTCGACACTCTCGAATCGTGCACAACTAACCCAAACTCATATACTTGACGTGACATACAAACAATGGCCCAAAACCATAAACACATAACCCTAAGGCCCAACGAAACGCGCTATATACTTATCCTCACTTCCTCACACCCACTCCTACACGATAGGTTCAAAGGTAACGATAACCATATAACCGTTAAAAGAGGTGTCCAAGACTACATGTATGATAACCCAAACCACCAGAAGAATGTTCACCACTTCCGTCCGGACATGCCCGACCATCCCGTCCGGACGCCTGACCATTCCGTCCGGACGCCCGACCATTCCGTCCGGACGCCCCATACACACACTCTCTGTCCAAATCTCCGTGCCAGCCGTCCGGACGCCCAGTGTCCCCGTCCGGACGCCCCTACGCGATCAGCAGAAAAACAGCGCGATCTCCATTTTCACAAACTCACCAACTCACTTCCAAACATCAAAATATACACGAAACAAAGACCAAAACACATCATATACACATAATATAAGGTAAAGATCCCTACCTCAAGCTCCAAATGTTGGATTTGATCAAAGGGGGTGAAAGCCCTAACTTTTGGTGAACCTCCAAGCTCGAATCCGACTTTCTCTAGCACCAAATCACGATCCGTCTTCGATTCCACGTCAAGCACGACCCAAGCTTCCTATACCTCGGAGGAATTTGAAAATGGCGGGGTGGTTTGACGGTGGTGGTAGAGAGAAGGAGGAGGGGTTTAGGGAGAGAGAGAGAGAGTTGAGGGAATGTTTTCATTTCCTCCCAAAAATCTGATTTTAACCTTTCCCCCAAGCTTCCGCGAACAACACCACGTAAAGAAACGCGCACGAGATAAAACAAAAGACCCCGGGCTCGGGTCATATAATTAAAACCCGGTGCATAACATAATAAATCACATTGTTTCCCCCGCAATAAATTTTCAAATAATTATTTTTTTAAAATTCAAATTTTCCGGGTCTTTACATCCTCCCCTCCTTAAAAGAAATTTCGTCCTCGAAATTTAAACCAATATGTCGACACCGATACCTCTACACACAATCAACAAGCCAGACACGGATACTCCATCAAAGTCCAATGCTATCAAATAAGACACCGACACTTCTAATGACACCACATTCCAGATACGGACACACCGTCATCATCTCAATCTTCACTATAAATTAACCCGTGCTTTCACAAAGCTCAACGGATGCCAACTATCAAGTCATCACATTTAAACAAATCAATCAAATACATCAATTCGACTCATGCATACACCATGCTCAATGAGTATCCAACAACTAACGCACAATCAAGTCATCAAAGTCAACATCTCATATTCACGATAATCGTGACTCCACAAGTCCACGACTACCTCGATCGTGACATCACAAGTCCACGAAACCAAATTAAACATACTAGCACAACTCACACATCCACATCTAACTATCATGACTATCAAGTCCAGGAGATCAACACAACGTAACAAGGCGGCTCATGCATCACAATGCAAACAAGCATATTACAGTCAATCATCATCACGTATATGACTACCATGTCCGCGCGACCCACAATACTCGAGCCAACAACAAGTGCAAATCTCAAACGAATACGGCACATATGGATGTCACATAAACAGATAAATTCAAAGCCACAACGGCTCACCGTAATAAAAGTAAACTCACACACTTTCTTGTTAAGGAACTCGAACACAATCCTCAACTTCTAGTCAACTAGCAGGGTCTCACTCTTTTTAAGTCAATATCGTCAATTGAGCCATCAAACCGCACAAGGACATCCTCTTTCCAAACTTCTCAAAATCAAATGTTTCAAAACTCCAAGTCTCACAACTCTTACAATCCTCCTCGTGGAATGCTCCCAACTTCGTAATCGCAGAATGACGAAAACACAAAGGCGATAATGATACCGGCAAACAAGTCTATCGATGACTCACCCCCTCTCTCCCGAAGACGAACCACGTAACGCTCTCATCAACACATGCCAACTATCATAAGCCATCCACACAATACTCCACACGTAGACACCAACAAGCACATCTAGCGTTAAACTCATTAACAAATCTCAAAAGAATCCGACTCCCATCGTTCTCCACGTTCTCCAACAAGATCGAAATACCCATCCCTCGCACCATAAGTCTCTAGATGGTTACTGAAGAACCCTCTCCTTGCTCAATCCGAGAATTCTGACTCTATCCGAACTCTGGCCGTCGTAAAGAGCTCGCCTCTCGATGCGCCTTTGCCCCAGGAGGACAACTCTTTGCATCATGAGTGATCTTGCCACAAACATAACAAGCCTTCAGTGGTAGCAGATACCTCGCACAAACGTGACTGGGTTGGTTACATCGGTAACACACTGATGGTACTCTAGAAATAGCTCTCAAAACATCAAATGAAGTAAGTGGTCCAAGTCTCGATCGACCTTGCGAAGCATGAAGTATCTCCCTCTATCTCTTCTGTCCTTGGCTCCCTGAAGTGTCTGACGACGACAAATTCATCATAACTATCGATTATCCCAGTTTCCAAACTCTCGGTTTCCTCCATGCATCTCTCAGCAACTCAACACTCCAAACGTGTTCGATCTCCTCCAAAATCTTACCTAACATTGGCTCACCACAAGTCTCTTGACCAACTAATGAAAATCCTTCTCGATACGGCGACACCTATTCCGTCCTTACTCCAACCCTTGCGTTCAGCAGGTTGGATTCGGTGAATGCTGCGACAAACTCTCTTACAAACATACCCGGAACAACCAGTGCTTCAACTTTCCGTTCGACCCTCACATTCGCATCTCCACACGGGCTCTATACTCACCGACTCACCTCGTCATCTAGAAACACCTCACGATTATGGGGATGACCTCTTCGACCTTCCCGCCTAATCTCATGCCTCGAAAGTATCGCACCACAATATAAAGAAAGACAAATGCTAGTCACACTATCACCATCATCAATCAACACAAAACCAACGCCTAAAGCGATTCCCCAACACGGGTCCACAACATTACACTACTCTTAAGCAATAGAGAATGCAATGTCAATCGATGCTATTTACACAAGCACACTCATACCATGCCAAATGCAACAAATTTTGAACCCATGAGACTAAGTGTCTCCCCACGGTCTCAAGGTATTCTAACCTATTGCTCTGATACCAAGTTGTCACGCCCTCAATTTCAAACGTATAAATAGTACATATCCTTTAAGAAAACCTCACAATTCTCTCCAATAAACCCAAATATTTTGCTCATGATCAATTATCCAATCAACGTGAAATTCATAACGTACATAGATTTAAAGAAATAATAATAATATTTCAAAAGAATTTACAAGATTCAACGTGATGTATATAGTGTAGGCTCCGGAATGATATATCATCTCATGCATTCCCAGCTCTCCATGCTAAACCCCGAGAGAATACCTGAAAGGGACAGGGTGAGCTACATAGCCCAGTAGGAAAATCTACACAAATATTATGAATATATGAAATGAATTGGCATGCAACGCAACACTCAATAATAACACAAGCATGAGCTTACGCAATATAAATTTCCAATCATGCATGCATCATATGTCCACACATTGCCTCATCAACCTGTTCATTGCTCCACATGATATCCACCCAAGACCTTCAGATCTCGTCTTCAAACATGGTCATCCATTCCTTTCATGAACTTAGGACGTTCTTGTGCCAAGTATTTCACATTACTCACGTCTCACTACTCGCATTGTCTCGAAGATTACCTCTCCCACTAGCACTTCTACATCTTCTCATTACATCGATAACACAAGTCATTTACCTGTCAAATACTTTATCACATCGCATAGCTCACATGCCTCATCGAATTATCACTTGTCAAGTTTATATATTCCTGGCATTATTCCGAATGGAACCAGTACATTCCTGGCATTCCCGGAGGAGTCCAGTACATTTCCTAGCATGCCCGATAGGGGATCTAGTACATCTCCTAGCATGCCCGACAGGGGATCTAGTACATGGAACAATGTCTTGGCATCATTTCACATGTCAACGTACATCAATAGATCACATTCTAGTTCTCATCAATACTTAACGTATCATACGCATGTCCCACATTCAACCAATCGAAACAAGTCTTAAAGTCCCGTAATCCACGAGAAAAGACAATTCAAAGAAAACCACACTCTACGTCATCAACACAATTATCCGTTCTAGCAATAAAGAAAATGAATGACACAAACATATACTAGCAGCCGTGCACCACACGTCATTTGGCAATAAACTAACATCACCTTCAAACCGAATCCTCATAATACATTTCACAATCAAGTAGTTTCGTTCGAACTCATCATGAACTCACATACGCGTGTCAATCACAACAGACAAGGCATCTCAACATGCCGGAAAATCAAACCGTGCTCTACTCCAAACTACACTCCTCCTAGAGTCTCAAGGCAAGCCAAAGTTACCATCCTCTCAAGGATCGAAAGAGCTAGACAAACTATCTCACATGCAAGGGCCAATAACCCACACGCTAACCCACACTTCCCATGGCACAATAATAACGTCGAGTCAAGGTCTATCATTCTTTCACGGAACCAAGGGACTCTTCACTACACTAAGACTTAGTGGATCACCTCTAGACATGACAACGAGGAGTATAAAGCTCAAGTAAGAAGAATCTCTCCCATGCACATCTTACAACCCGCCTCAACCCACAATCAACGGTACGGTACCTCGCAAGCAAAGCCTCGACCTAAGGGTAGGTAAACGATTTCATATGAGGGACACAAGGATGATAGTAATCTCGACGCGGGTTCACCTCAATACAAGGGCATACTTGCTAACCCGTCAAAAATGTGATCCTTATCCAATTCCGGCATTGTCCGATAACTTCACAAAGTATAAGATTTTCTCTCAATAAGACACCATTGATTCCTGTTTAAAGCTCTAAAATAACTTTCGTCTCGTAGATCAAAACATCGTCTTTACCCGATTCCCGACTCAACCCAACCATCCTCAAGATGCTACAGAGTTCTTCTAACCTCTCAAGGTCCATTATATAATTTCCTCAAGTCATAAGTTATACCGAATAAATGTCATTCGACACTCTCGAATCGTGCACAACTAACCCAAACTCATATACTTGACGTGACATACAAACAATGGCCCAAAACCATAAACACATAACCCTAAGGCCCAACGAAACGCGCTATATACTTATCCTCACTTCCTCACACCCACTCCTACACGATAGGTTCAAAGGTAACGATAACCATATAACCGTTAAAAGAGGTGTCCAAGACTACATGTATGATAACCCAAACCACCAGAAGAATGTTCACCACTTCCGTCCGGACATGCCCGACCATCCCGTCCGGACGCCTGACCATTCCGTCCGGACGCCCGACCATTCCGTCCGGACGCCCCATACACACACTCTCTGTCCAAATCTCCGTGCCAGCCGTCCGGACGCCCAGTGTCCCCGTCCGGACGCCCCTACGCGATCAGCAGAAAAACAGCGCGATCTCCATTTTCACAAACTCACCAACTCACTTCCAAACATCAAAATATACACGAAACAAAGACCAAAACACATCATATACACATAATATAAGGTAAAGATCCCTACCTCAAGCTCCAAATGTTGGATTTGATCAAAGGGGGTGAAAGCCCTAACTTTTGGTGAACCTCCAAGCTCGAATCCGACTTTCTCTAGCACCAAATCACGATCCGTCTTCGATTCCACGTCAAGCACGACCCAAGCTTCCTATACCTCGGAGGAATTTGAAAATGGCGGGGTGGTTTGACGGTGGTGGTAGAGAGAAGGAGGAGGGGTTTAGGGAGAGAGAGAGAGAGTTGAGGGAATGTTTTCATTTCCTCCCAAAAATCTGATTTTAACCTTTCCCCCAAGCTTCCGCGAACAACACCACGTAAAGAAACGCGCACGAGATAAAACAAAAGACCCCGGGCTCGGGTCATATAATTAAAACCCGGTGCATAACATAATAAATCACATTGTTTCCCCCGCAATAAATTTTCAAATAATTATTTTTTTAAAATTCAAATTTTCCGGGTCTTTACATTACATATATCTTTGAAAATATATTGGGGTACTATCAATCTAGCTCGTACAATGAAAGACCTGATCAATGTTGCAGAGGCAGAATTACATGGAAACTGGGGGTCGAAGTCCTCAAAAAATTCAAAAAGAATGTAAGAACAAACTATGAATTTTTAAAAAAAATTATATTTCCGTCCCCCCAAATTACATTCAATCCCCTCCTTTTTTCAAAAAAAGGAAATCTCGGCACCTAAACGTGGAACCATGATTTCACCCCTGATTATGTCGGGACAAAGTTCCATGTGAACTCGTTCTTGATAACATTTGTAGAACTCAATTCAAAGCAGGGCAAGGGCCACTGGTATTTGGATAGTTAGAACCTCTTCAAATTAAGCTTTGTATCCAGAAATATTACATACCTACCTGGCCAGAAGTATCAATACACAAATAGATAACATGTTTGACATTGCTGGATAAGATGAGTTAAATTAGGTCGAATAAACTAGTAAGGAGTGTGGCATCCATACGAAAACCTTAATTGTTTTTTCAAAATGTGAACCAGAGTGGTTGATATCTAGTACAACAGAAATCATGGGTGGGACTTAAATCTCCACGAGTTGTACCTGATAGTCAAGACCTGATACTTTAAACTTTGCTCCGGTTAAGTTTCACAGTTGAAACCTCCTGGCCGGCGATGAAGACCTGAGACTCTCATATTTTAGGATCAAAACCTCTTTAGTCTTATCCATTTTTGTGCGATTAGTCCATACAAGGCTGTAATCGAGCCCCCTGCCAATTGACGAAAAAATTGATCCATAAAAAATTAGTCGAGATTGTTGGGGATCGATTGGGACGGATCCATAAAAAAATTGATCCATTGCAACGGGACGGATCAGGGGTGGATGTTACTGTCCTTGTCTCCGATCCATTAATGTATATTGAATCTCCATCCCCGCCCCTATCTCCAAATGGGAATTATTTTTGTCCTCTACTCCTGTCCCGAACGAGGGACGGATATCTCCAAATAGAGATTGGAGATCCGAAAATTAAAAAAATTACATTACTAATTACATAAAATTTGAAATGATTCTCATTTTCATCAAAAAAAAAAGTAACAAAAGAGAATAAATAAAATCATGCATACTCTTAAGCAAAAGTCATTCATTTTTTATAATCTAAAATATTCAAAAATAATAATAATAACTAATTAAAATATAGAGTTAACAATTAACATAAACATCATTTCATAAGTTTCAAATCATAACGATAATAACCAAAATTACTCAAGAGTATTGTCATTGACCTCATTAAATATTGTTGTACTCCTCCTCCAATTGCAAAATATAGTTATCTTCAATCCTTCTTACAAAAAAGAAGCTTATTAATTTAAAAGTTAAACTTAAAAAACTATAAAATGATTAAGGACCTAAGTAGAGACAAGTAAAATACATTGTAGTGCGGGGCAGAGTTGGGGTGGAGGCGGGAAATGGGGTGGAGACACACATACCCGAATCCTACCCGTTCCCATTTTTTTTTAAATTTATCTTCAAATCAAGCTCGATCCTTGAAAAACTCCCCGAATCCCCTCTCCGTTCAGGACGGGGAACGGAGTAGAAAGGGTTGGATCGGACAAGATTACCATCCCTAATCGGGGAATCTTAAGCGCACACATTGGAACAATCCTTTGAGAGAAAAATTTCAATTTATATATACACAATACAAAGTTATAAAAAAAAAAAAAAAAGAACTCTCAGAGGTTCACAACCTCAACGCACTCTCAGGTGGTGTTTAAGAACCTATTTTTTAGCTTTTCATTTTTAACTTTTTAGATTATGGTCAGAATGAGTTTTGAATTTAAGAAAAGTGCTTGGAAAAAATATGCATAATGCATTTTGCAAAAGTAGTATAATAGAAAATGAAAATGCAAAAAGTAACTTTAGACCTTTTCTTAAGTTTTTGCACGTAAAATTCAAAATGAAAAATGAGTTTTATTGAACTCATTCTGGGAATGTGATTCCAAAATAGTCAAAATCTAAGAGGGTGTTTGGCCACCTGTTTTTTGCCTTTTCCCATTCTCCGTTTAGTTTTTTAGGTGTTTGACTACCTCATTTTGTGAATTCATTTTGCAAAACACATTTGCCAAAATAGAAATTCTAAGCAAAAACTCAAAAGTAGCTTCCACCTTCCTTTTTCCATTCTCATTTTCCATTTTCCTCAAATTGCATCCATCTATTCCATCTATACCCTTGGGCAATTTTGTTGCTTTTGTTTGATCTCCATTTTTTGTTCAATTCCAAATAAAACCCTATCCTTTCCGGGTAAGAAGAAAATATATAATTAGGTTAGGAATGTGTGAATTCCATTCAAATAAGGATGAAAACGTGTCAATTAGTTTTTCTAAAAATTGATACCAAGCGAAAGAAGCAAAAATTAAGCATATATACAATTACAATTTTAAATAAATCTCATACAAAGATTAAATAATATTTTCTAAAAAAAAAAAATTTTTAAAATAAACGAGTCCCTTTTCCAAAATATTTTTCAATTACAATTTTAAATTTTGACCAAGGGTAAATTGGTAAAAAAATCCATAACTCATTTTTATCATTTTTCTCCCAAACACTACTAATTCTGCAAAATGCATTCTGCACATTTCTCCCAACACACTCTTCTCAAATTCAAAACTCATTCTGACCATAATTTAAAAACCAAAAAAGTAAAAAAGTAAAAAATGAAAAGCTAAAAAGTAGGCTCCCAAACACTCCCTAAAAATGAGAATGAAAAATAAAAAAAAAAATCTCAAACACCCCCTCAATATGTTCCTCACCCTTTCTGCCTCACCCACTAACCACACACACTGCCTCACCCACTTCATAGCCTATAATTACACTTCAATTTATAGGCCTAAGTAAAGCTTCAAGAAACACCAAGAAAATACAGTTTGGTGCTATAATGGGGAGATAAGCATGGGAAACAAAATCATTTCTCCTACATGGGAAAGATACCCAATAGAGAGGTGTATGTATACTAATCCGAATATCATGAGTTATGGAAAAGAAAAGTTTATGAGGTTATACACGGAATCATGATTAATGAATCTTATCTTACATATGATAAAGAGAGGCGGGTCAGTACTGTTCATACTTTTCGTCCTAATTTTGATATCGTCTCATAAAATTACTTTTGTGCGCTTGAATTGTCTTTATAAAACAATTGTGGAAGATGTATTGGAGTTGGAAATAAGGAAGAAAGAGGACAAAGCGTGAGGGAGGGCAGTTTAGACAAGCCGTATGCCAGTAGAACTCACTAATCGCAGGTAATTTCCTTTCCTTTTACATATGAAAAAGAGAGAGGCGGGTCAGTACTGTTCATACTTTTCGTCCTAATTTTGGTATCGTCCCATAAAATTATTTTTGTGCTCTTCAATTGTCTTTATTTTTTTTGTGGCCATGTAGTAGGTTTTAGATGATGTACATCTAATAAGTAGGAAAGTAATTTTTACACCCCCATTTTAACTATATGCACTTTTTTTTTGTCCTTATTATACAAAGTTACTAAAATACTCTTCTATTAAATAATTTTTATTCATCTCTTATGTTTGAATTACTATATTACCCTCGCAATTAACTAAAAGTAAATAACCTTTATTTTTATTTTTTGTCTTCATTTAATTTTTTTATATTTGTTATTTTTGCATCATTTTTTATGCTTTATTGATTTATCTTGACGAAAGAAGTTTAAAAATTATAAAATTATATTTAAAAGCTAAAATAAAATCACTAAAAATAAAAATAAGTCTAAAAAACACTGTTTTGACCTTACTTTTTGTGTTTTCTAAAATTTTTTTAGTTTTTGAATATCATTTTATATTTTTGTAAAATATCTTGTCGAGAAGAACTAATAACCATCAAAAATTTAATTCTTTTTAAAAAATAAGTATAAAAATAATCAGACAAATGGTTGCATGTAATTTTGTTGGAGTCTTCCTTTATTTAGAATCTATTTAGCATGTAGTAATTATTGAATTATTGTCTAATTATTTTTTGTCCTTATTTGAATTTTTAAAATTTTTTTTTTGTGTTGTATCAATTTTTTTGTGGTTATTAGTTCGTCTTGATTTCAAAAAAATATAAAATGATGTCCAAAAAGAAAAAAATTCAAAAAACATAAAAAATAAGCCCAAAACAGCGCTTTTTCGGAATTATTTTTATTTTTAGTGAATTTTTTTCTTTTTGAACATAATTTATAGTTTTTAGATTTCTTTCGTCGAGAAGAACCAATAAATCATAAAAAATGATGCAAAATATCGAGTATGCTAACGCGAATATAGAAAAAGAAAAAAATGTGGGATTGGGGTTATGGTCTCGGGGAAAAGGAGATACTAAAACGATAAGATAAGAGTAAGGTCATACAAAAAAAATTAAATAAGGAAAAAAATAAATATTATTTACTTTTAGTTAATTGTAAGAGTAGTATATTAATTTAAATACAAGTGGAATAAATATTATAGAATCAAAGGTATTTTAGTAACTTTATATAATAATTAGGACAAAAATAAATATTGCATGAGGATAAAATAGGTGTGCAAAAATTAATTTCCTAAATGTAAAGTTCCTCTAATAGTGTGCACTCTGAGTTTGCATTTAAAGAGACATTGTTTTTTTCTTTTTTCTTTTTTCGTTTTTCCTTTGCCAAACAAATCAAATGAAGTTCTTTTCCTTTTCCTCATCGCCATTGAAGCACAATGATTTGAACAATTAACATGCAACTTTCAATATTCCCCACAAACCCATCTGCTTTCAATTTGATGGATTTGGACGAACAGCTTGTCGGCAAGCTGTACAAATCTAGTGACCGTATCCCCCCTCCCCGGCTCTCTCTCTCACATTTAGTTTTTGTTGTCTTCAACCTTGGAGTCTCATTTTTAGCTCTATTATAGAGAATACTCGTGCTGTATGCACTATGCAAAGAGAGAATACTCGTGCTCTGTATTTCTCCGTTTTTGAGTTTTTCCATTGGGCATTTTTTTTAATTTTGATATAGAGTTTGGTGCTTGGTGGGTAGGAGAATAGAAATTTTTTGAATTTCTTTTTCTTGGAGTTTCCATTCCTTTTGAGCAAGGATTTGGGTGCTTGGTGGTAAGGAAATTCAGATTTTTGGATTTTTCTTCTTTTGGATTTTCAATGCTCTCTATCTATCCTCTGAATCACAATAGATTTTCAATTCATGTGTGATTTTTTTATAGGTTCTCATGCTTACAATTAAAGATGATTAAAGTAAAATTCCCAATTTGGGTCAATTTTTAATGTTTTCTTAAGTGAAAAACATAGTTTTATCCTTTTGATATGTATATAACTAAGTAGAAAAGGAATTATGATAATTTTTGAAAAGCCAAACAAGTAACTAATATCACTTTTGCACACCCTGTATATTTTGCAAACTTCAAGTTACATGATGGGCAATACGTCTACATTTTCTTGACTTTAAAGAAAATTTCTACATTTATAATGGGTATCCTTATTGCCATGCCTTATCAGCACGCCTTGCGCGCAACTACCTCCTTAGTATTATTAAATGGACTTAATCACCTCTCAATCAACAATAGTAAATTAAATATCTGCAGTGGACCTTTTATGAATGGTACCAAAAAAAGAAAAAGAGACAAAAAGGACTAGATGACTAGATAGAGAGTTTAGTTGCAACAGAAGCCATGAATATGAACTTTTTGTGTATATTCATATTGATATGATTTGCGAGAGTTGCAGTGTAGTTTTCTGTAGTACGGACAAAATAACGTAGTTTCCTCTATTTTATCCTAGAAAGTATATCGTTTTAATTATCACACGAACTGTTATCAACAAATAATCCATTATTTAGTGTGGGTGGGACATAAGGTTATCACAAAACTTAAGATTTTAATACTCGGTGTGATCCCATATCTTGTTCCATTATAATTAATTTCTATCACAGAAGCAAAAAATTTATTCATTTGAGATGTCCTCAATCATTGTTGATTTATGTTTCTAATTAGGGTAAATATCACTTACCTCTCCTGATGTTATTGACAAATACACTGCTCTTCCCCAAAATTCTGACAATTGCATTGTCCTCCCTCGCTTTACAAAATAATTCTCCAACACCCCTACCGTGAAATAATGTGAGTTAACTGTTAAAATTTGATGATGTCATCCTACACCTTTTTTGAAAACCCTATTTTACACCTCTCCCCCTCCTATATAATCCTCCAACCCCCTAACGTTTTTGTTGCATTGTAAGTTAAATTAATTTGTCATACCTTAATATCTTTTATTAAATTAAATTAACGTGTTATTAAAATTTCACAACCCATACTACCCATTTCTCTCTATTTTTTTCTTATTAAATTATTGTTCATATTAAGGATCCAAATTTTCAGAACCGATACTAGTTTTTTTATTGTTTTCCGTACATTTAATTCTAGGCGTTTCAAAAAACTAAACAATAATTTAAATTTTATTTTTTAAATTGGAATTTTATATTATAGAATTTGAGTATGAGGTGCTTTTGAGATAATATTTTTTGCATTTTCTGTAATTTAAAAGTTCAATTTTAAATTTTAGCAAATAATACCAAATTGTCATGATATCCAACATTTGTTTACAAGCTATCTCGAAAAAAAGTATGACGTTTACATAATTATACAATCGTCATCAATAAAAAATTTAACTTTTAATTTGAGTTTTTTCCTTCAAATACATAGATTAGGAAAACATAAAATTAAGCCTAAAAAATAAAACATATTAACATTTTTCGAACCCCGGCCAAATTCTACCATCCAAATTCACCAAAATAGTACATGATTCTCTTCCCTCTTGGAAAAGGATATTTTGGACCTGTACTCTTGTTATAAAACAAGATCTAGCAACTTAACCTAGAATTTTCACACGACAAATTAACCCAGGTTTAGCAAATTAACCCAAGATTTAGAAAATTACCATAAATCTTATGCACATTTTCACTACAGCAGAATACCAAAAAAAAAAAAAACTTTCCAAACTCAAATGAAACACAAATTAGCTTCAATTGAAATCAGGGTTGATCCTCTAACGGTGTACCAGTCAGCGAATGTGGCAAACTTGCCGGAGACATGAAGGGAGATCCAGGTACCGGCGGCGGCGGCGATGGAGTTAAGGGTTGAAGAGAAAACAGAAGATATTTTTGAATTATTGTCTAGTTAGTTTTTGTCTTTATTCAAAAAAATATATATATTTGTTATTTTTGCGTCAATTTTTTTATGATTGTTGGTTCATCTAAACGAGATTTCAAAAAAATATAAAATTATGTTCAAAAACTAAAAAAATTCAAAAAAATTCAAAAAAATAAGGCCAAAACGACGTCTGTATTGACTTATTTTTTTATTTTTAGCAAATTTTTTTTAACTTCTAAACATAATTTTATATTTTTTAGATTTCTTTCGTCAAAACGAACCAATGAACTATAAAAAATAACGAATACAAAAAATAATTGAATCAAAACAAAAAATAATAAATTTTAATAAGTGCGGCCAAATAGATAAGGATAATATATGTGTATAGATGGTTAATACATATATGTAATGAGAGAGAAAGAGAGAGCTGGGCCAAACATGAAGAGAGAGATGAGTTTTGCTTCTGCATGGCATAACACGGAGGGAGGGAGAAAGAGGAAATGAGGGAGGAGATAGAAAATTAAAGCAGAAGGAAAATGGGGTTGTAATATCCTACATTGAGATATGACAAAAGTGAACTTCTGTAACGTCATTTGTCAAACAACTCATGCAATTGTGGATGGGGCTCATAAACGGTATAGGAAGATAACGGTACAAAGACGAGTTCAATCACCTTTATATCACCACCATTACCTGCACATCTCTCCTTCATCGCTTCAACATAATTTTACTTTTCTCCTTCGGAACGTGAAAATTCTTTGTTCCATTTATCCGCCATTTCTACGTCCTCAATTTCAGGTGTTCTTAGCACCATCATTTCGACGTTCTCAATTACACACCTGAAATGGAGAGACCAATCAAAATATCTTGACAACATTTTAAGATAAAGTGCCTAAGCTTTTGTCACATCACTATCAATCACCCTTTTGAATATGCAATGACCTTTGATAATGATGAATAGTTAACTTGTGAAATCTGGTAATCTTAGAGATACCATCACGCAGTAACATAACACAATTCGTGTGGTCTTACAATTTATCCATATCACTAAAAATCACCCTTTGGAATATCCAATGACCTCAGGTTGAGATGAATAGTCAACCTAGAGAACTCACTAATTTTAAAAGCACCAACACGTAATGCCTCAACAACCTCCTCGCATTCATGTTCAGTTACGGCTTTGAACACACCACTGAAAACTGCCTTTTGAATAAGTATTGACCTTTGATGTGATAAATAGCCAGCCCATTAAACTTAATGACGTTAGACGTGTTGGAAAAAAAATAGATTTTAATCTATAATTTTTGTGACTTTGTCCCAAAGATTAAGGGGTCCCTTAAGACCACTTGAGGTGAGTCTTAATGGGTTTGTGTACTCCTATATGAGGAGTTTAAACCTTGAAAAGAATGGTTAAAATCCATTAAGGTTTGAATGAGAAATTGATTCTCCAATATACACCATGCGGGAGGGTGATAGGTCGCGCACGCCGCCGCTGCTGTCTGCCTTAGTCCATGGGTCATGGGTCATAGTTCTAGGTTTGGGCTTGGATTGGTGTGGTGTGATCCTTGGGCCCTTAAGCCCAAGAAGTTGGGTTTGCTCGCTTGGGCCACGTAATGGGTTTGAGCCCATATAGGTGTGTATTTAAGGTGGGAGATTAATTTTGAAAGTAAAAATTAATTTCTAATTTAAAACTAAATTCAATTTTTGATTTATTGTATAAAATTTATTCTGATTTTAAATCTAGAATTTATTTTTAGATTTGTAACCACAGAATTTATTTTGAAAATAAATCTTAGAATTTAATTTTAGTTTATTATGAAATTAATATTTTGGCTCCCCCTTAGTCCTATAAATGGAGAACCATTCTTTGGTTTTGAAGACACACCAACAATTGATTACAAGTCTCCTCTATTCTTCTTCGTGTTCTTCGTGTTCTTCGATCAAGAGAGAGTACAAGGCAAATTAGTTCGAAAGCTGGTCTTTGGGAGGTGCTACCGAATCCGAATTCAACCGTTGTATCCTGGGAGACGAACGCCGAGCATATCCTCAAACACTCCGGTAAAGCGGCGCAATTTGTCTTAAGGACACCGTGAGATTCACGGGTCTCGGTTTGCGATTTCAATTTTATTGTTGTTCAATTTTATGCACTGTTGTATTTTTCAGATATTAAATAAATTTCAGAATTTATTTATTCCTACAATCTTAAGACGAATTGCTGTTTTTATTAAAAACTAATTCTGGAAGTTATTTTTTGAAAAATATCAGTAGACTGTTTCAAGTTATTTTTTGAGAAATTCTACTTTTTGTGTGCTAAGCTTTTTAGTTCTGGAATTGGATTTTTCTTAAATCTGATTTTCAGGATATACTTTGCACAGATTTTTAAGAATCACTATGGTTGATTTTATTTTCCCATAATAGTTTTTGGAAAACATATTTTGGAGTATCAGTTACTGTTTTGATTTTTTCTTTTTAAAAAAAAAACAGTAATAGAATATTGATATCCTTCTCATCAATTTATATAGTATTCTGTTGAAAGAACAGTGGACTCTTTGCTAGTTTCGGTTTTTAAATATCCATTGTTTATTTGTCAAAGTTCTTTGATTTTAGTGGGGCATAAGAGATAAAAAAAAATAGATTCTATTTTTATTTTTGAATATCCTTATTTCTTTGTTTGTGGTTTATTTGTAATCACATATTATTCGGTAAAATATTATCTTTTAATCTGTGTGTTAACTTGGTTCGTGATATATTTGTCAGTAATGGAAAAACAACCTGAAAAGTCAACCGGAGACAATAGTGGCAATGAGAACCCTACTGTTGGGGGTATTCCTACGGTTGTGAACACTCCGGCTGTGATGCCAAGAGTGGGTCCTTCCATTCCGGTCAGCCATGCTGAGAAACCGGAGAAGTTCCACGATGTGGACTTTAAGAGGTGGCAACAGAAGATGTTGTTCTACCTGACCACGCTAGGTCTAGTAAGGTATCTCACAGAAGATGCTCCTGTCATTGATGAGAATGAACAGGACATGCAGAAGATAGTCGCTGCGCTAGCCTGGGGTGATTCTAACTTCTTGTGTCGGAACTATGTTCTAAATTGCTTGCACGATACACTTTACAACGTGTATAGTGTCAAGAAGACAGCCAAGGAACTGTGGGACTCCTTGGATAAAAAGTACAAAATCGAGGATGCCGGATCAAAGAAATTTGTCGTCGACCGATTTTTGGACTTCATGATGGTGGACTCGAGGACTGTGATCAGTCAAGTCCAGGAACTCCAGGTGATCTTGCATGAGATCTTTGCTGAGGGAATGGTACTAAGTGAGACCTTTCAGGTGGCTTGCATGATAGAGAAATTGCCCCCTGCTTGGAGTAACTTCAAGAATTACTTGAAGCACAAGCGAAAGGAGATGAAGATCGAGGATCTCATCATCAGGCTCCGAATCGAGGAAGATAACAAGAGTGCTGACAAAAAGCTGAGGAGCTCCTTTGCCTCAAAAACTAATGTGGTGGAGCATGACCAGAGTTCTAGCTATAAGAAGAAGCAGAAAGGCAAGCTAGCTGCTAAAGGGTCCAATCTGGGACCTAAGGGAGGAATTGCCAACAAACCAAAGTTTCAGTTTCAAGGCAAATGCTTCAACTGTGACATGATGGGTCACAAGTCATCGGAATGCCACCAACCACAACGAAACAGGCGCCCTCAGGCACATGTGGCTGAGGTGGAGACTCTAGAGAGAGATGTTTCAAACATCAATCTCTCAGCGGTGGTCTCGGAGGTGAATCTGGTAGGGTCTAACACTAAGGAATGGTGGGTGGATACTGGAGCTACCCGCCACATCTGCTCAGAGAAGAAGATGTTCACCACTTTTGAGCCAGTTACAAACGGCGATAAACTGTTTATGGGAAACTCTGCAACGTCAGAGGTGAAGGGAGAAGGCAAGGTCATCCTGAAGATGACATCTGAAAAAGAGCTGAATCTGAACAATGTCCTCTATGTGCCGGACATTCGAAAGAACCTGGTGTCAGGGTCACTCCTTAGCAAGCACGGATTTCGTTTGGTGTTTGAAGCAAATAAGGTCGTGTTGACCAAAGCTGGGATGTATGTAGGGAAAGGTTATCTTTGTAATGGGCTGTTTAAGCTTAATGTTGTAACTGTTGTCTCTACTATTAATAAAGTGAAAATCCCTTCTGCTTACTTGCTTGAGTCTTCCTTTTTGTGGCATGGTAGACTAGATCATGTTAATTACGATGCATTGCGTAGATTAATTAACCTATACCATATTCCAGCTTTTCAAGTTAATTTGAATCACAAGTGCGAGACTTGTGTTGAAGCAAAATTAACAAGAACTTCGTTTCAATCGATTGAAAGAAGTACAGAACCCCTTGGATTAATCCAGAGCGATGTGTGTGATTTAAAATTTGTACAAACACGGGGTGGTAATAAATATTTTATTACTTTTGTTGATGATAGCACGAGGTTTTGCTATGTGTATTTGCTAAAGAGCAAAGATGAAACCATTGATAAATTCATTCTTTATAAGAATAAAGTTGAAAATCAACTTTGTAGGAAAATTAAGGTGTTAAGAAGTGACCGAGGTGGTAAGTATGAATCACCATTTGGTGAATTATGTGCCCAACACGGAATTATTCACCAAACCCCTGCACCTTATTCGCCACAGCAAAACGGAGTTGCTGAGCGAAAGAATCGGACCTTGAAAGAAATGATGAATGCAATGTTAATAAGTTCTGGGTTGTCGCAGAACATGTGGGGGGAAGCAATTCTCTCTGCAAATTACATTTTGAGTAAGGTACCGAGAAAGAAACTTGATAAAACCTCATACGAACTTTGGAAAGGTCGTAAACCTTCTTATAAATTCTTAGGAATGTGGAGATGTTTGGCAAAGATTGCAGTACCAACGCCAAAGAAGGTCATAATAGGACTTAAGACAGTTGATTGTGTATTTATCGGTTATGCATATAATAATAGTGCATATCGATTTCTTGTGCATGAATCTGGGATTCCAGATATTTATAAGAACACAATACTTGAATCACGGAATGCTTCATTTTTTGAATACATATTTCCGTGTAAGACTAGAAATGGAGAGTCAAGTTCTATGAAGAGAACTTATGAGGCCATCAGTGAAGGCAGCCTAGATGAAGTTGCCGACGAGCCCAGAAGAAGTAAAAGGGCTAGAACTTCAACATCGTTTGGTCCAGATTTTTTAACTTTTTTGTTAGAGAATGAGCCTCAAAGCTTCAAGCAAGCTGTGAACTCTCCTGAGGGTCCTCTTTGGAAAGAGGCAATCAAAAGTGAGATTGATTCTATTTTGCAAAATCATACTTGGGAGCTGGTAGATCTCCCTCCAGGTTGTAAGCCTTTGGGTTACAAATGGATCTTTAAGAGAAAGATGAAAGCAGATGGTTCAATAGACAAATACAAGGCAAGACTTGTAATCAAAAGGTACAGGCAGAAGGAAGGCCTGAACTACTTTGACACATATTCTCCTGTCACGAGAATAACATCCATTCGGATGGTCATTGCTATCGCTGCTTTGCGAAATCTTGAGATACATCAGATGGATGTCAAGACAGCTTTCCTAAACGGAGATTTAGATGAGAAAATCTATATGGAACAACCCAAGGGGTTTTCCGCTCCAGGACAAGAAAGAAAAGTTTGTAAGCTAGTCTGATCATTGTATGGTCTAAAGCAAGCGCCTAAACAATGACATGAAAAGTTTGACAACGCAATGATGTCAAGTGGTTTTAGAATCAATGAATGTGACAAATGCGTATATGTCAAGGATACTGAAGATGGTTATGTCATCTTGTGTCTTTACGTTGATGACATGCTCATTGTTGGTAGTAATGAAATGATGATTCAAACTACTAAGAAAATGTTAAATTCAAAGTTTGACATGAAGAACATGGACCTTGCAGATGTTATTCTGGGAGTGAAAATATCCAAAATATCAGACAGACTTGTATTATCTCAGTCTCATTATGTTGATAAGATACTTGAGAAATTTAACAAGTCTGATACAAATGTGACCAAAACTCCTGTAGATCCGAATCTTCACTTAGCAAAGAATACTAGTGAGAGTGTCTCAATTAGAGTATTCACGGATCATAGGTAGTCTAATGTACTTGATGAGTTGTACAAGGCCAGACATAGCTTATGTTGTTAGCAGGTTAAGCAGATACACAAGTAATCATAATGCTAACCATTGGAAAGCTATTGTCCGAGTACTAAGGTACTTACAGTATACCCATAATTATGGTTTGCACTACACTAGATATCCAGCAGTACTAGAAGGGTATAGTGATGCCAACTGAATATCGGATATCAAGGACCCGAAGTCTACTAGTAGATATGTATTCACTCTTGGTGGTGCAGTAGTGTCTTGGAAATCTTCCAAACAGACTTGCATAGCAAGGTCTACGATGGAATCTGAATTCATTGCAAAAAATACTCACTATCCAAATGAAAGACGATTGATTATCTACCCAAGAAGATAGAGAGTCCCACATACGAGAAAAGGTCACAAATAGAGTTAAACCAAGTAACATTGCAAAGGCATAATGATAGTAGGGTCGGGATATACCCGCCCTCCGAACTGGACGTGAAGGTCTCCCCTCATCCGGCTCTCTGCAGGGGAATCTCCACTCACTGCTTCCTCTAATATCCTGAAGAAGCTGAATGGCTCCGTCATTTTGTGGAGGATATTCCTAGATGGTCGAAACCTGTGCCTGCAATATGCATACATTGTGATAGTCAATCAGCGATTGGCAGAGCACAGAGTAACATGTATAATGGTAAGTCAAGACATATTCGTCGACGACATAATACCATTAGGCAACTACTCTCAAATGGGGTTGTTACTATAGACTATGTTAAGTCTAAGGGCAACATTGCGGATCCACTAACCAAAGGGTTAAATCAAGAGTTAGTTGACAAATCAACGAGAGGAATGGGGCTAAATCCTTTGGATGTATGAATTACCGTAATGGACACCCAACCTAGTTGATTGGAGATTCCCAAGATCTAGGTTCAATGGGACAACCTAATTGCGTGTAATTAGTTGAAACACTGAAGAGATAAGTTCTCTTACCCATTCCTATGGCGAAACAGTGTTGCCTGTACGGATTAAGGTTAAGCTATGCTTTTAATGACTCTTATGCGTTGGTATATCCAAGCAAGGTATGACAGGATACCTTTAGATAAGAGGTCACCTATATAAGTGTGAAGTGGGACCGCTTCTATAAGAATTGAGAAAGCAAAATTCTTTAGAACGCTTACTAAACCAGGCGAGAGTTCAAGGCCAAAATGAACTCAATAGTGAGAACTTATTTGTGTTAGGAGAAATTCCTATGTGAAGTCTGTTGTCTTGGTTTACATGAGTGGCAGAACAGTTCAAGACATCATGTTCACTGTTCAGTCTGTAAATCCGATAGATTTTCACGAGAGAAGGTTCAAGGCCAAAAGCTACCTATCCTGTGTAGGAATTATCTGATGTACTCTCTCTCTTCAAGTCTTTGTTGTCTTCCATTTCGTGATACTATCAATTTTCATTCATTTGGGGGATTGTTGGAAAAAAAAAATAGATTTTAATCTATAATTTTGGTGACTTTGTCCCAAAGATTAAAGGGTCCCTTAAGACCACTTGAGGTGAGTCTTAGTGGGTTTGTGTACTCCCATATGAAGAGTTTAAACCTTGAAAAGAATGGTTAAAATCCATTAAGATTTGAAATGAGAAATTGATTCTCCAATATACACCATGCGGGAGGGTGATAGGTCGCGCACGCCGCCGCCGCTGCCTGCCTTGGTCCATGGGTCATGGGTCTAGGTTTGGACTTGGCTTGGTGTGGTGTGGTCCTTGGGCCCTTAAACCCAAGCGGTTGGGTTTGCTCGCTTGGGCCACGTAATGGGTTTGAGCCCATATAGGTGTGTATTTAAGGTGGGAGATCAATTTTGAAAGCAAAAATTAATTTCTAATTTAAAACCAAATTCAATTTTTGATTTATTGTATAAAATTTATTCTGATTTTAAATCTAGAATTTATTTTTAGATTTGTAACCACATAATTTATTTTGAAAATAAATCTTAGAATTTAATTTTGGTTTATGATGAAATTAATGTTTTGGCTCCCCCTTAGTCCTATAAATTGAGGACCATTCTTTGATTTTGAAGACACACCAACAATTGATACAAGTCTCCTCTATTCTTCTTCGTGTTCTTCGTGTTCTTCGATCAAGAGAGAGTACAAGACAAATTAGTTCGAAAGTCGGTCTTCGGGAGGTGCTACCGAACCCGAATTCAACCGTTGTATCCTGGGAGACGAACGACGAGCATATCCTCAAGCACTCCGGTGAAGCGGCGCAATTTGTCTTAAGGACACCGTGAGATTCACGGGCCTCGGTTTGCGATTTCAATTTTATTGTTGTTCAATTTGTTGTATTTTTCAGATATTAAATAAATTTCAGAATTTATTTATTCCTACAAGAAGCATCGCCGCGTAGTGCCTCGACACCCTAAACTAATGGTTTTATCACATCACTGAAAATCGCCCTTTGAATACACAGTTACCTTTGATTGTGATGAACAGCCAATCCCATGGCGATCTAGGAGGCTCAGCCACGTGGAATCACAACACCTTTCACTATCACATTCATGTGAACCTCAATACACTTATTTTTTAATCCAAGATTCCAAATGACTGGGTGATTGTGAAAAGAGTTAGGACACCACATTTCTGGTTCTAGGGCTCAAAAACATCTGATTCTGCCTAAAACACTAGACCCTACACTCAAAACAGCTCACAACAAAACAGAGAGCAAAATATGGAACGCATATAACCGCTATTGTGATCAAAGTCTACCAGTACACACACACACACACACACACACACAACATAGTAGCTCTTAAAAGCACAAAAGACAACTTTCCTTACCTCTATCCAACGCAAGAAAAAGAACATTGAAGCTTCCGATCTTGATTACCACATGGCATGTTTCTTAATAACTTTGTTCAGGAAATCATCAAGAAGCCCAAGAACTGTGACCTGTGTCAAAGAGTAATTTCCTAACGTATATCACATGCTACGCAAAGAGATAAAGCTTCCCATCTCGATACCACAAAGCACCTTTCTCAGTAAGTTCGTCAATCTTCGCAACAGTGACATTCAGCACCACCATGTGGTGCAATGTTCGCTTGCCAAGCTAGCTGCCTTTCACAGATAAACTCCTTATCCTGTGGCCACTCAAAACACACCAGTATTGCTCAGTTCATTCTGCATTGCCCCAGTGCTGGAGCTCTTATTAGGTCCTGGAAGTAGTGTGAATCCCTAAGACATTTCTGCACTTTTGGACCCTCTGTATGCTTTCCAGTTTTAAGGTGTATCAGAGTACGGTCAGTACGTGGCCTTTCCTGCTTCCCACAATCACTGCATCCTGTGATAGCACCAACATGGACACAACACAGATACCCCAACACGCAATCTTTCCTAATAACGAGTCACAACACGTTTGGACATATTCGAGAATATGTTTATCCACTTATATCACTGACTGGTTATATAGAAAACAACATAAAAAATATAAACAGAAGGCTCAAAATATAGTACAAATCTATTAACCATCATCTGTTAGACAAAAACAATATTCTCTAAGCTTGAACTACAGCCTACTATTTCGTTTAACACCATCGACGTGTCCTAAGAATGTCCTCGCATTTTATATAGTATGCATAGAGTGCCAAAAAGGATTTTTTTAAAAATTGAAGAGGAAGGAAAAAAAAAAAAAAACTTGTGATTTGAGAGTCGGACACGTATCAAGAAAGTGTATGACAATGGTACATGACTTCCTGTGAGACATCCGTTACCTAGAAGCAATGTGCTCCACATTCCTTGACATGTCATTAATGTGATCCAGCAATATTATTTGCTCGCCACAGGGCCTATGGCCTCCCACGAAAGTTTGGTCAAAAACTCACACCTCCAATAGGCTTATTGAAAGTAACTTTTGGTGCAAGTCAAGACAAGAACAAAACAAGAAAGATTTACATATACTGAACACATAAACAGTGATTTCCAAATGCTGGTGTAAAGTCTCTAGACTATAAACTAAGGCTGAGATTCAATTGGCTAGGAAATTATAAGCTATATTAAACGAATTCGGGTATAAATAGAAAGTTCGGGTGCAGGAATGCAGCTGTGAAACCAACTGCGATGTGAGACAATAAAAAAAAGATGCAAACATGTTTACTCAACATAGTCAATACCTAAAACAGGTTCATGCATGACGATCAAAAAGAAACAACGAGCTACATGGATGAGGATATAGATGTAACTAGGAAAAAAGTAGAAAAAACATGATTATACAAAATAATCTGAGCTTGAAGTGCTCCACCTACTAGCAGTGACATCAAAACCACCTGAAAACATCCATTTATCATGCAAAAGCAAGAATTTATTCCCCCAATTGAGCAAATCATCATGCAAAAGCAAGAACTTATTCCCCCCATTGAGCAAATATCATTATAGTTCAGCAGGTGGTGGGACACAGGAAACAACTTGAACCAAACAAAAGTGTGACAAGATTACGACATATTTTATGTGGAAAATGAAAGAATGTGCCCCTGACATGCAGCAATAAAAGTAAGACAAACACAAGCTAGAAATAGCCAAAAACACAAATGCATAATTCACAAATGCAAACAGCTTGGAAAATAGGAAGACAAAAAGTTATTCCCTGATAAAACCAAGTGCAAACTCTTAGATTATCGCAAGACTCATTTTCCTTCCAAAACACTCCGGGAGTTGAAAGAGGCCGCAGTCTCCCAACAAAACTTCTGAAGACAGAACCATCCTCCAGATGAATGAATATATATTGCCAAAACACTAGTGGACTGAAAAACACTGTCATCGGAATCTAGCACCACAACCAAAGGACCTTTCACCCAAGAAGAGTAACATGGAATGAGAACCATACCAAAACCATGGATGATTACTGAACTCATCGAGAGCTTCAAAACAACCTGCTACATGTTTTACAAGAATGGAATTCCTCCATCAGTAACCCTTGCACAAGGTAGGAGTGGCTTATGCTGTAATACTCGTAATTTGCTGGTTTCTGCCCACAAACTTTCACAGTTTTACATGTAAGAATACATCCAATTAGGAGCAAAACCTAATCATGAATCCAAAAAGACCATACGTAGCCGAACAGCTTGCCAAAAGTTTAAGTTATATTAATTGTTAAAATTTGAAAATCAATAATTAACAATACGGAAGTTAAAAATTACCTGTTAAATCCCATTTAAGTTTAAGGAGCACTCTTTCAAAGAACAGGAAAGGGTATTACATGTCTTAGTCTCTACCCAGCTGAAAATAAGAACACCAGATCATAGACCCCAAAATATTTTGCATAATTACCAAACAAACGATGTCCTCAACACTGGCCTCTTAGACCAGTTTTTAACACCAAAATCGCTTTAGGTATGCGACTTCCAGTTCAAGAACATCATAATGCACCCAGTAGTAACATTGAAATTCATTACGCAAAATAGTCAAAAATAGGTGACGCCCGACCAAACAATCAAGAAAGTAGATATCCAGCAGCAATAAGGCAATCACAAGCATAAAACTATATTTGAACATGCCAAGCAATAGACCCATCAGACCAAGATATCGAACATTTTAGGGACATAGAATAGTAGGTTTGGGGTGCCAAGATCCACACTTCGAAAAGATTGATTCAAGTACATAGTTTTGCTAGCCCAAACATTGATAAGTGAACATATCATGCAAAAAGGAAGTTTCCACCACTTCACCTCCAGTAGCAGTAGCACCACCACCAAGTTCTTCAGCTGCAAGGAAAAAAAACAGTAATCTATAAATACCATGGTAAAACTAGAGAATTTGCAAAGCTCTATCTAGCATTCCACAATTTTAAACAGTTTCTTTTCTTTTACCCGGATCGGAAACCTCCTGAATCCCTGCGGTCATACGGTCCAAAACGGTCACGATTATAACAATTGCCTCCACCATAGCGACCAGAATCCCTTCTACGTCCCCTAGATCGATCTCCGTTTCTATCGAGGCCATAACAACCTTCACCTCCACCTCCATACCTATCATCCTTGCCACCATATCCACCCCCTCTACCCCATTCACCAGGATCATTCCCTCGCAAAATGTCCTGGCTTTCCACATTTAAAGCATTCACTGCCGCCACCAAATCCCCGACTACCACCATAGTCACAATTACGACCACAGTCGTGGTTGCGGGGACGATCGACATCGCGGTCCCTACCTGAAGGCTAAGCTTTCTCAATAGTAATACTTCGCCCATCTAAATCCATTCCATTCATTGCTTCAATGGCTTCCTCCATTGCTTCCTTCTCATCAAAGGTGACAAAACCAAAACCACAAGAATGCCCCAAGAATTTTTCAATAGCAACTTGTGTCACATATAACGTTATATAGACAATACAATTAATGAACATTTTGAAAATCATCCTACAATAACTCAATTATTAGCTTGAACACACAACCTTCCACTGAAAATCATCTCACAGCCAATGAAGCATGTAGAGAACCCCGCATATGAGCAAAAAAATTGAAAAAGTGGTTCGGTCTGAGCTTGTCCACTGCCCAGCCTAGTCCACTCCCTAGGAGTCACTTTGATCTACTAGAACACGAGCAACTTTGGGTGTCACTCAAACCCTTACAAACCCTCTTCCCGTTAGCTTTCCCGAGGAGCTAACCGAACCACCGAATCTTTATACCCAGATTCGATTACCCAAGGTTTGTTCTTCGCAAACCTCACACATACATCAGTAATACAGAAGTAATGATGGAGACAAGATCTCACACAATTCGTACAGAAGGAGAAGAACAATGAAGATGAACTTTTCTAGCTTATCTCTCTCCTTCTCTCAAATAAACTCACTCTAAAAATCAATACAAATTTGTAATCACGTGAGGATGGTAGAGAGTAAGTTTCTTTTCGCAGTAGAAGCTCTGTAAATCGAAGTCCCCCCTGTATATTCGTCCAAGAGGGTTATATAAACCCTAACGCGTAGAATCCAAATCTTGGAGGAGCCTCTTGATTTCCAAAATGGTTGATACGATCTTCCAACCTTCCAAACATCTCTTAATCGACCGTTTGAACTATTTTTGGAAGGATATCATCAATCAAAACCTTACGAAGATCGAATCTGTAAATTTCCGTGTAAGACAGCGACCGGTCGACCGCACGTTGGTCCCGGTCGACCGCCTGGTCCGGTCAACCGCCTGTAGGCTCCGGTCGACCGCATAGCCCGGTTGACCGCAGGTATTGGCCGGTCAACCGCATTCTGGGGCTTTGAAAACCTGTCATTTTCTTTTCCAAAACAACTCCAAACATGATCATCATAAATAGTAATTTCAACACGAATATCGTTCGATGATTATTCCATGGTCATGGTACGTTTAATCTATGATCTAGATACTTACGTGTGAGTACCACTTTTCATGCATCAAGTGATTATGTGTAATTTTCATATTTAGTCTTGGCATCATCAAAATAAATAAATAATGTGAATACACTATTTCTAACAATCTCCCCCTTTTTGATGATGACACTTGTATTCATGATTTAAAGATGATAAATTACGAGATTTCTATTTATGGAATTAGGCTCCCCCTCAATATGTGCATTGGTTACCGGATGATCATGGTTCAATGATATGATGAGATAGTAATCATGTCACACAGCCAAGGAGGTGAGAAAACACGTATGCATGATGCAAATTAAGACATCCCATATTGCGCAGGTAATATCATCATAAAGCCAAGACAATTTTCAGATATAGCAAGTACGTCAACCATGATTAGTATAATGATATCAAAGAGAATAAGCAGCATCAAAGTGAGATTGATAACAATACAATAGCATCATAACCAAGGGTGATAATAACAGATACGCTCCCATAAGTAGCAAACGCCAAACGCTCCCAAACTATATAGATCTATCTAACTCCTAAAGACACGATAACTCTAAACTCTAAAGATACAGTATCTCTCCCCCTGTGGCATCATCAAAAAGAAGTAGGCACATCACGAGGCAGGAGGATCCGGTGGTGGGAACTAATCGCGGAAGAGATCATGAAGGTAAGCCACATCAGTCTGTAAAGTATCAATCCTTTCATGAACGCCGGTGAACTGATTGGTGACTTGCTGAGCGAGGTCAGTGTGGTGTTGGGTGAGAGAGGAGAGCTGGTCAGAGATGGTGGAGTGTTGGACACTCAATTGGTCAAAACGGGTCATGAGATCAGTCCAGTACGGTGGGGGCTGCTGGTAATAGGAGGGTGGCTCAGTGTAGTACGGTGGAGGCTGCTGGTAGTAGGAGGGTGGCTCAGGGTAGTAGGGTGGAGGCTGCTGATAGTAGGAGGGTGGCTCAGTGTAGTAGGGTGGAGGCTGCTGGTAGTAGGGTGGAGGCTGCTGGTAGTAGGGCGGTGGCTCAGGATAGTGTGGTGGTGGTGGTGGTGGATCAGCCGCTGCTGCAGGACCACGAGTATCCTCTTCACTCGCCTCATCAGCCTCTGTGGCCTCATCATCCTCTGCTTCTTCTTCAGAGTCTCGGACAGCCCGTGCAACACATTTGGACCCACGATTGACAACAAAAGATGTAAAAGGTCCGGCAATACGAACGCCATCATCAGGAAGGGGGATATCAAAGTGTTCGAAGATTTTTGTAAGGAGGGCCCCAAAAGGTAGACTTTTGTTTCGAGAGGTGAAGGCATATACCATTTCACGAAAAATGAGGTGAGGCAGATTTAGTTCGATGGAGGTCTGTAAGCAATAAAGGATAAAGCATTGCATGGGGGAGACGGCTTCAAAATGGCCTTTCTTGGGAATGATATTAGCATTTAGGAATTGGTGGAAAAGCCGTAACTCCGGTTTTAGGTCCGAGCGGAGGACACTCCCGGTGGTGGAGCGACGTTGGGCAATGTGGGGCATTATGACACAGGTGGGAGTGTGATCAGAAACCTCAGAGTCGGTGGTGAAATGTAGCATGTTACCGACATTGGGAACATCAAGAATGTGAGCTAATCTGTCAGCATCTAATTCAATAGTGACATCATTTACTAAAGATTCGAGGTGAACGCATTTCGTGAATGTGTCAGTGGACTCATCTAGATAAGTAATTTTGAGATTGCAATAGAAGAGACGTACGAGTGTAGGATAGTGACGATCAGGAAGGGGAAGTAAATTTTGCCAACCTAGGCGAGCCAATGGGTTGAGAATGCCTTCAACAAGTTCAGGAGTTTGTTGGACATCTCGTCCCGTGGTGATGGATCGTGCAACAAATTTGTTCCATGATTGAGAAGCGGGGCGAGTGCGAAAACGGGCCATATCGAATCCAGGGGCCCTGGAGTGAAGAGATGAACAAGGGTTTGGTGGGGTTTGTTGTGGCGGTTGACGAGATGAACGGGATGAACGAGGACTACGTGCAGCGTGTTTAGATCGAGGCATTGAAGTGGATGTGCGAAGTGAAGGCCGAAGTTGACAAAAACAGAGGCGAATGGACTGTTCTAGGGCTTGAAATTCGGATTAAAGGCTTGAAAATCGATTTTAGGGCATGAATGGATGATGATGAGTGGATTAATGGAGATGGAGGGAGGAAAACGAGTAAAATGAGAGAGAGGATGAGAGAATACCTGAGGATGGAGAAACAGGGCGCCGGTCGACCTCTGATATGAGGGAGAAGAAACTGACCAGACGGTTTAAAAAGGATTTTTAAACGCGGAGACCGGTCGACCGCCCGATGGAGCCCGGTCGACCGCCAGGCCGGTTGACCGCAAGAAGATTCCGGTCGACTGGAGACAGTTTTGCAGGATAGAAACATTAAAGGGAGGCCTATCTAAGGTGAGTGTTTAAGGGAGGATTTAAGGAGAAATGTGGGAGCATTTTTCATATATATTATGATATAATATACTCCGTTTCGATATGAGCGTTGAGAGCAATAAATCCTATAGAACCGTTTAGAAAACGATTTTATATATTATCAACCATTCTAAGTTCTCGACAAATAAAGTTGAATTGATCCTCGTTCAGGGGTTTTGTAAATATGTCCACCAATTGCTTGTCGGTATTTATGAAATCAAGAACAACATCTCCCTTTTGAACGTGATCTCTAATAAAGTGGTGTCGAATTTCAATGTGTTTGGTTCTGGAATGTTGAATGGGATTCTTAGTAAGATTTATTGCACTCGTATTGTCACATAGAATTGGAATATGATCATAATATAATTTGAAATCCTCCAATTGCTGTTTGATCCAAAGTAATTGAGCACAACAGTTTCCAGCTGCTATATATTATGCTTCAGCAGTGGATAAGGCAACTGAGTTCTGTTTCTTGCTAGACCATGATACTAATGCACATCCTAAGAATTGGCATGTGCCACTTGTGCTTTTACGATCAGTTTTACTACCCGCATAGTCAGCATCAGAGTAACCGATAAGATCAAATGACGTGTTTTTAGGATAGAATAACCCCAATTTAGGAGTACCAGCGAGATATCTGAGAATACGTTTAACGGCTCCTAGGTGTGACTCCTTAGGGTTAGATTGGAAACGGGCACATAGACAGACACTAAACATAATATCGGGTCTACTAGCAGTGAGATAAAGTAAAGATCCTATCATACCGCGATATAGCTTTGTATCTACCGATTTACCGTTCTCATCTTTATCTAGCTTGGTTGCCGGACTCATGGGAGTCTTCATTGGTTTGCAGTCCTCCATCTTGAATCGCTTTAGCAGTTCCTTTATGTACTTGGCTTGATTAATGAGGATGCCTTCCTTTGATTGTTTGATTTGAAGGCCAAGGAAGAAGTTTAGCTCACCCATCATACTCATTTCGAACTCTCCCTGCATTCTCTCAGAAAAGTCGTTGCAAAGAGATTCATTAGTAGCACCAAATATGATGTCATCGACATATATTTGCACGATAAGCATGTCAAGGTTTTCTGTTTTGATAAAAAGTGTCGTGTCGATCATTCCTCTAGTAAAGCCATTTTCTATGAGGAAGCTACTTAGCCTATCATACCATGCACGTGGAGCTTGTTTTAATCCATATAGAGCTTTGGTGAGTTTGTAAACATGATCCGGATATGCATGATTTTCAAAACCTGGAGGTTGTCTAACATATACCTCCTCTTGAATAAAACCATTTAAGAAGGCGCTTTTAACGTCCATTTGAAACAATTTAAAGCCTTTAAAACATGAGAATGCTAACAGCATGCGAATAGCTTCTAATCTAGCTACTGGGGCAAATGTTTCATCAAAGTCAATCCCTTCTTCTTGATTATATCCTTGTGCAACTAACCTAGCCTTATTTCTAACAATAGTTCCGGATTCATCTAATTTATTTCTAAAGACCCATTTAGTGCCAATTATAGTGTGATCTACTGGTCTTGGGACTAAAGTCCAAACTTTATTTCTTTCAAATTGATTTAGTTCATCTTGCATAGCTAAGATCCAACTTTCGTCATTTTCTGCTTCTAAAAATGTTTTAGGTTCAAGTTGAGATAGAAAAGCCAAATTACCACATATATTTCTAAGAGATGAGCGAGTGGTTATACCTTTCGATGGATCACCTATAATTTGTTCCGTTAGGTGATACTGGATGTATTTCCATTCTTTTGGAAGATCATCATTGTTACCTCCTTGTTCTTGATTTTCCTCATTCTGTGAAGTGGAGTTGGAGAGGTCTTCTTTTGAGATATCTTTGTCACATGCTTGACCTTGTTGACTAGAATCTGTATCATCATCAATACTAACCAATTCCCTTGAATTGTTAATTCTATTATCATCAAATGTAACATGAACTGATTATTCAACAAGTAAGGTGCGTTTATTGAAGACACGAAAGGTCTTGCTGTTTGTTGAATAGCCAACGAAAATAGCTTCATCAGATTTTGAGTCAAATTTACCTAAATTATCTTTTCCATTATTTAAGACAAAACATCTACACCTGAACACATGGAAGAAACTAACATTAGGTTTTTTACCTTTCCAAAGCTCATATGGAGTTTTCTTCAAAATGGGTCTGATCATGGCACGATTTACTATGAAGCAAGCTGTGTTCACAGCTTCGGCCCAAAAATATTTAGGAAGAGCATTTTCACATAACATGGTCCTAGCCATTTCTTCTAGGGTCCTGTTTTTCCTCTCAACGACACCGTTTTGTTGAGGAGTTCTAGGAGCGGAGAAGTTATGGCCAATACCATGACTATCGCAGAAGTTTTCAAACGAGGTGTTATCAAGTTCACGTCCATGATCAGTCCTAATATTTGAAATTGCAAAACCTTTTTCATTTTGAAGGCGCCTACAAAGTTTAGTAAAAGCTGGAAAGGCTTCGTCCTTATGAGCTAGGAAGTCAACCCAAGTGTATCTTGAAAGATCATCAACTACAACAAGTATGTATGATTTGCCACCCAGACTGAGAGTCCTAGAGGGACCAATCAAGTCCATATGAAGTAGTTGTTGTAATGGCCTAGTAGTGGAAACAACATTTTCGGATTTAAAAGAAACTTTTGTTTGCTTACCTTGCTGACATGCACTACACAACTTGTCTTTTTCAAAAACAATTTTTGGTAAACCAATGACAAGTTCCTTTTTAGAAAGTTTTGAAATTAGATCCATGTGTGCATGTCCAAGTTTCCTATGCCATAGCCAACTATCATTGTTAATTGCAGAAAGACAACTAACGTTAGATGATGACATATCGTCTTGGTCAAAAGTGTAGACATTTTCATGTCTTTGGCCGACAAATAATACCTTCTTGTCTTTAATGGTTTCTATGATACACTTAGATTTTTCGAAGATAACTCTATTTTCCTTGTCACATAATTGACTAATGCTAAGTAAATTATGTTTCAAACCATCAACTAACAGAACATTCTCAATTATAGGAAAGGGATTTTTACCGACATTACCAATACCAATGATCTTCCCTTTACTGTTATCACCAAATGTCACATATCCTCCATCTTTATCAGTGAGCATTGAGAACATTGACTTGTCTCCAGTCATGTGTCTCGAACATCCACTGTCGAGATACCATTTTCCCTTTTTGGACTTTGACCTTAAGCAAACCTACAAAAGTAAATGTGCATTGATATTGGTACCCAGTCTAAGTGGGTCCTCGGGTGTTAGTACCAGCTATTTTTGGAATCCAAATAGTTTTCTTTCCTTTTTGAACATTCTTCTTAACACCACAGAAGTAGTGCGTGTGTCCTATTTGGTTACAGTAGGTGCAAGTAAGATTAGATGCGTTTGATATAGGTTTTTTAATGAATGCATTTTTCAAATCTTTTTGTTTTTGAAAGGGTCTGTATCCTATACCGGCTTTATCAAAAACGCATTTTTGTGCACTAAGTAATTTGTTCAAGTTTTCTTCTCCTTGAGTAAATTTTAATATTATCTTTGACTTATCTTCATCTTTCTCTCTTAACTTTCTATTTTCGTTTTCTAAATTGTTTAGTTCCTTAGTAAGAGAGGTAACGTGTTTCTTTAACTTATCATGTGCCGTTCCTATTCTTATGGACTCATTATATAAGTCTTTGAAAGAAGCTTGTAACTCTTCAAAATTACTCAACAATTCTTCATAAGAGATAGGGTCAGAATATACCTCATCTTCACTGTCTATCGCCATTAGACAGAAGTTGGAGTTGTCAAAACTTGTTTCGGCATCAAAGAACTCATCTTCTTTATGTTGAGCTTTTAAGCATATATGAGCAGCTTCATCTTCACTGGAGTCATCATCTGAACTATCTCTCTCACTTTCTCCCCATGCTGCTACCATAGCCTTTTTTCCTCTTTCTTTCTTTTTGTACCTCTTTTCTTCTTTAGTTAGTTTTGGACATTCAGACCGGATATGTCCTGGCTTCTTGCATTCATAGCATATGATCGGATCCCTTTTTCCTTCATCTTTGGAGAAATTTCTTTTAAATGGCTGTCGGCCATATTTTCCCCTTGCCATTAATTTGTTGAACCGTCGGGTCAAGAAGGCGACTTCTTCGTCGCTTCCATTTACTTCTTCTTCTTCTTCTTGATGCGATGATGTTTTGAAAGCTATAGTTTTCTTTTTCCTTCCTTCATCCTCATTTGTGGCCATTAAATTTATCTCGTGAGTCATGAGTGATCCCAACAGTTCATCAAGGTTGAGCACATTTAAATCTTTTGCTTCTTGAATTGCTGTGACTTTTGGTTCCCAAGTTTTAGGTAGGCACCTGAGAATCTTTCTGACCATTTCTGCATTTGAGTACACTTTACCAAGAGAGCTTAGTCCATTAACAATATCAGTGAATCTAGCAAACATGACAGATATGGTTTCATCAGGATGCATTTTGAATAATTCATATTTATGGACTAACATGCTGATTTTTGTTTCTTTGACTTGATTTGTTCCCTCATGCGTAACTTCTAGTTTATCCCATATTTCTTTAGCAGTTTCACAAGTGGATATACGATTAAATTCTTTTGAGTCTAAAGAACAGTATAGGAAGTGTTTTGCCTTAGCATTAAGTTGAATAGTACGTTTGTCACTTTCATCCCATTCATGTTCCAATTTTGGAACGCGAACACTGTCCACTACTTTAGAAGGAATAGTGGGTCCTTTAGTTATGATGGACCAAGCATCAATATCAGTAGCTTGAATAAATATGGTCATCTTAGCTTTCCAGTAGTTATAGTCATTTCTAGAAAACAAGGGTGGTCGATTGCTAGACTGCCCTTCACCTAAGAATGAACTCATGGTTGCCTAAAGTAAACTCTAAGACTGTGAGGTCTAAATAATTAGAGCCCTTGCTCTGATACCAATTGTTACCCAGGAAGCAACCAAAGAGGGGGGGGGGTGAATTAGGTTGCACTAAAAATAAGTACTAAAAAATTCTTCGATCCAAAATAATATGAGATAAAAACAGATAAATAATCAAGCACACAATATGTCAATTAAAGCATAAACAAGGATAAGGAAGAGAAGATACAACCGATGTATAGTGGTTCGGTCTGAGTGATAGGCGCGTGAAATACATGTGTTTTAGCGCCTAAGTAGGGGTTTTAGCGCATTAGATGAGCGGTTTAATTCTTATTTTCCTGTTAATTCGTGCACGTGGTTGGTGTTGGTGTTTATGGTAATTTTGCAGGAAAAATGGGATAATTTTGGCGCTATTTGATGATTGTGTGGGCCCGTGAAGGAGAAGAGCTGTGGAAAAGAGACGTGGTGGCCAAGTTACTCGAAGAAAAGGTTTAAAAGCATCGGGAGCGCTACACATAAAGTCCCGGAGCGCTCCAAAACTGTTACAAAAGGTCCCAAAAACGTCCAAAATGTCGAGGAGCGATACCCACAAACACATGTAGCGCTCGAAATTGGTTACAAATCCTCCAAAATGTTCCCGAGCGCTACCCCAGTTCCTGTGTAGCGCTACAGAAGCATTAGAAGGTCAACGGGTCAACACCGGCCAAAGGTTCAAAGGGGCGACTTAACCCATTCGGGAGCGCTACCCCATTTTGGGTGTAGTGCTACCGAGAGCTTATCATGGCCATTGAACGTCGTCGTCTTACACTTCCGCGTATTATATTTTCTTTTATTTAGTTTTATTAGGGTTAAGTGTGTTTGAGTATAAATATGTGTGTTTAGGCATTTTAGGGGATGTTTTTCAATTAATTAGGTTTAGTTTTCTTTCTTCAGCAGCTGCTATTTCAGATCCTGTTTTTCCAGATTAAGTTCTTCCATTGTTCCTTTGTTTTCAAGTTGGATTGTTCTCCTACGCGTGGTGATTTCCTTACATTCGTTTTAGCAAGGTTTCGGTAATATATTTCATTATTCCTTCAGTTTCTTTTCATTACCTGATTATGTCTAGATCTAAGTTTAATTCAATTTTTACGTTTTATTTAAATATGAGTGAGTAGTCGTCTTGAGCATGGCCGCGGGGCGTTGAAATCCGTGGTTAATCTAATTGGAGTTTACCTCGGGTCGAACTAATTGTGTTTGACGCAATTTTAGGTAAAAGAAACGCTTTTCTAGCAAACAAAACCCAGGCATTGCCGGATTCCGAATGCGCATGGGATTGGTAACAAGCGGTGCGCATTTGTTAGAATCCGATTTCTCAAAATCTAAAATCAACTAAACCATTACTTGTGGCCCGAGTGAATGTTAATTAGATGAATACCGGACGCCAAGTCCCCACGGCTGTGCTCTCCTTTAATTCATTAGTAAATTCGATTAAATTTTAGCGTGTTAAACTAATCCAGAAAAAAACAAGGGGTTGCTACCTAAGAGCTATTTAAATTAGAATTCACAGTTTTGAGTCAGCACACAATAGTCCGTCCTTGTGGATTTCGATCCTGGTACTTCCAGGTATTGTGCTACATCGGTCGAGAGTCCTACGCTTGGGACGCGTCTTTTAGTGTTTTTTTTTTTAGTCACTCGGTCGGTCAAGCATTTTTGGCGCCGTTGCCGGGGACGGTGACGTGTGTGTTCAAGATTGTGAGTTTTAGTGTCTTTATTGTTCTTCTTTTCAGTTTAATCGAGTCATCATAGGTAAGGGTCAGCAGTTAGTTCCTAGGCAGGACCCGCTTTATTTTCGTGATCCAACAAATAGGTTAGTCCGTCGGGAATCAGAGTCAAGTCAAGTAGAGTCGTCCAGTCCTTCAGAGTCTAGTTTCGAGTCTGAGTTTATCGAGAGTCAGTTGAACGCATTGTCCATCAGTGATCTCCGCGCTGAGTTGTCCTTCGACTCAATAAGTGTAAGAAATCCACTTTTCCAACCTGAGGGAGAGATGGAGGAGCAGCGTGCACCATCTTTGAGGCAGTACCTCAATCCTGCGAGAACCACCCCCACTGGACCAATTGTGTTTCCAAGGGAGACACAAGAGGCCCACAACGCTTTCACCATTAAGCCGGGTGTGTTGAATACAATCCCTAACTTTCATGGGAGAGAGTGCGATGATCCTTATGAGCACATCAGGACTTTCGAGGGGTTGGTGCGCAACCTTGCGACAGATACCCAATATGAGAATGCATGCTTGAAATTATTTGAGGCAACATTGAAAGATGGTGCTCTCATGTGGTTTCGCATGCAGAAACCCCAGTCCTTTACAACTTGGGCCCAAGTTCGTGATGCCTTCTATAGGAAGTATTTTTCGGAGGCCAAGACCAAGACCTTTAGACGTCAGATTCAAGGTTTTAGGCAGGAGGGTAATGAGTCTTTTTTGAAGGCCTGGGAACGATTTAAGGAGTTACTCTTGAAGCTACCACATCATGGTTTTGAGAGAATCCAACTTGTTGGATTCTTTCATTTAGGTCTCAACGCTGAGACCGTCCAGCATATAGAGTACTCCTGTAAAGGGGACGATTTTATGTCCAAAACCGCGGATGAGGCATGGACATTTCTGAATGATCTTGCTGATAGGCAGAGGACCTTAGAACCCTCAGAGTACGATCGGTCTGAACCTTCTGGGTCCAATGTTTTCCCTGTCACTGTTAGGGATCAGAGGTTGCAAACCCATGTGGATAAACTCACCCAGAGACTCGAGGAGCTTGAGATTAGACAGGTCCGTCAGGTAAAAGAAGTGAGTGTGGAAGAAGTTTGTATTTGGTGTGAGTGTAGAGGGCACACGGCTACTGCATGCCCTAGTTTCCTCACAGCCAAAGGGGGGGGGGGGGGGGGCAACCAATTTGTTCAGGAAGAGGTGAATGCAGTCAGGGTGTGGGATCCTTATAGTAATACTTATAATGCGGGAACCTCTTCTCACCCTAACTTTGGGTGGTCCGATCCTAGACCTATGAGTGGAGGTCAAGCACAACCCCCTGCGCTACCTCCGCCACAGCAATATCAACAAGCCCAGTCGACCAGGCCCCCTCAAGGCCAAGTTATTCCTTATCAATATCAACCATAGCCCGGTAAGGGGGTAGGTCCATCCATCCGTGGTCCGCCCCCAGGTTATAATCAGGTGACTGCCCGTGAACAGAAGTTAGAGGACACAGTAAACTCCCTTATGCAGGCCCAGATGTCATTTCAGACTGAAACTAGGCAACAAATTGGGGCCCTTACAACCCAAATGTCGCAACTCACTGCGGTAGTTAGTCAATTGAGTCAAGAAAGGGGTAGGTTTCCATCTCAGGGTAGTGCGGCGGGTGGCCAATATTTGGGTAACTCTTCTAGTCCTAATGTTCAGAACCCGTATCAGGAAGAAGCTAAGTCGGTCACCGTTCTTAGGAGCGGGAAAGAGATTGATAAGACCATAATTCCTAAGCAAAAACCAACACCACCCCCGGAGTTGGTTGTTGCACCACAAGCGAATCCTGATAGTGGTAATGACTTGAGTGGGAATGTGGAAGTAGAGAAGGAGTCATCTGATGTGGTGAAGCCTGTAGTTGCGGCCCCCACGACTCTGACACCGCCAGCTGTGCCTGCAGCGCCTTTTCCCCAAAGGCTGGCGATGAAACATAAACAAAAAGAGAACTTTAACATGTTAGACCTTTTTAAGAGAGTGCAATTTCCTATCACCTTGATGGAGGCAATTGAGTCTTTTCCACAGTGCGCTAAGGTATTGAAGGACCTTTGCACGAAAAAGCCTAAGGATAGGAAGAAGGTGGTGTTAACAGAGCTGGTGAGCTCCATCTTTGAGACCAAGATTCCTGCCAAGTGTAAGGATCCCGGGTGTCCCACCATCACCATAGATATAGCAGGCCAGACATTCGACAAGGCATTGCTGGATTTAGGAGCAAGTGTTAATTTGCTCCCCTATTCGGTATATCTAAAACTAGGCCTAGGCGATCTGAGACCTACTCCTGTCACACTGCAGTTGGCGGACAGGAGTGTGAGAGTGCCCAAAGGGGTAGTTGAGGATGTCTTAATTCAGGTAGGTGAGTTCCGATTCCCTGCTGATTTCATTGTGTTAGACACTTGCCTGAATCCTGATGTGTTAGAGAAAACTCCCATAATTCTAGGTCGTCCTTTCTTAGCCACCTCCAATGCCGTTATGAATTGCAAGACTGGCAGGGTTCAGTTATCTGTTGGCGAGGAGAAGTTAGAGGTGGATGTGTATAGTGTCAATACTCTTGAGGAGGATGATGAGGAGGTAGAGGAGGTAAGTTTGATAGGGGCACAAGTACACGAGCATGTTGACAATTTTTTGTATAAGGGTCCCGGTTAGGAAGAAAAATCGTGTATCATTTCATTCATGTTATTTCTTTCTGTCATTTATTTCGGTTGTTCTGTTATTTTATTAAAAAAAAAAAATCATCCAAAAATTGTCTTGATGGTCTTGTATAGCCACCCACACCTCTCTTCAAGTTGAGGGAAGGCGTGGGGAGAAAAGTATGACACGTGAGGCTGCGTGAATGCATGGTGGAGTTTTTTCTTATTTTATTGTTATAGAGCCCGGATAACACGAGCCGGGCGTGCTGATGTCATTTGCTCTCAGTAGGTAGTTGGCAGGTCAATCTTATTGCAGGGGACGTGCTACCACACCAGCCTTGGTAGTTTAGATCTCACCGACAGGGTGATTGAGGCATTCAGGAACCCAAAGCCATGGGTGTCACTATGTGTGGCGGTTGTTAGTCCAAAAAGTCTTGTCGCGGTCTTGTGTGACTAGCTGTGGTCTCGTTAGGGGGGCCGAAGGAGCGACCCTTGCAAGTTCTGCCAGTGACGAAAGGCAGCAGTGGCGACAAATTCCTCAAACATCGGCCGAGGTCATAGGTGGTTGGCTGCCACCCATCGGTCCACTCTTTTCCCTTGTTCTCCTTATTTTTCCTGTTCTCTAGCTCTGAGGACAGAGCATATCTCAAGTTGGGGGAGGGATCACTTTGTTCTTTATTTTGTACAAAAAAAAAATTAATTAAAAATGGTGGAAATCTTTTTGCATGAGACTTGAAGGCTGTGAGATTGGCTCATGATTGATTGAGTTTGAGATATGATATTGCATATGGTGGCGTTATAGTTCTTTTTGCTAGTTTGTTGCGAAAAATTTGTCATGACATTTATTATTAGCACTTTTGCACTACACATTTCTTTGGGCTTTGGTTATTTGTGAGTTATGACTTGATTGTTCTCGATGGCTAGTTTAGTGGAGACTTATGCCCATGTGAGTTTAGAGCCTTATCTATTTCTTGGAGTGGTGTCAAATAAACTCTTGTTGTCACAAAAGAGCAAATTCGTTGTTGATCTCATTATCTTTGTCGTCGAGTATTGGGAATGTTTTGAATTGCCCACTTCTTTCTTGGGTTTGGAAATTGTATGGTTGTATTGCCCCTTGGAGAGGATTATAGGCCATCTTTGCTATTTTGAGCCGGTTCGTTTCTTTGTTTCTTACATTTATCTCTTATGAGCCCATTTGAGCCTCACGCATGATAACCTTTTCTTGTTGAGCTCCTCCATCTATATTGTGCTTTGAGAAGGCTTAGATAATTGTTTGGAGGTATATTTTAGAGAGAGAGTTAATATAGTGTGATTTGAGTTTTATTGATTGGTGATCTTTCCCATAGAAAAAGAAAAAAAAAAAAAAAACAGAAAGGGAAGACACCAAATTATTGTGGAAAGAAGAAATATTTGTTCTAAATGTGGAAAGAAAGGTGTGAAAGAGAGATGAGGCGGAGTTGAAAAAAAAAAAAAAAGAAGAAGAAAAAGAAGGCACACATTGTTATATTTGCCTATGTGAGTTGTTGTCGGCCTATTCTCGGACACTTGAATGTTTTACCCTAATCTTGAAATACTTTCCCTTACCTAACGTTATAACCGAAATGAAAGTCCTATTTGATCCTGAGGGCAATGGGTTGTGAATTGGTGGATAAAGAGAGTTTCCAATACTTGACATTCCGTTCATGAGATCGTGTGTCCACTTTGTAGAGCTTTCTTTTTGTGTCAACTTGTGCAGGGTACTTTGCTTTCATTTACATAATTTCTGCCTGCACATATTGAGAGTAATATGCACCTTGTTTTGAGTGATTTCATTTGTTGAGTGCATGACACGGTGAGATTTGAAGTCGAGACTCGGTCCGGAGAGAACTTTTGATTGTTTTTTACTTGTGACCGAAGCCCTTGTTCACACACGCTGAGTTAAGATGCCATGACTTATTTTTTTGACTTGATAGTATCTAGAACTGCTTATGCCCATTGTCTTATTGCAATGGCTTTATATTATTTACTTGAGATATCATTGAGCTGTCTTACAGATTTTTGGGTTTCACGTGAAAAGGATTCGTGGTGTTTTATGGGTAATCACTGCTGAAAACCCTCACGAGACTTCACTCGTCCTACCGGGGCCGCCCGGGGGTTTAAAAGATCTATCCGTTTTTTATTTGTTTTATCCTTTTTGTTGCTAGGGACTAGCAACGTTTAAGTTGGGGGATGTGATAGGCGCGTGAAATACATGTGTTTTAGCGCCTAAGTAGGGGTTTTAGCGCATTACATGAGCAGTTTAATTCTTATTTTCCTGTTAATTCGTGCACGTGGTTGGTGTTGGTGTTTATGGTAATTTTGCAGGAAAAATGGGATAATTTTGGCGCTATTTGATGATTGTGTGGGCCCGTGAAGGAGAAGAGCTGTGGAAAAGAGACGTGGTGGCCAAGTTACTCGAAGGAAAGGTTTAAAAGCATCGGGAGCGCTACACATAAAGTCCCGGAGCGCTCCAAAACTGTTACAAAAGGTCCCAAAAACGTCCAGAATGTCGAGGAGCGATACCCACAAACACATGTAGCGCTCGAAATTGGTTACAAATCCTCCAGAATGTTCCCGAGCGCTACCCCAGTTCCTGTGTAGCGCTACAGAAGCATTAGAAGGTCAACGGGTCAACACCGGCCAAAGGTTCAAAGGGGCGACTTAACCCATTCGGGAGCGCTACCCCATTTTGGGTGTAGCGCTACCGAGAGCTTATCATGGCCATTGAACGTCGTCGTCTTACACTTCCGCGTATTATATTTTCTTTTATTTAGTTTTATTAGGGTTAAGTGTGTTTGAGTATAAATATGTGTGTTTAGGCATTTTAGGGGATGTTTTTCAATTAATTAGGTTTAGTTTTCTTTCTTCAGCAGCTGCTATTTCAGATCCTGTTTTTCCAGATTAAGTTCTTCCATTGTTCCTTTGTTTTCAAGTTGGATTGTTCTCCTACGCGTGGTGATTTCCTTACATTCGTTTTAGCAAGGTTTCGGTAATATATTTCATTATTCCTTCAGTTTCTTTTCATTACCTGATTATGTCTAGATCTAAGTTTAATTCAATTTTTACGTTTTATTTAAATATGAGTGAGTAGTCGTCTTGAGCATGGCCGCGGGGCGTTGAAATCCGTGGTTAATCTAATTGGAGTTTACCTCGGGTCGAACTAATTGTGTTTGACGCAATTTTAGGTAAAAGAAACGCTTTTCTAGCAAACAAAACCCAGGCATTGCCGGATTCCGAATGCGCATGGGATTGGTAACAAGCGGTGCGCATTTGTTAGAATCCGATTTCTCAAAATCTAAAATCAACTAAACCATTACTTGTGGCCCGAGTGAATGTTAATTAGATGAATACCGGACGCCAAGTCCCCACGGCTGTGCTCTCCTTTAATTCATTAGTAAATTCGATTAAATTTTAGCGTGTTAAACTAATCCAGAAAAAAACAAGGGGTTGCTACCTAAGAGCTATTTAAATTAGAATTCACAGTTTTGAGTCAGCACACAATAGTCCGTCCTTGTGGATTTCGATCCTGGTACTTCCAGGTATTGTGCTACATCGGTCGAGAGTCCTACGCTTGGGACGCGTCTTTTAGTGTTTTTTTTTTAGTCACTCGGTCGGTCAAGCACTGAGCTTGTCCACTGCCCAGCCTAGTCCACTCCCTAGGAGTCACTTTGATCTACTAGAACACGAGCAACTTTGGGTGTCACTCAAACCCTTACAAACCCTCTTCCCGTTAGCTTTCCCGAGTAGCTAACCGAACCACCGAATCTTTATACCCAGATTCGATTACCCAAGGTTTGTTCTTCGCAAACCTCACACATACATCAGTAATACAGAAGTAATGATGGAGACAAGATCTCACACAATTCGTACAGAAGGAGAAGAACAATGAAGATGAACTTTTCTAGCTTATCTCTCTCCTTCTCTCAAATAAACTCACTCTAAAAATCAATACAAATTTGTAATCACGTGAGGATGGTAGAGAGTAAGTTTCTTTTCGCAGTAGAAGCTCTGTAAATCGAAGTCCCCCCTGTATATTCGTCCAAGAGGGTTATATAAACCCTAACGCGTAGAATCCGAATCTTGGAGGAGCCTCTTGATTTCCAAAATGGTTGATACGATCTTCCAACCTTCCAAACATCTCTTAATCGACCGTTTGAACTATTTTTGGAAGGATATCATCAATCAAAACCTTACGAAGATTGAATCTGCAAATTTCCGTGTAAGACAGCGACCGGTCGACCGCACGTTGGTCCCGGTCGACCGCCTGGTCCGGTCAACCGCCTGTAGGCTCCGGTCGACCGCATAGCCCGGTTGACCGCATAGCCCGGTTGACCGCAGGTATTGGCCGGTCAACCGCATTCTGGGGCTTTGAAAACCTGTCATTTCCTTTTCCAAAACAACTCCAAACATGATCATCATAAATAGTAATTTCAACACGAATATCGTTCGATGATTGTTCCATGGTCATGGTACGTTTAATCTATGATCTAGATACTTACGTGTGAGTACCACTTTTCATGCATCAAGTGATTATGTGTAATTTTCATATTTAGTCTTGGCATCATCAAAATAAATAAATAATGTGAATACACTATTTCTAACAGGTATATTATGAATTCTTTTACTAAATATTTCTCGGTGAACAGAACGACGATTGATGGGACTCTAACCCATGGAGTGAGTATGTGGGACTCTAACCCTCATAACTCACCTCGGAACTCAAACCTGAAAAAGAATGGACAAGGGACTTTAACCCACTAATCCATCTTGGGACTCTAGCCTAGAAATTAAAGGAACACATTTGAGGACTTTAACCCACATAAACTGTCTCGGGACTCTAACCCAAAAAGGAACATGTTTGGAGACTCTAACCCACATAAACCGTCTCGGGACTCTAACTTGAAAAAGAAATGAATCCAAAGACTAACCCACAAAAACTGTCTTAGGACTCTAACTCGAAAAGGGAACGGGCTTGGGGACTCTAGCCCAGAGAAACCGTCTCGAGACTCTAACCCAGAAAAAGGAACAGATTTGGTGTCACGCCCCGAATTTCCATATAACAAAATCACAAAATAATACTCATAATTCCTTCAAATACCATTTCAAAGTCAAAGGGGCACTAACGGCCCAAATTACATAATTCTTGATTTTCCAAAAGATTAGAATTCCCACTTGAGTTAATAAAATACATGTGAAATTATGGTACATCTACTCCAAAAAGAGTGCCCATGCAGATGCCAGATAACTTCTCCCTTGGTCTTAATCAAAAGATGTCATGCCAATCAATCCATGTTACTCCTCTGCTGCGGTACCTGAGAAAGGAGGGGTTGAGCTACACGCCCAGTAGGAAAATCTATGCCAAGATTATGTATGTGTGAAATGCATGGCATGCACAAAGAACATGGTATAACAATGCATCACTTTCATCTATTGTACACAACCACGCGATTAACCATCCACTGTTTGCCAATACGAATATATAACTACCACGTCTCACAATTTACTCGTTGTTCACATCCCATGTCATTCGGATACAATCACACAAGCCAAGATATTCATACCCTAGCACTTCTCCCAACGAAGGCTAGACAAGGCATCGTGTCGTGCCAAACAATAATCATGCGTATATCCTAGCACATCTCCTAACGGAGGCTAGCCAGTGCCAATTCATGGCATCCCTAGCGCATTCCCAACCGGGAGCTAGTCTCATAGTATGCCTAGCACCACTCCCGAAGGAGGCTAGTATTACACTTATCGTTCACGACAATTTATGTCAAGCCAATTATTCCCATTTACATTCATCGATTCATCCATACTTAGCCAATCTCAAGTTTTCCTACATTCATGTCACACGACCAATTCACGATGTTCCACTATGTAATACACCACGGAAATAAAATCAGAACACCAAAAACGCACGGTCGTAATTCCAGAAGCCTCGGGAGCGCTACCCCAAAAGCAGGGGAGCGCTACGCTTAAAGCCTTCGGGAGCGCTACCCCAAAAATGAGGGATCACTACCCTCTCACTCCAGAATCATCAGGAGCACTACACCAAAACCCAGGGAGCGCTACCTGTGCAGAAATCAGCGCGATTTTCAGATTTTTCACTCGATCCACTTCGCATCAAACTACAAATTTACCACGAACTAGGCACCAAAACACATCACATACACATAATAGAAGATAGAAATCCCTACCTCAAACCTTGAAATGGAAGATTTGGCCAAAAGAATGAAGCCCTAGCTTTGATGGTGCTCCCGAGCTCAAATCCGCACCTCCCGAGCTTCCAACCTCGATCCGGCTTCGATTCCTTGCTAGACACAACCCAGGGCTCCTATATCTCCAAGAGATTCGCAAATGGTGAAGAGACAAGGGCGGATTTGGCTAGAGAGAGGTGAGAGCTCAAAGGGGTTGAGAGAGGGGTTTTTGGGAACAAAATGGGAAGCTCTCCCTCCCTCTAAAAAAATCAGATTTTTAACTCCCCAAAGGGTGCCCACGTAAATAACCAATTAAGAATACGCACACGAAATAACACAAGGGACTCCGGGCTCGGTTCCTAAAATCATAATCCGGTAATTAACACACTAAATTAATTAGATTTATTTATCCGAAATAAACTTTCAATTAATTATTTTAAAAACTCGAATTTTCCGGGTCCTTACATCCTCCCCTCCTTAAAGAAATTTCGTCCTCGAAATTTAAGACGATGGATCGACACCGATACTTCCACAAACAATCCACAAGTCAGACACAGATACTCCCAGATACGGACACACCGCTATTTTCTCAATCTTTACTATAAATCGATCCGTGCGTTCACAAAGCTCAACGGATATCGACTATCAAGTTGTCATATTCAAACAAAATCAACCAAGCACATAATAACCATGCACACACCGTGCTCATCGAGTACGTAACAACTAACACATAGTCAAATTTCCAATTTCCATAGCTCATATCATAAACAAGCACATAACTCATGTTTCAATCATATTTAATAAACACAAAACATGGTGGCAAACACGCCCCAACCCATCAACCCACTAATAAGCACATAGTAATCAATGGTCAAACAAATGCGGGTATTTCTCCCGAACCTCATCCTCACGCTCCCAAGTAGATTCTTCCTTACTTTGGTTTCCCCATAATACCCGGACCAAAGGTATTGTCTTACCTCTCAACACTTGCTCTCGAGCATCTAAAATACGTATCGGCTGTTCTCCATAAGAGGCATCGGCCTCAAGCTCCAACTCGGACCACTCCAAAACATGAGATGGATCCGGCTCGTATTTCCTCAACATCGAGACATGGAATACGTCATGCACACCCGACAACTTGGGTGGCAAAGCCAAATGGTAAGCAACTTCTCCAATCTTCTCAATGATATCAAACGGCCCGATATATCTCGGTGATAACTTACCTTTCCGCCCAAAACGCGACAAACCCCGTCGTGGTGATACTTTCAAGAACACATGGTCTCCCACCTCAAACGATAACGGACGACGGCGTCGATCGGCATAGCTCTTCTGTCTACTTTGAGCAGTAAGTAATCGTTGGCGAATTGTCTTGACTAACTCAGTAGTCCTCTCTTGCGCCCTCGAAAGTTGCTTGCGAATCAACCTCATGCTCTCGGTAGTCTCTCCAATCAAATCCGGCCCAACAAGTGTTGCCTCACCCAACTCGGTCCAACATATGGGTGATCTACAAGGTCTACCATACAAAGCCTCAAATGGTGCCATCTCAATGCTCCATTGGTAGCTATTATTGTAGGCAAACTCGACAAGAGGCAAGTGATCCTCCCAGCTTCCCCGAAAATCCAAAACACATGCCCGAAGCATATCCTCAAGAATATGAATTGTACGCTCAGATTGCCCATCGGTCTGGGGATGGTAAGCAGTACTAAATAATAAGTTCGTGCCAAGTGCTGCCTGCAAGCTCTGCCAAAATCGTGCCGTAAATCTAGGGTCTCGGTCTGACACAATGGAAACTGGAATCCCATGCAATCGGATAATCTCACGAACGTACATTCGACTGAGCTTCCCCACTGAATCAGTAACCCGAATTGGTAGAAAGTGAGCGGTCTTGGTCAAACGGTCCACTACTACCCATATCGCATCATGCCCTCTCGGCGACCTCGGTAAACCCGTAACAAAGTCCATCGTCACGTTTTCCCATTTCCATTCCGCCACTGGTAAAGGTTGTAACTCCCCCGCAGGTCGTTGGTGTTCGGCCTTTACTTATTGGCATGTCAAACATCTTGCCACGAAACTCACCACATCCCGTTTCATTCCGAACCACCAAAATTGCCTACGCAAATCATGATACATCTTTGTTCCACCTGGATGAACCGCTAAGGGTGAGTGATGAAACTCCCTCAAAATTTCCTCCCGGCATGTGATGGGTACAAACAACTTCCCTTGAAAGCGAAGACCTCGGTCCGCGTAGATCATCCATCCATCACGTGCACCACCGCTTAAAAATTTTCGGCGCAACTCTTCCGTCTCCTCATCGTGTTGTTGAGCATCTACTACCCGGGTGGATAAGGTGGATTTAATCGTCATATTGCACAACGTTGCCCCATCACCGGCCTCCTCAAAACATTTCGCATAACTCCCCAACTCCTCTACCATCTTCCATTCATGAATGGCCAAACTTGCCAATTGAATTGGTCTTCTACTCAAGGCATCCGCTACTACATTTGCCTTTCCGGGGTGATATTGCAACTCAAAATCATAATCCTCAATGTGCTCCATCCAACGGCGTTGCCTCAAATTCAGCTCCTTCTGAGAGAACAAGTACTTCAAACTCTTATGATCTGAGAACACCTCGAACTTTTCCCCATAGAGGTAGTGTCGCCAGATTTTCAGTGCGAACACAACTGCAGCAAGCTCCAAGTCATGCGTTGGGTAATTCCGTTCATGAACCTTCAATTGTCTTGACCCATAGGCCACAACTCGTCCTGTCTGCATCAAGACACACCCCAGTCCCTCTTTCGATGCATCGCAATATACCGAGTAACCAACTCCCCTTTCAGGTACAATCAACACCGGCGCGCTAGTCAAACGCTGCTTCAACTCCTCAAACGCTGCCTCGCATGCGTCATCCCAAACAAAACGCGCCCCTTTACGAGTCAAACGGATCATAGGTGCTGCCAAACGAGAAAAGTCAAGTACGAAACGACGGTAGTATCCGGCCAAACCTAAAAAGCTCCGAATCTCAAAAACGTTCTTCGGTCGTTGCCAACTCATTACCGACTCTATCTTTCCCGGATCAACGGACACCCCTCCTTGCGAAACCACATGCCCCAAAAACTTGACTTCGGAAAGCCAAAATTCACATTTGCTCAACTTAGCATAAAGCCGATGCTCCCTCAAAAGCCCAAGAACTATGGCCAAGTGCGATTTATGATCTTCTTCCGTACTTGAGTATATCAAAATATCGTCAACAAACACCACTACAAATTGGTCAAGGTACAAATGGAAGATACGGTTCATAAGATCCATAAACGTCGCTGGTGCATTGGTCAACCCAAACGGCATCACCACAAACTCATAGTGCCCATAACGTGTCCGAAAGGCAGTCTTCGGGATGTCCTCGCTCCGGACTCTCAACTGATGGTACCCCGATCTCAAGTCAATCTTTGAGAAACACTTAGCTCCTCGGAGTTGATCAAATAGGTCGTCAATTCTTGGCATTGGGTACTTATTCTTCACGGTTACACGGTTTAGCTTCCGGTAATCGATACATAGCCGTAATGACCCATCCTTTTTCCGTGCAAACAAAGCCGGAGCTCCCCACGGTGACGTACTTGGACGTATAAAACCCAAATCTTGCAACTCCTGCAATTGAATCTTCAACTCCTTCAATTCGGCCGGAGCAAAACGATACGGAGGCATGGAAATTGGTGTGGTACCCGGAATCAAATCTATTGTAAACTCAATCTCTCTCTTGGGAGGCAAACCGAGTAACTCCTCCGGAAACACATCCGGGAAATCTCGAACCACCAACGGCAACTCACCACGCGCATGCACATTCTCATCAAGGGTCAAACTAGCCAACAACGCATAAATAGAATCTCGCGCTCGAGGTTCACACAAATAAGGTTCTAACGGCTCCCGTCGTTCTCCGAAGAATTCAAAGCAACCGTCAACAGGTGAACAAATGCGGACCCGACGTTTAAAACAATCTATCATGGCACGATGGGTAGACAACCAATCCATACCCAAAATAACATCAAACCCGGTCATGCTCAACACAATAAAATCACAAGTAAAACGTCGGTCAAATATCATAAGCTCACAATCTCTACACACACGATCTAGTAGTGACCTCCCTCCAATAGGTGTCTCAACATGCAACGGTGGGTCTAACAAATCAGTCTCCAAGTCCAAAGCACAAACAAATGATGCAGCAATAAATGAATGCGATGCTCCATAATCAAATAGAACTCTCGCAAAGGAGTTGAATACGAGAAATGTACCCCTCACAACCGACGGATCTGGACTCTGAGAAGTCGAAGGTGCCACTGCAGTAGTAATGTTGTACGCTCTAGCAGGAACCTGATGCCCTTGCATATACCCGCCTCCCCGTCGAGCGAAATTTACCGGTGCCGAAGAATTAGCCCCTCTTTCGGTTTGTGAACCCTGAACCGAAGTGGTTTGGCGAAAATGGGACTGTTGTTGTCGTTGTGGAGTCCCATGAGATTGCTGCCCTTGTCCTTGCCTCGGTTGCTGCACCGAGTCAACCTCACTACGTGTCCCTCCCCCTTGAGGACAATTCCTCGAAATGTGATCCTCCTTTCCGCAAGTATAGCAAACTTTAGGAGGTACCGGGCACTGAGTACGAATGTGACCAGGTTGGTTGCATCGGAAACATACACTCTGAGGCCTCGAAGTAGTGCTCCGCGAACCCGACGAAACAGGGGGCCTAAGGTTGGAATGGCTTCGTTGGAACTGAAACTGCTCCCTCTGGCGCTTACGCCCTTGACTTCCCGAACTCCCCGAAGATGAAGAGTAACTTGGCACCGCACTCGGCTGCCTTGGTTCCCACACTCTGGAACCCCGTTGTGCCTCCTTGGGCAACTCAACACTTCTTGCACCTTCGACCACATCCACAAAGTTCATCTTTCGTTGGCTCACCACGAGCCTCTTAACTGAGGAGTGAAGACCCCTCTCAAAACGCCTGCATTTACGACTTTCCGAAGCCACGAGCTCCGGTGCAAAACGGGACAAGGTTTGGAACTTTGCAGCATACTCGGACACAGTCATATTTCCCTGCTCCAACGTCTCAAACTGTTCACGCAGCTGGTCACGATAAGATTCTGGGAAGTACTGGTTCTCAAAGAGAACTCCAAAGTCTGCCCAAGTCAAAGTTTCCTGGTCTGGCTCATTAGTCCCAGCCGCTCGCCTCGCAGCCCTCCGCGCATCCTTTCGTGATTTTAAGACCGACTTCCACCATTCATTCGCCTCTCCAGTCAATTGGCATGCCACAATTTTGACCCTAAGGTCATCCTCCACTATACCCAAAGCATCAAACAACTTGCAAGTCTCAGAAAGCCAATAGTCGGCCGCGAGAAAATCACCACACACCCCGCCAAACTGCGGTGGATTCAAGCGTTGGAATTCTCTCATGGCATCCATTGCCCGATTTCCATCATCGGCCCTTGCACTTGTCCTCAACATGTTGGCCTCGGCAAGCGCCGCCACAAACTCCCGAGCAAACACCCCCGGAGCAGCCGGTGGTTCAACACTTTGTTCCACCTCCTCATTCTCTTCCTCCGCACGAGGAATCTCTCTCTATTGACTCACAACATCTTCTAATGGGATCTCACGGTAGCGACCACCGCCTCGGCTTCGGCCTCGGGGTCCGCCCAACCTCACGCCACGTCTAGGAGGCATATCTCTACAATGTTCAAACACTAACAAGGTCAACAACCACATAACACGAGGCCAATGCCTATCACGGAAGTCCAACACATTTCATCGATTCTATATTTGCTCACAAGAAACAGTTTATATGATGCATATGAATGTTATGCACACAAGCACACACATGCCTTTTCAAAAATGCAGAGTTTGAACCCATGAGACTCTAAGTCTCCCCACGGTCTCAAAGTATTCCAACTCTCGCTCTGATACCAAGTTGTCACGCCCCGAATTTCCATATAACAAAATCACAAAATAATACTCATAATTCCTTCAAATACCATTTCAAAGTCAAAGGGGCACTAACGGCCCAAATTACATAATTCTTGATTTTCCAAAAGATTAGAATTCCCACTTGAGTTAATAAAATACATGTGAAATTATGGTACATCTACTCCAAAAAGAGTGCCCATGCAGATGCCAGATAACTTCTCCCTTGGTCTTAATCAAAAGATGTCATGCCAATCAATCCATGCTACTCCTCTGCTGCGGTACCTGAGAAAGGAGGGGTTGAGCTACACGCCCAGTAGGAAAATCTATGCCAAGATTATGTATGTGTGAAATGCATGGCATGCACAAAGAACATGGTATAACAATGCATCACTTTCATCTATTGTACACAACCACGCGATTAACCATCCACTGTTTGCCAATACGAATATATAACTACCACGTCTCACAATTTACTCGTTGTTCACATCCCATGTCATTCGGATACAATCACACAAGCCAAGATATTCATACCCTAGCACTTCTCCCAACGGAGGCTAGACAAGGCATCGTGTCGTGCCAAACAATAATCATGCGTATATCCTAGCACATCTCCCAACGGAGGCTAGTCAGTGCCAATTCATGGCATCCCTAGCGCATTCCCAACCGGGAGCTAGTCTCATAGTATGCCTAGCACCACTCCCGACGGAGGCTAGTATTACACTTATCGTTCACGACAATTTATGTCAAGCCAATTATTCCCATTTACATTCATTGATTCATCCATACTTAGCCAATCTCAAGTTTTCCTACATTCATGTCACACGACCAATTCACGATGTTCCACCATGTAATACACCACGGAAATAAAATCAGAACACCAAAAACGCACGGTCGTAATTCCAGAAGCCCCAAGAGCGCTACCCCAAAAGCAGGGGAGCGCTACCCTTAAAGCCTTCGGGAGCGCTACCCCAAAAATGAGGGATCGCTACCCTCTCACTCCAGAATCACCAGGAGCGCTACACCAAAACCCAGGGAGCGCTACCTGTGCAGAAATCAGCGCGATTTCCAGATTTTTCACTTGATCCACTTCGCATCAAACTACAAATTTACCACGAACTAGGCACCAAAACACATCACATACACATAATAGAAGATAGAAATCCCTACCTCAAACCTTGAAATGGAAGATTTGGCCAAAAGAATGAAGCCCTAGCTTTGATGGTGCTCCCGAGCTCAAATCCGCACCTCCCGAGCTTCCAACCTCGATCCGGCTTCGATTCCTTGCTAGACACAACCCAAGGCTCCTATATCTCCAAGAGATTCGCAAATGGTGAAGAGACAAGGGTGGATTTGGCTAGAGAGAGGTGAGAGCTCAAAGGGGTTGAGAGAGGGGTTTTTGGGAACAAAATGGGAAGCTCTCCCTCCCTCTAAAAAAATCAGATTTTTAACTCCCCAAAGGGTGCCCACGTAAATAACCAATTAAGAATACGCGCACGAAATAACACAAGGGACTCCGGGCTCGGTTCCTAAAATCATAATCCGGTAATTAACACACTAAATTAATTAGATTTATTTATCCGAAATAAACTTTCAATTAATTATTTTAAAAACTCGAATTTTCCGGGTCCTTATATTTGGTGACTCTAACCCACGGAAATAATCTCTAGACTCTAACCCCAAAAAGTAAACGGACAGCACAACAGTTGTAATTAAACCATTCCGACTTTTATCATGCGATTCAAATTTCTATCAATTTAACTAGAATTTCAATATCAACATCTATATCGCTAAACAAATTTATAACTACCACCATTAGGAATTAAACATCAAAGCACGGTCTCACGGGCAATCCTGCTCGCACAAGATTCCTTGGGAATCTATGAACATAAACTTAGTGCGAGTGTATACTTGTACAGTGTGAAAACATGCATATCAGGGTGGAATTACATTATGAAAGAGACCCCTTGGGCCTGATTTTTCTATTCAATATTTAAATGTTGAAATCAAATTTAATATAATCCTTACTTACGCATTATATTTTGATAACCTTTATTTAGCTACATAAAATAATATTTCTTACTTAATAAAATTCATTATTTTTTGTCCCTCGCACGTATTTATCTAATAGAAGACACATATACATCATAATCTATCATATTAAAAAAAAAACTCTTAGGAGTCTGTTAAAAAAGAGGTCAACGTAACTTATCTCTAATACAATAATGTTTTTTTATTGACTTTGATTGTTTTGTGTAATTATTTTTGTGTATTATATTTTTGTAACTAAAATAAATATTTTTAAATTTCCATGGTTCTTTTTGTATTTTCTACATATATTTTATTTACAGAAAGTATATGTACATTATTAACTCATCGTCTTTATATATAATACGAGTGCTATAAAAAAAATGTCACCATTTTTCTTTTATTTTCTATATATATTTAGCATATATAACACATATTCTTATACACACATAATTACACTAAATAAATATAAAAAGAAGGTACAAAAATTAAAGAGGGAAATTTTAGTTTTTTATCAATCAAAATTAACAGTTTTTTTTTAAAGTTAACGGATCAACGGAATTTGCTAAATAATTTGTAAAGTAGAGTATGTCGGTACATTTATCAGAACCTCAGGGGAGGTCGGCATTTTTCAGAAACCGCAGGGAGGTCAGTGCATTTTACCCAAAGCACAAAGAAACTTCTTTAGAGCATCTTTATCAGGCTCCCCAAATACACTTCTTTCTCAATTTGGGGAGTGATTCTTTCATTTACTTCTCACATTAGCCTCCCTTCTTCTCCTCTCCTAATTAGAAACGCTACAGTGACTCCCTATCTGTAACTTACACTGTAGCCTCCTAGGATTTAGTTTTTTTTTTTTCATTTTATTTATCCTCCACACTTGTTTATGGAAAAAAAGAATATTTTAATAAAATAGGGATAGAATAGAGAGTCTGATGTAGGAGACATTGTAAAATATGGCTCTTTAAAATAGAAAAGTGAAATTTTCTCTCTAATTTGGAGAAAAAAATAGGGAGGCCGGTGAGGATGCTCTTACCAGCTTCCTCTTTGTTCTGTACAAGTACAGGCATCCCCTGGTTCTCTCTCTATAAAGCACAAAACTCAATCCGTACCCTTCACCTTCAGATGCATATACGCACACGGGACAACATATACAAATACACACACACTAGTATTCATGATATGCTATTGATACTAGGTGTAACTAGATATAGTTTTTGCCTATATATAATGATATAGACAGAGGACTAGTATAATTTTTGGGGCGGAGGGGGAGGTAGAGCAGGAATGCTGGCGACACCGGGGGTGAAGTTCCTGATCTTGGCTTTCTTGGCCGCCGCGGTAGTGTACTGCAGTGGATTTCCGGCGAGTTTTCTTACTCTGGAGAGGGCTTTTCCTGCGAACGAGAGGGTCGAACTGGAGGTGCTCAGAGCTCGGGACCGAGCAAGGCATGGCCGACTCTTGCAAGGTAGTGTTGCTGGCGTTGTGGATTTCTCTCTCCTCGGCACATCTGATCCCTTATTAGTCGGGTAGTCTATCGAAATCCATAATCTCTTTCTCTTTTTCTCTTGGGTGTTCTATAATTAGTAGCATCCCATAATTTGTTCAAATTAGTAGTAAATTATATAATTCGTCAATCATAAATCTTTTATCAAAACCAAATTTTATGGAAGCAGGACTAAAATGGGCTCCAACAGTTCCCTCAATTTGGTATCAAGTAAGGGAGAACTTATTTTTTCATCTAATCACGTTTCTTCACCAAATTTGAACAAATTATGTTGGGTCTTTGTGATAATTACTCTTCTTTTATAGAAGAACAATGTATCCTGGGCGTTTCCAGGACTCTTATTTAGCAGGACGAGACCATACAGAATCTTCATCGAAGAAAATTTTGAAAAGGTATAAAATAAAACATGAATTACTATCACTACAAAAAATTGAAAATTTTTCCTTCCAAATGTTCCAATACATATATCGCTTGCCAAAGCACAGATTTGGCACAGAAATCTGTTTATACAATTGAGCACATTCTCTTGTTGCATTAACATACAAAATCCAGACATTATTGATATATGCCTCAATTTATATCGAACATCAAAATATATACACGATTTATTTCTCAACAAATGTGATCAGAAACGAGCTGGAAAATCATCTTCCATCTTTATTACGTAGTTTAATCTTGAGAAGTTTCAGCTGAAAATGCATGTTCTGATGTAGCAGTTGAAATAGATGAAGTAAGTGCTGGATGAAGCAATCTATCATGAGAGGGTAATCGATTAAGTTCTAAATTTTTTCTCAACACTGAGGCACAACTTAAAATATTTTTGATAGCTTTTGAAACTCAGAACATCTGGAAAACTTCAAGCTTATCGTACTTATCAATCCAATAAAGTATTTTTTTGCTTTGTGAAATCCCGGACATGGATGTTTTTGGAAGTTTGCCTTATCTTCAATTTTGGAATCTATAACCATCCTTAGAAGTTGAGCTAACAGTGACTGATCGATTGCATCTTCTAAACTAAATTGTTACAACCTCAGGCTTAATCATAACTGAAGGAATATCAGTCATAAATAATGCTCTGCGCTTACCAATGGGGCTGCGAATCCCTACAGTTTTGGGGTACGCGCCCTTCTAATTTCAAGATTAGCTTACGAATTGTGATAATATATGAGGTTATCTTAAAAATTTTGGGGGTTGCGTCGCCTCCCTGTGCCCCTCCCTCAGATCTATCTCCATGTATTGGCTTGGCATTTGTTTAGTGGACATAGGTGTAATGTATTCTTATGTGACTATGTATCATTTTGCCCTGTAATCTTTCTTGGTTACTTTAAATTTAAGTTATAACTTGTTGAGAGATTGTCCCACATTGGTTAAGTATAAGAGTTTGGGCGGCCTCTCCACTCCTTATCATTTGATTTTGAGTTGGATGTTTTAACATGGTATCAAAGCTAGGGTTTCAAAGCACTTTAGGCAAGGCTATATTTCATTTGTCATTGATCCCCTTTTGTTTCCCCAAAAGAGTACACCTTGTTTAATTCTAATTCCTGTGGTATTGATTTGTTGTTGACCTCACTATGTGTAAGTAGGGGGTTGGACGTGCGGGGGAGTGTTGGGAGCTTTTCCTACATTGGTTGAATTATTACCTCCAATACACTATGAGCCTGGATTTTGAGTTGGATGCTTTAACACGTTTTTCTTAGTTCTTGGTTGTCATTTGTGATCCTTGTTCCGCATTCCAATTAAGCTTAAAGTGTTTTTCACCCTAGTGAGATTCAAACATGAGACCTCCAGGAATTGCACCGCAATTGTATTTTTTTTTTTTTCACTATTTTTTTGAACTTTTTGTTCTAATGCAAACTTTGTTAGTGGAAAACACATGAATGGTGTCGCTTTACATATCGCGGCATATAGTTGGTTGACTATATGCTTAAAGTCTTGTTTTCTTGTTTATTTACCTTATAGGATAAATTGCACTGGCCTCCCTTGAGGTTTTTATGAATAAAAGGGACCTCCCCTCACATTTCTAAAATGACACTGACCTCCCCTATCAGAGTTGTCGATCAACCTTTGTTACCAGTAGTACATTTACCTTCCTACCCCTCTTATGAGTTGTCACTTATTCTCATCCTATTCCAACTGCCAAATATCCAAAAAGTAACAAATTCATAACAAACCAAGCATTTTAAAACCAATGGCACAGATTTTTCATCTAAAAAAATCAAAACAAAACAAAACAAAAAAGAGCATGAGATCCCCTCATGTACTTGTATGTAAGTTGTCTTCCAAATAACAACATTATAATTGCTCAATACAGATAATGTGAGCTCTCAATTCAGCATCCTCGAACAGTTGCAGTTTGGTCTAAATAAATGAACTTATTTTCGTCTTTTTATTTTCTATCAAATCTTTTAGGTTTCCATCCGTCTTGACATGAGTAAATTATCTCAAAAGGTAAATTATGACACTTTGAAAAAATTACTTTAGACAAATAACTCAAAACAAATATTTTTTAGATTATTTTTTAGAACTTTTTTCACATTTGATCCATTTTTTTTTGTTTTCCTAGGAATTCAAAATGTCATTTATTTTAATGAAAAATTAAAAAAAATCACTAACAACTAATAAACCATTGTCTAAACAAATAAGTTAACTTAGTCCAAACTCTTTCTAACCCATATCCTTCAATCAACTGCAATCTTATGACTAACATTCAGAAGGAGGAGGAGGGGGGATACATGAACTTGTGGTGGTCAAGCCTTCTCCAAGCCCAAGAGATGTTGTTTAAAGGCCTTTGATGGCAAGTTTTTGATGGTGCTAGCACTCAATTCTGGGTTGACATATGGATACCTTCTCTCCCTAACTTCAAATTGGCCTCTCAAAAACCTCAAGGTTGCATGGTTTCAAGGGTGGGTGATGTTATAGAGCTTTCAATCCCTATCTGGAAGAGGCGTGATCAATTGGTGTGGCATTTCCTCTTAACGGAGTTCATATTATGATGTGGAATCAGGCTATCAAATAGCCTTTGATGTTCAAAGGAGAGGCAAGAATGAAAAACCAGAATCCTCTTTCAGACCTAAGAGCTTTGCTTGGAAGTCAATTTGGAGGTTGAAAACTTCATCAAAAATCAAGAATTACTGGTGGAGAGTGTGCATGAATCGGCACCAATGAAAAGTTAGGAGACTTCATCACGGATATATGTATATGATATGGCCTTGATTTTGAATATATTTGGTCTTGTACGTTTTCCCATGATTCTAGCAATCACCAACGCCAATTGAGATACAACCCTAATATCACGAATCGTAATTGCAAACCTCAATCCCTAGTTGCAACACCAACCCCCTATTCACAACAATCATACATTTTTTATCTGCTCCCAAAATTCTAAACCTGTTAGCACAATCGCAAATCATTGCGAATAAGGATTACCTTTTCACTTGATAACCTGAAATTGCAATATTCTTAAAGGGTTGAGTGCCTAGTGGCAGTAGAGATGATGACTGCGTTGGGTGTGATAGAGATAAGGGAAAATAGAGAAGAGTAGCAGGCGGTGTGCCAAAGAGCGGTGGGTGGTGGTGGTAGATGTTTGGAGGGGGGGACAGTGGTAGCGCTGTTGGTAGACAGTGGAGCGTGAGGAACTGGTTGTGATAGGTGGTGGTGGTGGATTGTCTCCTTTCCTTGCTTCTCTCTCTCTCTCTCTCTCTCTCTCTCTCTCTCTCTCTCTTATATATATATATATATATATATATATATATATATATATATGTTGTGTGTGTGCTCGTGCGCTCATGTGCATGGGTACTACTGATATCAAGAAATAAGGTGAGATGAGCTGGGGTGTTTGGTTATGGGTTTAATCAATATATTTGGTGTTTGGTTATCAAATATGATCAGTTTTCTGTATAACTAAGGGCAGATTTGGAATAAAAGCAAACTATTAAAGGAGACACCACTTGCTCTGTTAGCTTCTGTTCTGTATGGAGGGGGATTATGAGGTGAGGTCACAGTCAAATATAATACCTGAGGGGATGTAATGCTGCATGCGGTTCGAAAGGCATGCTTTTAAGTATGTCTTCAGATAGGGCCCCAACTAGTCTGGCTAGCTAGTGAAGGGTTCTTTCAGGCAGGAAGCAGGCCTTTCTCTAGTAATGACTTAGCTTCAATAAGTTATTGTCAGAAATCACAGGGGAGGTTGCCGTAATTTACCCTACCTTATAATGACTTTCTTGCATTTTGTTACCTTTTTTTATCTATTACAAACTTCAGATCTTGTAATATCAAGATTAATGTGTGGTGTGGACCGTATCCTTCATTTTGTTGACTTTCACGATAGGCTTTACTATACAAAAGTTAAATTGGGTTCCCCACCAAAGGAATTCAGGGTGCAGATTGATACTGGAAGTGATGTCTTGTGGGTTGCTTGCAATTCGTGCAACGGTTGCCCCCAATCAAGTGGACTCGGTGTAAGTATTAGTTATTGACTTATTTCTACTCATGCTGTTGTCTCTCTCATCTGTTGAGATATTTGAATGGTCAGGTAATTAAAGTGTGCCCATTTATTTATTATGTTTATGCAGATTGAGCTCAATTTCTTTGACGCTGCCAGCTCAACTACCAGCTCTCATGTTTCTTGTTCGGACCCAATATGCGCTTCTATAGTTCAAATTGCTGCTGCTGAGTGCTCTGAACCAAGTCATCAGTGCGGTTATTCGTTTCAGTATGGAGATTTAAGTGGGACATCTGGTTTTTACGTAGCTGATTTGTTGTATTTTGACACAATTATGGGGTCTTCTTTGGTTGCTAACTCTTCAGCTCAAGTTGTCTTTGGGTAAGTTGACAAGGCTTCTTACAATGGTGCATATCAATGTGCTAGTAAAAATGACCAGTAGATGGAGAGGAACATTGATCTGGATAATAAGAGAAGTAGCCTTATCTTTTTTGTCCAAAACAGGGCATTTTCTAAATTTGTTGGAAAATTCCAAGCGAATACAACAGTAGCTATCCTACATGACTTCACCAGTCCTCTAACTGCATGCATCAACAAACTTATGCTCTATGACAAAGAGTCAGTGGTGTCATTCTGTCAGAATTTTCTACCTTGTTATGCTAGCAGGGAATTATATGACTTGATGAAGATTATGATTAGCAATGATAACTGGAAAAAAAATGATGAAGGTTGACTGAAGGATGATCAAAGTAGATCCAAGTTTTTCAACCTAATTGTTTATGCATTTAAATCTTTGATCCTTCTTTTTATTATATTGCGGTTGTTTTAATCTGCTGCCGATGTTCATCTCTATGTTACCTGAGATGGGGATCGTACTGGTATGAGTAATGGGAATGGGAATGTGGTACGCCAAATGTCTAAATCGTGGTACTTTAGGGGTAGCTTTCTGTAAACAACAAAATTAGAACCTCCTCTTTCAAGTGATATACATCTAGTAAAATATCAGTCTCGTTTTCCAAATTATCCATCCAAAAAGCATCCATAGGAGCACAATGACCATACTTTTACTATTTTCTCGAGCCAAAATTTTGCTCTCTAGATTTTTTACTTTAATAAGTTGATTTTGGGGAAAAGCTCTGGGGAACTCTTTGGATCACCAAATTTACCTGGTTTGGAATGGAAATGTACCATGTGTCGGAACGTAAGTACCAAACCATAATTCACTAGGGTGTTAGCGTTCCCAAGTAACAAAGGTCCATCTCCGGTTCTAATTGGTCGGGACTTAATCATTTGTTCTTTCGATTTGTAACCAGGTGTAGCACCTATCAGTCTGGGGACTTGATCAAGACTGATAGAGCAATTGATGGGATTTTTGGGTTTGGTCAACAGGATCTTTCTGTCATATCACAGTTGGCATCACGAGGGATTACTCCCAAGGTGTTCTCCCACTGCTTGAAAGGAGAAGGCAATGGTGGCGGAATACTTGTTCTTGGTGAGATTCTGGATCCAAGCATTGTCTACAGTCCCCTTGTCCGATCACAGTATGTATCCATAGCTTTCTTCTTTGCTTGTTTTGTAGATATTAAGGTCCTACGTGGCCGTGGATATTTGAGATAGACATAAGCGGTTTTGCTTTAATATAATTGTAGAATGTGATATTCAAAATTCAATTACCATTTCAACTGAACTTATGGTGCAGTTTGATTCCACTGATGCATGCACCTTGATAGTCCATAAGCTCAACAAAATTTTCTATATCCCATCTTTGACATTTTTTTGAGCTGTTTTGTTGCCCTCAGCACCTCCTCTCATTAGTTTGTTCAAAATCCCTGTGATCCCGACAAATTTTTGTAGCAGTCTTATTTTGGGTGGAGGAGCATTAATTTTGTTGATCGTCTAGCTTATTCTCCAATCGGTTATTAGAAGTATCATCACAACTTCTTTTAACTGTACCATTGTCGTCATGTCTATCCTTCTACAACTTTCTCTAGTTACTATCGTGTATGTGTTTATTTAGGTTAGTTATCCACGTGGTTAGTCTAGGTATTTTTTCTTTTTTTGTGCTTTCCTTTAGCTATACTTGCCACCATGCTGTTCCTTTTCCTTCTAAAGATCCTAATATCCAAGTCGCTAATTAGGCATATAGGACTAACTTCTTGCATTGCAGTTGTTAATAGCGTCTTAAGGATCCTTTCCTAGCCAGTGTCCATTTAGAGAGAAGTTCAGATTTCTTTTGTTCGTTTCCACTATACCCCCAGTTATGTAACAACTTGTGACTCAGTTTTTGCTTGCTCATTTCAAGTTTACGAGGTTTTATGTCGGTTCTCAACTTTTTAATGTTGCCTTCTTCCTTTTCCCAACCATCAGAATCTGTATTTAAAAAATGATATGCTAAGCGCGCGATAGCTGGTCTTATTTTAAACCCGTAAAAAGTCCATTGTCATGTTAGCATATTGTAGGCTATACAATTTTCAGTAGATGTGCTATTATTTCATACCCTGTAGCGAATTTGAGGAAATTATCAAGGGGTGTAACATTTGGTAAGGAGCCATGTCTTAGAAAGAGGAGGCATTGATTTTGAAACTTCTGTCCTGCGGCGACACTCAACATATGATAATATGGTTGTTGCCTTATGCATGTTGACTCCAGGTGCTTGGAATGTTCAGGTAGGCCAAATTTTTGGATGTATTCCATAAGCAACAAAAAGAAAAGAAAAGAAAAGAAAAGAAAGGAAAAAAGAATCCATCAACAAATATTGTTACAAAGAAGATCTAAAGTAAGAGATTACGAATCAGCTTTAGTTGATAGACTCCGTGGAGAGAATGAAGGATGTTAACAGGGCTAATACTACTGTAGGAAAGAAGCTATCTGCAGCATATGGTAAAACTAAACTATTCCATTGATTCAAGGATTTACTAACTGATTCAGACACACAGACCTCTTCCAACCAAGTGGTATCATCTTGGTTTGAATCAGCTCAAATCTTAAGATTAAAGTCGAGAATGGTATGATTGCAGCATGTTTTGATGTTTTTTAATCTAAGGTCAAAGGTTTTTTTGCCAACTTACTCATGTTGCTATCTTCTGCAAATAAGAACGTGGAGATTTTGAGAATGCATAAATTTAGATTGCAGCATGTTTTGATGTTCTTTCTAATCTCTCAAAATGTTCAGGCCTCATTATAATTTGAACCTGCAGAGCATTGCTGTCAATGGGCGATTGTTGCCTGTTGACCCTGCAGTGTTCGCAACATCAAGCAACCGAGGAACCATTGTTGATTCTGGAACAACTTTAGCATACCTGGTGGAAGAAGCTTATGATCCTTTCGTTAGTGCTGTATGTTTTTTTTCCCTTGCTTTTCTTGTAAAGTGATATTTATTTTGAAGGGACAGTACTAAGGGAAACTGTTGGCATATACCAGTGCAATTGGTCAGATTTTAAAAGTCTCTTTGACTGAATCTATGGGTAGGTAATTGGAAACAAAAACATTATTATGTAAGGGATACGAAACAGCAATATAAGCCCCCTTGTGATTGGAACATATATGCTAGAAAGTGAAGGTGAGGGAGAATAAGGATAAGTTTAGGAGTTAGTACGAAGTTTCAGGAAAATTGGAATCACGTGACTGTCTCGAGACCCACGACATGATATTTCCTGCAAAAAAAAGTCGGATATTTTTTTGCCTCAGAAGTTGATCTTCCTATTTCACGTCCTACGTCACCCGGTCTCCCTTTGTTTAAGTTTTCCTATGGATAATGTTAAACAACGCAACAGTAAAAAATTGTTCTTATATTTGCCTTGATATTTCAACGATAATTAACTATCTTGAAATATTGTCAACAAACTTTCTTGCTAACCAAATGTGCATGTTGAAAAGTTGCCTCTCTTTTTGTTCTTTTAGTCACATTACTTTCTAGTACTTTCCTCTCCACAATTTTTTTTTCTTCCAATAGAACAAGCCTAAAGACTAGGCTTTCACATTTGGATTAGCAAGCTTGATTTCTGCAGTAACATGGGGTTGGTTTCGTCATCAGTATGGGAGATGATTGATGATTACACATTCCATGTGCTTGGTCTTTTTAAAAGCTTCTCCATCGCATTAACCTCTTTCATTGGCCCTTAATGGGGGTTCTTTCAATTCAGAGCAGCCTACACCGGGGACTATATGATTTTTTTCCCGCGGCACTTCTATTTCCTGTTCCAATTGTTGTCTACCAAGTAAACAGATGATTATATGTGTTACTTTTACAAATTTACGGCTAGAGGACTTTTTGGTAAGGTAATTGACTTCATTCACCACATGGCTTTTTTAGCAGGTGTCGGGTGAAAATGTTCTTACTATATTAAGGGGACAAACTAGTGAGTGAAATTAGTCTTTTGTTTGAAAAAAAAAAAAAAGTGATGAGCTGCCAATGGAGGGTCTGGAAGCTCCATGCAAGCTCTATTTGTGAAGAAATGTCATAGAATTGGCTGGCAGTCTGGTTGAAAGCTTATTTGATTGTTGCTATGCAGATAACTGCTTCCGTTTCACAATCTGCACCACCCGTAATTTCAAAAGGACACCAGTGCTACTTAGCAACCGCCAGGTTCATCCATAGAGTATTTTGCTAATACTTTTTGGAATTGATCTTCAAAATAGCTAAAACAGAAGATTGTTTAGAGACCTGATGAATAAGATCCCATTTTTTGTTTGTGTACAGTCTCACTGAGATATTTCCTCCAGTGGCTTTAAACTTCGCTGGTGGGGCATCCATGGTTTTAAGACCAGAAGACTACCTTGTGCATTACGGTTTTCTTGTGAGTTCTCAAAATTGCCTTGTCACTCTAATTATTCTTGCTCTTTCTATTCCAATGCGAAATGTATCAAGCTTGACATTTGATCTCCATTCAACAATTTGTTGTCACAGGATGGTGCTGCATTGTGGTGCATGGGATTTCAGAAACCTGAGAATCAAGCAGTAACTATTTTAGGAGGTTAGTTAAACGAGATTTATTTCATTTGACAAAATTCAAAAAGATTTGTTTCTTGGATACACCACAAAGGAATTTAGGCAAAATTTTTATGTACAAACACGGGAGAGTACTCCCGAAGAAGCCAAAGTAACTAGTCTGAACCAAGTTGACTAACCCCTCAACAATTTCAATTACATTTAGGGAGAATGCTGCTGGGTGTAAAATTTCAATAGTTCAATTATCTAATTCCTTACTTGCATCTAAGCTTTACTATTGCACATGTCCAGAAAAGTTAAAAGGAAAACCAAAACTCGACAAGGTCTATCGTGCTTTTATCATATCTCACAAGAATCAACTTTTGTGTCATCCATGAATCATAGACCAAAAAGCCACATATCATGTAAAAAATTCAAATTCATATTAAAATATTTTTTGCAAGACAATTCTACTGCAACCAGTGGGGACAAAAATTTAAGTGAGGCCAAGTGAATTATTATGCAATATGCTTGGTCATCTCATAATATACTTAATTAGTATATATTTGATTGAAGACTACTGTGCACGGGGAAAAGGAAAAAAGAAGATGAGAAAACTATTAAAAGCAGAAAATGCTTCATGAGCCAGCAAAAATTTGCAGCCTGAATTATACCAAATCATCCCACAGTGAAAATCTATACAAGTGATCTTGGGTATCTCATGAACCGAGCATCATTAGTGACTTGACTTGAGCATTTGGGGCCATGTTGTTAGACTCCAATAAGTTATTAGGCAGTGACCTACTTAGAAGTGATATCAGAGCGACTTGTGTAATAACCGTGTGGGTTCAGAGCCTCGGACCACTTGTGTTGGGCAAAGGTTTGGGTGTTGCGATGTGACCACAATGACTGTTCAAATGGGAATAGGCTCTGTGGGAGTGAATCTAGTGTTCAACCCTTCTCGAGGACACAATGCTATAGAGGTTGGGCGCTTATTCTACCCCACCCCACATTGGAAGTCTACGTCTGCGATTTTGGGTATATAGTGAACTGTGTAAGCTATTAGTAACATAGGTTTAAGCATCCTCGGCCATGTAGTTAAGCTAGGTACCAGGATAGTGGGCTACGTGGGGAATTACATGAATCCCATTTGGCAAAATGCTAGTTCCATTTAGAACATATTCTATGATTCCATGGGCTGTAGATACTTTAACTAGAATGATTAAAGATTAGGGGTATGGAGCTGCTGGTCACCAAAGATGAGGGATATGGAGCTACTCAAACTTCTACTCTTTATTGAAGAATTTCTCAACTTGTGCAGTTGTCAAAGTTCACTATGCTTACCACTCTCTTAAAGAAAACCACTTTGTTTTGAGCATGCTTGTGAAATTTCTCATGATAAAGCAATCAAGAGTGAAGAGCCTATTAAGTTTTCATTCTCCTCCTTTTCCTTCTTCTTTCCCTGAGCAAAGAAGACCAAGCATAACGAGCTGTCTGATTCACTTGATATCATTCTAACTTTATTTTTTTGTGAATGGCACCTTTATACCTAGTGGTACGATTGTTTGTCTGCATTTTATTCAACAACAAAGTGTTTTCTGCTGGATGCTTATGAAAAGATGAGAATAGCAAATGAGAATAAATGCTTAATATCATGTTGAGGGGACACATTTTCTTATCCTAAAATCCTATTCTAGGTCAGCGACTGTTGTATGGTAAGCACGGTGTAAGGAAGGGAAGAGTAATACCAAGTTAACTTAGTTTTTGGAGTTTCAAAGATAACCCAGTGAGAGTATTGTTTGTTGATGCCATGCCGAATATGATGCTAACTGCTGGAGCAGGTAGGTTAGAAACCAATATAGAGATTTCCATATCGCTTGTTGGAGGCTTATGATGTGTATTTCTGTTTCATCACTGTAAACCTTATGGCTGCTATGTTTCTTTAAGTGAGGAGCTGTATTGGTTGTTATGAGAGTGTACACATTTGTGGACTTATGTTGCAGTTTTGCATTTCAACTTGATCGATATGTCCTTCTTTTCTGTCTTCAGTACACTTGGCTAAAACATCCAACTCAGTATGAGTTTGCTATGCGGGGAGAGGACCCTCGTGCTTATGTACAGTTTTGGAGGTTGATAATCAACCCATGTGGGACAAGCTCTAGCACTTCCAAGCACATGCGATTCCCGATTCGCAAGTGAAGATGTAACTAAAGGATCCTGACATAAGGGTCTCAACAAGATACAGAGCACTTAAGCACAACCAAAAAGTCAATCAATCAAGCGTCTTGCCAAAAGCGTAGCTCCGATATCATGTTAGACCATCCAATGCAAAATTAATTAACAATGAGTGGAGAGGCAACCGAGGTTCATAATTAATTTTGGAGGTAGTGATTAATCAATGTGGGTGTTGGCATGTAGATTTCAACTATTTTGATGTAGATAGATAAAACAAAAATGCTATATTGAGCCTACGGATTAAGTGGCATATGTAGAACCTGCAAAAAGATATGGACTCATGTAGGGCTTAGAAATCAAGTATGTGCCAATAGAAAAGATACATTGTCCCAAAACAAATGACGAGCCCACAATATGCAAAACCAATTGGGGGCAAAACATGTATAGTCCACAGAAGAGTACTCCATATGTGGAGCCCGCAAGATGTAGAGCCAACCAAGGGGTGACATATGTAGAGTCCACAACGAATGTTTCATACCATCAGATCAACCAAGTTTGAACTCAAATGGAATGATACGATAAAGATGGGTTTAGTTAGACAATCATCTTTCATGATTGACAACAACCTTATAAACTCAAATTGGGTCGTTAAAAGAGTCTTATCGATGGCCCTCTATAAATATGAGGACCAGCAGGACATTGAGACATTGAAATCACTGTATTAACAACAAAAGAGATATCGGGGCGAGTAATGGTGAGATAATTCAACTTGCCAACCAGCGACGGTACTGGTCCGGATGAGAAAGGAGCTCTCCCTGATCAACACAAACCTTGACATTCGGATCCATGAGCAGACACAGGTCGCGACTAACAATCCAGTCTCCTCCAAAATATCCAATATATATTTCCTTTGTGATGGATTAATTCCATCGTTCGATATTGTCACCTCAATACCCAGGAAATACTGTGAAACAGACGCTGTAAGAATAGTTTCAATCATCAATACTTTGTTGATCATCTCCAGTAATAATGATATCATCGACATACACAATTAGTAAGATTTTCCCTCAAGCTGATGACAGATAGAAGACAGAGTGATCAAAATGAAAATGACGCATACCAAACTCTAAAACGTCACTAAATTTGTCAAACCAGACTCGAGTAGACTGTTTCAAACTATAAAGAGTTTTGCAAAGTCGACACACCAGAGAACCCTCTCTCTGAGCAACAAACTTGGGAGGTTGCTCCATATACATCTCCTCGAACAAATTTCTATGTAAGAAAGCGTTTTTTACTATAGCTGAGACAAAGGCCAATCTAGACATAACCAATCTTGGTCACATGAGAGAAAATTTTGGTATAGTCAACACCATAGGTCCTCGTATAGTTGTTGGCCACAATGGAGCCATCCGGATAATATTTGACAGTAAAGACCCAGCGATAGCCGCCGGTAGACTTTCCTTACGGAAGAGGAACTAACTCTCAAGTGCCATTATCATGAAGAGTAGACATTTCAGCTTCCATAATTGATCGCCACTTAGGTATAGACAAGGCTTCCCGGATTAGGAGTGGAGACGGAAGAAACAGAAGTAGCAAAAGCACGAAGAGTGGAAGACAAATGATCATAGTAAACATAATGACAAAGCATATGAGAGGTGTAAGTGCGGGTACCTTTATGAAGAGTAATGAAAAGGTCAAGTGACAGGGATGGAGGAGTACCTATCAGATCGCGAGACGGAGAAAACGAGATAGCAGGTGCTCAGGAGGTAAATTGAACTGTTGACCGACGAGCATACACCTACAAGGGTTTCACATGAGGGGTAGCTCTAGAAAATATACTCGGAGAGAGATGAACAGTTTCTGTGGTGCACGAAAAGAAAGGTAAAGATTAATTCAATGTAGCATCTGTACATATAAAATAACAATGAAGGGACAGAGAGTAACACTTATAGCTTTTTTGAGTGCGAGAGTAGCCAAGAAAGACCCCGAATAGCCCGAGGATCAAGTTTTTCCCGTCCAGCATCTAGAGCATGAACATAACAGGTGCACCTAAAAACCCAAAGTGGTAAGGAGTGTAAAGGGTGGTCAAGAGAATAAAACTGTATAAAGGCATTTGGCCCCCGAGCACAGTGGAAGGTAATCGCTGATCAAATGGCATGCTATAAGAATTACATCACTCCAACAAGATATAGGAACTTACATTGAAATGATAGTGCACGCATAGCCTCCGATAAATGACGGATCTTGCGTTTGGCAATTCCATTTTGTTGTGGAGTCCAAATACAAGGGGACTGATGAAGAATACCATGGTCATCAAAAAATTGAGACAAAGTAGTATCAAAATATTCACGGGCAGTAGCAAAACGAAACACATTAATACAAGTATCAAATTGCGTTTTGATTTTCATATAAAATGAGTGAAAAATTGTAGTGAACTCAGATCGCTCTTGCACATGATAAAGGTATGTAACACGAGAGAAATCATCAACAAAGATAACATAATACTGAAAATAAAAAATACTAGGAATCCGCATAGAGTCCCAAATATTTGAATGACCTAATTGAAATGGACGCGACACACAACTGTTAATCTGTGATAAAAAGACACTCGGCAATGTTTACTCGACAATGTTTACTCAACTCACAGACTTCGCATAACAGGTCACCAAGACGGCAACATGAAGGGATTACCTGTTTAAATGTGGGCAAAGATGGATGACCAAGACAACAATGATGCTGATATGGTGACACCGAAGATTGGAGACTGACAGAGCTAAGGTGTATGTCATTGGTTAGATAGTATAGGCAACCATATTCAGCATTGCCATCAATTTTCCTCCCAGTCTTAAAATCCTAAAACACACAACTATGAGAGAAAAATGTGACAGAACAATTTAAGGATTTGGTAAGTTTACTAATATACATAAAGATTAAATGGAAAACGAGGAACATGCAATACAAAATCCAAAGTAAGAGAGGAAGTGACAGAAACAAAGCCCAAATGTCAGTGGTAGAATCATCAGCTAAGGTAACATAAGATAGTTTACCAACAGGCTGATGACCGGAGAAAATAGTAAATGTACCAGTTATGTGATCAGATACACTGAAATCAATAACCTAGAGAGTCGGAGAAGGAAAAGATGCAAGACAAGTCACAGAAGAACCCATTTGCAAGCGTAGTAATGGAGGTAGGCCCTATGGAGGACTTTTGAAGTGACACAAGGCACTGATACTCTTCTGTCAATATAGTTACCACGGTGCCAGTGGAATGTGTAACCTGTCTAGATTCCTGAGAAACAGTGGCCTCATGAGCCTGAGGAAAATCATGAAAATCATAACAATATTCAACTATATGACTGGTCCGCCATAATTAGTACACAATCTGGGGCCATGACCTTGACCACAACCGCCTCCCCTCAACTAGCAGCCACCACGACTAAAACTATGACCTCCAGTGTCGCGGCCGCGGTAATCGTGACTACTGCCCTCGGACTCACCACCACGGCTAGGGAAAGTGTCAAATCCACCAGAAACAACAGAAGCCAAAGCAGAATGATCAAATGGAGTGGCGGTAGCAGTGCTAGTGTCAGTAACAAACGACTAATGAAGTCGATTAAGACGTCAATCAGAGAAGGTAAATCACGAGCCCCAACAATTGTGACCGAATGGGATCATAATAGAATGGTAGGTCAGATAAGAATCGGGCCACATGCATAGACTCACGTTGGCGTTACATAACTTTGAGTATTCGTAGGAATAGGTTGGCAAATATTAAACTCCTCATATATATCGTGAAACTAGACATAGTAATACTCTAAAGATAGCTCACCAAGAGTAAGAGAAAAATATATATCTGATGAAGATCATATGTTAGCTGCAGATTATTGACACCCGAATATAACTCCTGAGCCTGATACCGTATGAGTTTGGCAGTAGGTAAGAAGACCAAGGTACCACTGATCTGCGACTTCATACTATTCCACAACCTAACGCGAATCTAGGTAGCATCAGCAAGTCAATCAACATATTTTGAATCAAACTTTGTAGGAAGATTATCTATCAGAAAATGGTATTGCTTCTTCCCCATTAAGTGCACATCAACGGCCTTCACTCGTGGAGAATAATTCTTTCCATTCAACCGCGTGACAGTGATAGATGCCAAAGAAGGATCAAGACTAGCAGAATTAGAGGCCATCGTGAACAAAACACGATAATGGAGGCAGCCCAATGAGATCAACAACCTCCTACTAATAAACACGCAACAAGAAAACACAGGCTTATGTATTTGATCTACTTCAGTATAATCACCAACAACGTCACATTATCGTGAACAAAACACGATAATGGAGGCAGCCCAATGAGATCAACAACCTCCTACTAATAAACACGCAACAACAAAACACAGGCCTATGTAATTGATCTACTTCAGTATAATCACCAACAACGTCACATTAACAGAACAAAACTTATCTCATTCTTCAACTAGAGAGAACCGAACCAAAAACTCAACAAGCTATAATTGAATCTGAATCAAAGGACAAACCAACCCAAAAAACAAGATGGGAAAAGATGGAATCAAGAATAGTGGTGTGTCGAATAAACAGATCGATCAGATGGATGCATCAAGTAAAAAGATCCAAGCATCAAAGACTAGATCGACCACAACTTGGGTTGCGAACCAAACCTCACGATCTGTTGGGCAATTGACGATGCACTGGAGACTAGAGCTGAGATCGACAGCTGAGGTCGCGAACTTGGGTTAGGATTGCTCTAAGATCGACCAGATTGGGATCGCAAACTAGGGTTAGAATCGCGATGAGATTGACCAGGCCGCAAACTAGGGTTTCAGACCTAAAAACTACGAACGCAAACAAGGGTGTCAAGACATCACGATCTGGATCTCCCCTGACTGACGAACAGAGCGACGGCGGTGGGCGGCGACAATGGATGTGATGGTTGAGTTAGGGTTTTGTTTAGGTACGCTCCATGTTGTTAGAATTAATTAGATAGTGATTAGGATTTCTTAATCACCCTAACACACGTACCATTCATATATATGGAGAAAGTGCTAATAAGACAATAATGATAAAATGACTAAACTACCCTCACACATCACACTATATTCATCTAACACCACTCTCACATCTAACCCTCCTGCATTGAGATTAACATACTCGTCTTTCTTTCTGCAGATCTTGTTCTTAAAGATAAGATCTTTGTTTATGACTTGACTCGTCAACGGCTTGGGTGGGCTAATTATGATTGTAAGTCCATCAAAACTCTCTCTGTCTCTCTGTCTCTGTCTCTCTCTCACACACACACGCATGCACAGAGGAATCCAGGATCAATCTTATGTGCAGCTCCATTTGTTCAAATTTCTCTTACTCAGGTTCATCATCTGTAAATGTCTCCTTAACTACTGGCAAGGATGAATTCCTTGATGCTGGATTGCTGAATATGAGCAGCTCGTCAAGAAGTATGCTCCTCAAGTTGATATCTACCATCATTAGCCACATTGTGCATATGACAGTCTTTATTGGGTTTCTCTTGCTATAACTTGACTTCTCGGCTATAAAACCCCAATTCTTTGGTTGATGATACCCTATCCTAGATATCGGCTTTCTCTTGTAAAGTGTCAATCAAGACCACTGCCAGCATTGTAAATTATCTTCATACTCGTCGAGTGTTGCGGAAGGAAATTCCTTGGAACCGTGTAAGTATGACAAGATAGTTGCAGTGATTGGTTTGTGAGTTAGTTTTTGTCTAGCTGGTTTGATGTTGTAAGACAAAACTATGTTCTTTTTCTTTTCTTTTTGGTATATCCAGTTGCATGAAATCCTAAGGTATTTATTGGTTGTAGTATTGTATGTTTGATGTTTTGAGATGAAGTAATCCTTCGAGGAAAAAAAAGGAGAGGATGTTTCTGGATGCATTCTGTTTTTGGTGGATAGGCATGTAGTATAAAGCATTTTGCATTTCTTGTGTATGAACGAATGGGAAAAAGAATAGTTTTATTTTGAGATGAGATATCCTCCTCGATGATCGGTATCTTTGGATATCTTTGAAAACTGGTAGCCCTTCTGGTTCTTCTATCAATCCGACATCTTTTTGGTCGAGGTTCGAGGTAGAATCAGGCTTTCGCAGGATCCTATGAATTGTGACTTGCATCCTATATCGCCTGAACTTAACCTCCAATCACAGATGAGGTAGCAAACCTGCCCGTTTGTCAGCCTGTTCACCTATCATCTATTTGGAATCTCCATTTCTGTGTTCCAGTATTCTGAACTCTCCGACCAGAAAAGAAGTTGGTCTTGTGCATAGAGGTTCAAAGGTGAGGGATCTTAAAGTCTTAAGCAGATCATGGCTTTTAGGACGATCCAAGGACAGAAGTCATCATATGCTAGGCCTCCTAATCGGAGGACACAGGTGAAAATCAAAGGCACAAGGATCTTGGCAATGTTCAAAATGCCCAAGCATTTTAAAAGACGCATGGGCAAAGCGTAAACGATTGCATGCAATAAGGAATGGTTGTGATGATGTTCATGTTTTTTGAGCTTTACAGCATTGCGCACTCAATTATTATCATTTATTTGTCTATTTGTCATGCTCTGATGGATCCTTGTAGATGCTATGGTGGTATATGTTTAGAAGTAGTTTTTACAATTCCTATTAGGTAGACTTGTTTGTTGGCTGGTTCTAGTTGTCTTCTTATAAGATATGTTTATCTTGTTTTACTTTTTCCTTATCATAAAAGATCTCTCTCTCTCTCTCTCTCTCTCTCTCTCTCTCTCTCTCACACACACACACACACACACACAGAGTACCATAAAGAATGACAAGTATTTAGAAAACCAATCAACCTTTGTGATTATTCACTTCTTTTCCCTCGAATCATCATAGCCTGTTGCCCATTAGCTTAATAGAAGAAGGGAATCAAATCGGATGAATGAAATAAACATGAAAATGAGAGTACCCCTTTCAAAATATTTTGAAATTCTTCCTTACTTGCAAGGTTAAGCATGTCGTGAGCAAAGAAATTGCACTATGAGCAATAAAGCTCAATAAGTTATTATATCCTTGTGTCCCAATTATGTATGTTATGACAAGATATGATACAACATAGTAAGTGCAATTTATGCAGAAGCTGTAACAAATAAGTGCCAGATGAAAAGCAAGTTAGCTATTAATAAATGTTCAAGTCCAACAATGAAATTGCCAAATTCATAATTCCAATGTTTATTCAACTATCAAATGTTGAGATGTTATACACAAATTCTCAGCTTTCAGATCAACTGTTCTTCTGGTCATGATAATTGTCACGTCATAAACCATTCAGCATATCAGAATCTCGTTGTTACAATAATCAGAGCACCGGTAGCATTACTAAATATTCATCATTAATCATCAAGCATGTCAAAATCTATCGTAACAATGACTAGGGCGCTAATAGTGTAAACACAAAATCATTCAATATCTCAATAAGCATGTCATACATAACTCATTGTAACAATCACTGGGGCGTTGACAATGTAAACACGTGATAATTTTCATGTTAATAATCAAGCAAGCATGTTAGAACCATCGTAACAATAATTCAGTAAATGAACCAACTGAAAAGAACAAAAAGGCCAGAAAAAGAAATTTGGCGAAAATTTAACAAAGATTTAACAGCTTTGCATCTTTCGTTTGTGCAATAGCTTTATACATTTTCTCAAAGACTGCAGAGGCTTTTGCACATGATCACAATATCGTAGTACATAAGTAGGACAACTTAATTTGGTGCAAGAACCCATCACTGCACAAGGGAAACTCCTTGTTTTGGAATAAGCAAAAGTCAACACGGTCTCTTAGTTTGTAGTCTTTGGACTTGAATCTGTTGCCAGAGTGACATAAATTTTTCAAGAAAAACAAATCCAATCCACGACACCGCAATTATTTACTAAACTCGAGGTATCCAGTACCATAGAGACATTGAATGTCTGTGGAGAAGAAAAATAAATTATGTCTTGTTGAAGAACAAAATAGCGGCACGAGGTTAATAAACCACAAAGTTGTTTGTTCCTCATCACTTCAGTTCTGAAAAGAGCTTTGGTGCCACCTGTGCAATGAAAGACGAGAAATCAAACAATTCTACCTCTGTTATCTGATTACAGAAAAGAGAAAAGGGGAAGGAAGAAAGAAAAAGCGGCTTACACATTTGTCAACACAAGACCAATAATCGAAATACTGTCCAGTGCAGTGCTTGTGCCCCATTTCATCACCTTGGATCCTTTTAACACAGCTCTATGGAAAACAACATGGCTTCATCATATTAACAACGTGCAAAGTACATATGGACCTCAAAGAAAGAGAAGACAAAGAAATGAACTGTCAAAAACCAAGGATTTAACACCACGGCACCAAGCTTGACTGGCTTTCTGTCTTTGACTTAGCCAAGGGCAGAGGGAGGATGAGCACAATAAGGTCACTTTGACCCCACTGAGTTAGAATAATTGCTTAGAATAGCTATCATTTTTATTAAATTTTGACACATTCAACCCTACGGGCCCGATTGGATGAGGGTATATTTTCAGGGGGATAATTTTTGGAGGGGTGATAAGATAAGAGGGGGTATTAGTTTTAGAGGGAGGGCCCACTTTGATGTGATGTTTATAGAGGGAGGATAAAAAAATAGATGGTTTGGATGGGGGTTTAAATAGGGGATAAAGGGGGATAAAGGGGGATAAGAGGGAGGGATAAGGAAAAAAACTGTTGCTCGTTTGGATGGGAAAAAAAAGAAGGGGGATAATTTTTGGAGGGGGTAAAAGGATCGACGTGACATGTTTAGCATGGTTTGGGAGCAAAAAATGCAGGGGGATAATTTTTCACCCCTCCAAAAATAATCTCCCGGAGAGGGATAAAGGGGGATAATTTTTGGGTAGGGTGGGAGGTGCCCAAAAATTATCCTGGAGGGGAGGGAAAAAGAGGGGATGGGGTATTATTCTTGGATAATACCCCTTATTCCTCATTACAAATACAAAATAACCTTATCCCCTATTTTATGCTCCATTCAAATTAAGTACTATTTTATCCCCTTTTTTTAATACTTCATCCAAACTATCTACTTTTTATTACCCCCTCTATAAATATCACATCAATGTGGGCCAACCCTTTAAAAATAATACCCCTCTTATCTTATCCCCTCAATAACTTATCCCCCTTTTTTCGTCCTTATTTGAAATTTTTTTGTAATTTTTTGTTTTTCATCAATTTTTGTTGATTTGTTGATTCATCTCGACATGAGCTTTCAGAAAAGTTATCAATCATCGGCTAAATTTGAAAAAACTTCAGAAAAGACAAAAATAAATCAAAAAATAGAATTTTTTGTACTTATTCGTCGTCTTTAGTGACTTTTTTAACTTTTGAACATAATTTTTGCTCCATTTGGCTTCTTGTTTTCATTTGACTTATTTTTTGTCTTTATTCAAAAAAATTTTGTATTTGTTATTTTTATGTCATTTTTTCGTGGATTATTGGTTCGTATCGACGAAAGGAATCTAAAAAGTATAAAATTATGTCCAAAAGTTAAAAAAAAGTCACTAAAGACGAAAATAAGTCAAAATAAGCACTTTTTTTTGCTTATTTTTTGTCTTTTCTGAACTTTTTTCAAATGTAGCCGATGATTGAGAACTTTTCTGAAAGCTCTTGTCGAGACGAACCAATAATCATAAAAAAATTGATGAAAAATAAAAAATTCAAAAAAAAATTCAAATAAGGACAAAAAACTAAACAGTGAATAATCCAATAATAACCACAGCCCAAATGGACCTTTCCTTTCATCAAGACGGACTAATAAACTATAGCCAAAAATAATCCAAATAGGGCCTATAATCCAAATGGGGACTAATAAACTATAGCAAAAAATAAATAAATAAATAAAGACAAAAATAACAAATAAATAAAAACTATAGCCCAAATGGGACCTATAATCCCTTATCCAATCAGCCTCTCAAATGACTATTTTTGAATAATTTAAGGGTTTTTTAACTTTGTTTTACCAATTAACAAAAAAAAGAAAAAAATAACAACAAAATATAAATCAACAATAAAAAATTTAGTTAAAAAGAAAAAATATATAATTTAGCTCGCGTAAATTTAGTTAACAATAAAAAAGATATAAAGAGAAAAATTTAGTTAACAAAAAAAAAGAGAAAAATATAATTTTGGGAGGGGGTGAAATATAAGAGGGGGTAATAGGGGAGAAGAGGGGGTAATAGGGGAGAAGAGGGGGGGATAATTTTTGGAGGGGGACATTTTTTGTTTCCAAACCAAGGCAAATGGTGGGACCCACCCCTAATAAGGGGTGATAATTTTTGGAGGGGGGCTTTCCCCCCATCCAATCGGGCCATACGTGTAAGAAAATACCTTGAGAATCCTATTAAAAATGAAATTCTGTCCTTTATCACTACCAAACTCAACCAAATGCTAAATGGCTCTAGGTACTTGACCCCGCTACTTACAAATCTTGGCTCCACCCCTGAATGTATCCATTGGAACAGTACCATACTTCAGAAGGCGAGGGGGGAACTAAATAAGGGATGGGATGTACAATGGTGCTACAGTGCAACTACAAGCAAGCCCATGAGCCTGGAAAAGAACAAATACCGATTGGTCAAAAGGAAAGTTATACGTAGTGTTGTTTCTTATGTTGTTCTTTACTCATTTTCATTAGATATTATACATTGCTATTTGCAGCATCATAAGTGTCGATTCCTGACTTTTTACGTATATTTGTGCGTTAAGTATCCATAAAACCTACTTTCTCTTCTTTCTTTTTAAGTCCTGTACTAAAGTTCCATTGTTATTTAGAACCATCCCTGCCACCTATTTCAACTAACAACCTTTGTGTTCAAAACTTTGCAGCAATGAGCCCAAGTATGCCATGATGAAAAAAGAAGATACAGCTAGCACCTAGTGGTGCTCAAATGACTTCTCATTCGATCAAAAGGGCTAGGTAGTACAGTAGTAAAAGAGCAGCACTAAGACATACGAGGAATTCCAAAAAAAGCCAAAGTAGCCACGCCTATTCACAAAGTTAATTCCTATATTCAAAATCAGAAAAGCACCTGATAGTCGAGCAAAGGTTTCACACATTTTGGATTGCAAGACTCTTCGAGGTACTTCTTCTTGTCAACAAGTTGCTCATCCGCCCTAATATTAAGGAAATTTTGTGAACTACAGTTCCGCTAATACAAGTAACATATTACTAACAAAATAATTAATAATAACAAAAAGATAGTTGATTCCTGGAATAAGAAATACAAAATACATTGACATATCCAATATGCACCACAACACTGGAAATTGATGAATCTACTAAAAATCGAAGATTGGCCTTTGAAGATGTGCATCTCCTAGAAAGGATCTTTCCTTCCTTTTCAATAAGTAAAAATTTTCACAAAGAAGAGGAATGGACAAGGGCACAACCGCCACAAGAAAAAAAAATGTAGAGAAAGCACACCTAACTGTCTTAATTTCTGTGACAGCAGAAGACTTTGTGATAGCAAAATAACATATGCATGATGTATTCTCATGAAAGACTTTCCAGTATAATCCCTCTGTTCCCCTTCTTTCCAGTTCAGAATGTCCACAAATATATCTCCACTTTGAAAAGTCAAAGCAAAACCTTTTGTAATTCTTCACACTTATCCCTTAAAAACGAATGGATAACTTATAAAGTGGAAAAAAGTGACAATATTGCTAAACAATATCTTTTGATTTGATTATATCCCCTTAAGAAGTTGAAAAACTCCAAAAAAGGACTAAAATTGTTGGACGGAGTAAGATTTAGTCAGTGGAACTGAGCATTTCACTCAGAGTTCAACAGTGAATGAGATAAGTTGTAGGAATGCAGTCTTACCCCGTCCCCTGCCTTGAACAAAATAAAAAAGCCTTATCCCATGTGTTAAAGGCTAATTTTGATACTTACAATGCATGTCATTGCACTATTCACAGCCTCTAGTCATTAAGTATTGTAAGTATTGACTTCTACTTGTTAAGTATGTACTTATTGAATACAATGAGCAAGATATTGGTCCAAATCATCTAGGAAACGACAATAAATGTATCTAAGTACCCGTTCCAGTTTCAATCATATAACTTTCATCTTAGTGACTCTAGTCCCACCGTAGGGTAACTAGAGTACGACAAAATGTTACCGACCAAGCTCACGGGAAAAGTTCTAAAAAATGATTGGTCATGCATTTCGAATCAAGTATAGAGCTTACTCGCTTAGATTAGTCAATTTGCGTGTTCTAACATAAAATTAAGTACAGTTTGAAAAGACGAAGAGGTGCATAAGACACAATTATGGAGCTTACACGCTGAGATAAGTTAAATTACAGGTTCCAAAGTAAACCGTAGTGCAATTTCAAAGACAAAGGGTGCATAAGAGTAATGACATGCGAAACAACAATAAATTTAAACACATGGTAATTGATTGAAAAGGAACTTATTACCCACATTGGAAATCGAAGAGTAGCGACCAGTTAAGTGCAACGGAGGTGCTGGAGTTGCCTGAAAAAAAAGAAGAGCAAAATTTTCAAAATAATTGGTTAACACAACATCACTAAGCCGATTCCTCATTCCAATTCAGAATAAAACTGATTGATCGACTCTTTGAATTCCAGATTCAAATCTTTAAACGAAAACGACGAATCTGTACCAACCCACAAATCTCAGCGTATTCAAGCAGCATACAAGTGAATAAGTAAACAGCAGTTAAATAACATGACGAAATGGAAGATAGAACCGGATATCGAATGGCGAAATGATGGGGAAAATCGGAAAGTTTAAGGGGAGATGAAAACGATCGTACCTATCCGGGGTTTACGCGAGAAATCGATGCATGTGGTGGTGAAGAACAAGCAAGCACTTTATACCTCGCTGATTGGGTTTGCTTGCGCCGGATGCGTAGGTTATTATCGTGTGCGTTGTGGAGTCAACTGGGCCAATCCCAACCAAGGGTAATGGGGTTTAATGGGTAAATTCTTGAATAAAGTGGCTCTATTAGTATTTGATTTGAAAGATTAAGAATCCAAATATTTAATTCTTAAATAGGGTTCGAGTCGACGCCCGAAATATTGTACAGCGTCCTGGCCAAGGCCTCAATGTTTTGCCTTAAGAAGTCCATCTCGCCCCTCTCGGCTTTTATCATGCTAGAGACGAGCATAAAGAATTAGTCGTGGTTGGATTCCTCGTTCAACACGGTGACCAAGTCTTCTATTACTTCTCTGAGGTGTCTGTATTGACATCTTCCGGGAGTGTCTGGTACCTCCACCTAATGTACTTATTCGGGCTTGGTATTTGGGTGTGGTATTTGGGCGCCAAGAATTTCCTTCTACCCCTCAACTCTAGTGTAACGGATCATCTGATGATAGATTGAGCCAGCCACCCTCATCTCATAGAGCCAAATCCTATCGACAATTGCGTTGTAGGGCTCGGCGTTGACGGTGAGCGAACCTACCCAGATAGTCAACTTGATCTTACCGATGGGCCAAATTGGTGCCTAGTTGAACCCAATCAGTGGAACTTCGGTGGGCTCCAATTCTGACTCAGAGAGATTGAGCTGCTTGAACAATGAGTAATACATAACCTCCGTTGAACTCTCCTGGTCTACCAAAATGCGCTAGACGTTACAAGTCTTGATGCGAAGTGTAACTACGAGTACATCATTGTGCGGCACCTGCAACCCCTTGAGATCATTTTTAGAGAAGGTTATGTTCCGATTGCTTGGTTGTTGGTATGTAGATGCTAGAGGCAGCAACTGAGTGCCATGACCTTCTTGGTCGAGGTTGCCTATAAATCTCTATGCGGAGGTGCTACTTGGCAACTGCATTCACCAAGTCGTTGATGGCATTTATTATTCTCACCTTTTGTTGCTATCTATGTTCTGTTATTGAGGAGGACCAACTCTAGGCTTTTCGACATCACTAAACTCCATTAGGTGACCCTCGGCCACTAGCTTCTCTCGAAATTCCTAGTAGGCCTTGCACTTGATTGTCAAGTGCCCTTTGTCCCTATGCTAAGAGCACCTTATGTGGGTGTTTTTGACTTTCTATTCGTCGAACGTCTTCAGTGATCACATGAAGAAGAGCTCATTTTCGATCTCGCAAAACAAGCCGTATATCGACAATGTGAAAACCAAAGCAACGACAACAAACTCATGCGGTTGAGAGCTCTTCTTCTCCTTCGACGCTATGATGTTCACACCCTCAGTTCTCCCCGTTGGCTTGGGGATGCTCTACGTTACTTGTCTTTGTTCGCTCCTCGTCTCCTCTAGACGACAATGCTTGTCGATTTGGCACATCAAGTCATCCATACTCACTGGGCTACATAGGATCAAATTTTTACTTTTGTGGTCTAATCCCAGTTTGAAGAAAGTGACGGCAATGGCTGAATCACACCATTGAATCTCATGGAACAATTCCCAATATCGAGTTGCGTACTAATAGAGCGTCTCATTTGTCAACTTTTAGAGGCCGATAAAGGAATTCACCTCCTTCTTCGGCCGAGAACCGGTCACAAACAATGTCAAGAAGGCAATTAATATTTCTTCAAAGTTGAAAATTAAACCACTCGGCAACTTATCGAACTAGAGAAAGTCGAGCTTCATTAAATTGGATGGGAGCAATTTGCGCATTAGTGGATCATCGGTGTTGTAGAGAGATATCATTTGCCTTAAGTGCACCCCATGTGATCAATGTAGTCCGTTTTTGGATTTTTTTTTTTTTTTGGAATTTAATTTGGACCCACCATTGAAGCTGGTTGGCCCAGCATCTCACGAGTCCAACATACTACAGGCCTTAGGTCTAAAACAAAAAGGGCATAACATGCATCCCATCCTTTAGTCATCAACTCTTTAATGATTAAGGTTATGTTGAACTGCACTAACTGTCCCCAACTTGTGCCTTCTTTAGAATTTTGGTTCCCCACATTCCAATTGTGTCAATTTGGTCCATGAATTATGCACTGTATATTTCCGTGCTCGCCTTGGCCTTTTTTTTTTTTTTGAACAGGTGCTCCCATACCTAATACCATTCAAATTTCCAAACAAAACTACTGGTATTAGCCCATAAGTACTTCTGTTAGAATCTGAACTTTAGTCATCTCCATAATGAAACAGAAAATTTTTTTTGATGGTAAATTATTCGATGGTCCCTCAAACTTTGCCTCAATTTACAATGAAGTCCAAGCCATTAGCATACGTTCAGAAAAATTACAATCCCATGTATCATGTGCTTTTTATTTGAGATAAATTTAGGAATAGGATTAGAGGGGGGTGGAGATTCATAAAGATTACAGCCTGTGAGTGACAACTTTACAACTGTTAACATTGTTTTGAAAATTTAAGTTCTTTCTATAAAATGAGTAAAATATACTGTGTGAGTACACCCCAACCATTGAATTCCTTAAATTTTTCTGTGTCATAGAGAGAATGTAGGACCAGTTGTCCAACAAAGCCAAGGATATAAATAGATACAACTCTACAAACCCATAATTCACCCCACAAGTTATCTTGTTATCAATATTGTTTGATTTCTTCCCAATCTTTCTCTCACTGCAAAGAGAGAGAGAAAGAGAGGAGAGAGATCAGAGAAGGGGATAGCTAGCACTTGTTTGAGAGATGGGAGCCTGTGCTAGCGTGCCAAAGGCCATGAGAGTTGAGGATGGTGGAGCACCACTGCCGGAGAAACCAAATGAGGAGATGACCACCACAGAGGTCCCGAAAGTGCAAGCCGCAGAAAAGGAGGTGACGGTTGACGGAGGAGAAAATAAGGCTGAAGATGGCAATGATAATGCAAAGCAAGAGGATGAGAAGAATAAGGACGACGATCACAAATCTCTTGAATCTTTGCTTGAGGTAAAACTCTAATCTCTGTTTATATATAGCAGCGTTCATGGCACACACAATGCGTGTGCAAACACGATACGCGTACAATTACGATTTGATCATTTTTGTAGTTACATAGATTTTTTTTCTTTTGGAGTAGTTTTTGGATTGAACCGGTTTTTTGTAGAATCTGTTTTTTTAGCAGTTGTAGGAGCGGGGCTTTTTTTAACATTTTTTTATGAAAATATCCCTACATTTACTAGGATGGAAAAAGGTTTTTAGTGAATTTTTTGAGGGGAAAAAAATATGAGCCAACTTCGAAAAAGGATTCACACCAAAAGAGGTGTTCCATATAGACTTTTGATCATGAGGGGCGGAATTATTAAGAGACATGGAGGGCCCGGTCCTTCCAAACAAAAAAATCTCGACCCCTAAATTTCGAATCTTGATTTATTCATGTTTTTTTCTTTATAGATATTAAAATGCATATTCAGTTTTGAATGAATGGATATGCCTTACAAAATAGATTTTTGCATCCAACCTTTTATACAAAAATAGTGTTGCTTGTTGTAATCCTCTCGTGGAATATGTAGTTACATCATAGGAATTTTGATGTGAAAACATTAGCGCAACATTTCCCAAAGCATTATATATACATCCCATATTTCAACAAAATTTCATATTTGATGAACATTTATTTTTGAACCCTAAAAATTTCAAACAAACAAAGGATACACAATTCCCTTTGATTTATACTACAACGCGATGCTCAAATTTGGACAAACAAATGGACAGTAAATTTATTATTAAGCGCATGAAAATATGTCTTTGGACTTAATTTCACAATATTGTTACGACAGAATGAAGAAGTCAAGGAGCTACCAAAACCTGTGGAGATCAGCTCAGAAATTGAAACCATCGCAGAAGAACAAAATTCCGAGGCACTTCCCGTATCCGATAAGGCTGAGGGAGAACTAGCTGAGAAGGTGGTGGCCGCCTATGTTGCGCCAGTTGCACGAGCCACTGAGGAGGAGAAGGAAGCAGAAAAGAAGTGAACTACAAGCTAGATAATGGTGTTTGAGGTGGAATGGTGCAGACTTCAAATTAAGTTGATGCTACAATGGAGGCTTCTCATGATTCAAAACCTAATGACAAATAAGGTGTGGGGAAAAGAAAAAAGAAAAAGAAGTGGAGTTTTTGGTTTCATTGGCTATTTCTTGTCGAATTGTTACTTTTGAAGGATTTGATTCTGTTGTGTCTTTGATATAGAGATACATTGGCCTTTCTTGTTAGTATTATTGTTCTTATGATCCATTTTCTACTCAAAATTGATTAAATTTTTATAGTAACTATTCTTGGTAGTTGGCGGTATTTTTTTTTAGCTTAGCTCGTAATAGTTTGAATTAAGTATTCTTCTCAATGAGAATAAAACAAAAAGTATAAAATAAATATGCGACGAATTTTCCTTTTACTCGGCAAATGAATTTTCTTAATCATTGAAAGAGTTACAAAAAATAAGAGGGACTACAGTATTCGGCATCACTAAGACGAGCCCGGAACCCAGCTAGGTTAGCTTCTGAGAGAGCTACAATCACATGCTAGCAGACACTTGCAAAGACCGGTAAAAGTTGGCAAGATTCCTACCGTGGATCATGGAATTGGAAAAACTCTTAACCTCACGGGATAAAAAAAAGACGCCGCCTGAATTAAGATAGGTGACAAAGGACTAAAATCCATTTGAAATACTAATAATGGCCCCTATTGGAATACTGTTTGTTCGAAGGAGGAGATGGGAGGTGAATTTCCTTTGATGTATCTGTCACACCACATTGTTGTTGCGTGTCGAAATTGTTAGAAAAGTGCATTTGGTACTAATTCTCCTTTCACAAAATCTGATAATATATCCACTGTACAGATCACCATGAATAATGGGCAACTTGTTATAACACTGCTAGTTCGAGGAAGGAACTGGGAGGTAAACTTCCCTTGATGAGTCTGCCACACCAGGTTACTAAGGGCAAGCTTGAATTGTCGAAAAAGCATCACCAAGTACTGATTCTCCTTCCATAAAATCTGATAAGATTTTGAGTACTATTCACGCGTATCCTCTGAAATTCGTTCACTTCCACCATCGATATCCTTATGGGTTTTCGTTTCCTTTTTGAGTTTCCCCATTTTTTCTATAAATTAAGATCCTCCTATACATTCCTTACCACATCTCCATATGAAACTCTCTGCTCTAAGTATCTTCGTCTCCCCCCCAAACCCGTCTTCTCCCCTGACATTCATATTTTCCTAATTCCTCCCATGTTCCCCCGAATTTTTTCATAACCCTTCCCCCGTATTTTCTCCCATTTTTAATCATATCTTGATTAGCCTAATCCCCTCCAAGTAGCACTTGAAGTCTTCCACTGAGTTGGCTGTAATATTAAACCTAATTTTAATCCACATTGCCATCCTAGCCTTCACCAAATCTGCTATTTGCTCTGGATGGTTGGAGATTTGTCTGAAGATAATCTCATTGCGGGCTAGCCAAAGGGACCAAAGGCAATCGAAGAAGGTTGTTTACCAATATGAATTTTTTCAGGTTTTTGAAGCTGTTGTCAAACCAGATCATGGAGAGAAATTTCACTAATGAGGGGCATACCGAGATGGTTTTCCATCATTCAACTATCATGCACCAAACCTTCTAATAGAAGTTGCAATGGAGGAAGAGGTGTAGGCGTTTCCGTTTGCATAAAGCAGAAAGGGCATCTCTCCCAGTTTTGTTCAGTTAGTGAAATTATCCCATTCTCATTAGTTTTGATTTGGGGTGAACTGCATTTTGAAGCACTTGCTAAGTGAATATCTCAACTTTTGGAGGGCTGATCTATTTCAGTTGTTGCTCAGTGTGTCATTTGTTTAATGCTCCAGTTCATCCCTATTGTTGTATGTTGATCGAGTGGTGTAAGTGATGTTAGTATCCCACTTCCTTGTAGCATGTCCGGCCTTCCTTGTTGTATGTTTATGTTCTAGATTTTCTGTCTTAATAGTAGTAGTTGTTCTTGCTCCCATACGAAAAGTCTTCTTCCGAAATGCATGTTTCACCCATTCATTCACATGCCCCTTACTGATATAAGAGCCTCTTTCGGAGTTGAAAGAGAGAACAGTCCAGGGAAATCCTATTTAAGGTTGCCTTCCCCAGCCCATTCACCATGCCAAAATCTGATTTGTTCCCCTCCATGAACCCTAATGTTGAATCCAGATTGGATCATTTTTTGAAAGTTATTGTCCCGCTCTCCTATATTTTAGATGTCCTTCCAAAGGGTTGAGCATTTTCTATCAGTAATTCTGGTTTTCAACTTTTTTCATTGAGCCCAAGTTTTCTTGACAATACTTTAACCCGTAAAGCCTTCTCCTCTCATTCCCAAATCTCCACCGCCACCTGGCCAAAAGTCTTAGGTTTTGAATTAAGATTCTCTTAATACCTAGTCCCCCATACTTCTTATTTCTGGAGATATAGTCCACATTTCACTAGGTGTACCTTCTTCTTCCCTATATTATCCCCCAAAACAAACTGCCTTTGGACATTCTCTACTTATTTTTCCACTGACTTGGGGGTTTTGAACAATGCATATAGAAGATTGGCAGGGTAGCTAGAGTAGATTTCACCAAAGTGATTCTTCCCCCAATGGACAAGTTCTTCATCATCTAAGTGGCCTTTCACAGGTTGCCAAGTAGAAATTCTTTTGGGGTTAGCACATAGGGGGAAGCCCAGATATTTCAAAGGCGTAACTCCTTGCTTACAACCCAATAAATTCACCAACTAGTTTGTAGTTATCTCGTCCATTTGAAAGCCACATAACATACTCTTAGAGAAATTAATCTTGAGGCCTAACATAGCTTGGAAAATCCTCATAATTCTCTTAATGTTCCTCACATCCCTGCCATCATTATTGCATAACAAAATAATGTCATTTGCAAGCTGCAGATGAGACACGATTAGCCCCCACCTGAACTCCTTTGATAAGGCTTAATATCTTATCCCTTTCTAGCAAGACATCAAGGGCTTCAACTACCTTTTTTAATAGGAAAAGGGATCAAGGATCTCCTTGTCTTAGGCCCTTTGAAGACCTGAATTTGGTTGTAGGTGATCCATTTATGAGGATTGAAAATGTCCAATGTTGAAATACACTCCATTATCCACTTGTATCACTTTCTTCAAAAGCCCGTCTTTATCATAAGATTAAGGAGGAAATGCCAGGTAACACAGTCATATATCTTTTGGAAATCAAGTTTGATTATTGTACCACCTTGCCTAGATAGTTTGAGATTATGACACCTTCATTAGCAATCATAACTCCATCCAGCATTTTCTTGCCTCAAATAAATGCTGCTTGTGTGTCTCCTTAACACTTGAAAATGCTATTTTGATCCTCCTAGCCAGAACTTCAGACATGATTTTATATATGCATTGGACCATACTAATGGGTTTGAAGTTAGTGAAATGGACTGGGTTGTCAACTTCAGGGATGAGAGCAAGGAGGGTTGAGTTAATGCCTTTCCTAGTTTTCCATTAGTATGAAATTCCTCAAAGAACCTATAGATATTTGACTTGATGAATGGCCATGCCTTGTTAAGGAATTTGAAATTAAACCCATCTATACTTGGAGACTCGAAGCTATTGTAATCTTTAAGTGCGACATCTATTTCCTGTGTCAATAACCTCTTTTCCAACTGGTCCTTGTGCCTCTGAGAGTTTTCTTTGCAGTTCACCTTCCAACCTAGGCCTGGACTGATCAGTTTCCTTGAAGTCTTCTATAAAATACTCCACAGCTACACTTCTAATCTGGGCAAGTTTGACTAACCAGGTTGGATGCACATAAATGGAGTTTATAAAGTTTGTTTTGTATCTGTTGTTGACTATCACCCGGGATTATTTAGTGTTCTTGTCTCCTTACTTTATCCATTTGTCTCTTGATTTTTGTCAACATAGATTCTCAGCTAGTCTAGCCACTTTCTAGTACTTTGTTTTTAAATTGTTCGTGTCTTCATTCTCAGCATTAGCCAGCTGGCTTGCTTCTCTTTTTAAATCCCATTACTGTAGTTGCTTCTCTAGGTCTTGAATCTTGAGGTTCATGTCACCAAAGTCACTTTTATTCCACATCGTTATTTTCATATTCACCATATTTGCCTCACACCTCCTTCTCTCTACCCCTACAGTTTCACTAGAACTCAGCAGAGAAGGAGCTCCGCTCCCTCCAGAGGTGAATCACCTTTACTCCACTCACTCACCGTTGTTCTCTATTTTTTCTTTGATGATTCCTTCCTTACAACACCACACAAGTGTTTATATGGGCAAGAGGAAGAAGAAAACAACAAAGAGAACTAAATGCTCATCATGCGTGAGATCTTCCAAGATCAACCCAAATTAAGGCCTTTTTGACTTTTAGGGATCCATCCAAAATAAGAGCTCAACAATTGCTGCTGCTCATGCTTTTTAACATGGGAAAATCTCTCCCAAATCCTCTCATTCACACACATGGGGAGGATCCAATATATCTCACCGCCAAATGTGTTTATGGGTTTCCAATGTCTTAATGCTAATTATCGGTGTCCATCCTGCTTTTGTTCCCAATACTCTTCTTCCTTCTCTCTGTTTTGTTATCGTCTCTGCTCCATGCTGTAATTGTTGGTGGTTGGATTTTGGTGGTAGCTCTTGCTATATATAGGGTTGTGGTTGGAGGTTTTTGGTAATTGGTTATGGTGGTTGTGAATGTTGGTTGGTGTTGGTTATGCTCAATTGAAAGATATTGTTGACGATGCTATGGTTTTCCTTAGTGGGTTTAGTATAAATCGAAGTTGAAATAAATTTAAAAAGCAAAAAGATTCAAAAATTGTATTTTTTCCTGCCAAATGATCCAAACTCCTCGTAAGAGCATTTTCAAAGGAGACAATAAAGTCAAAACTATAAATTTTATGAGTAATGCTAGGGTCCTAGGCACACAGATTATACAGATACACCCGAACACAGATATATCCAGAACCGTTGAATACATGTGGGGCTCTTCATCCGATCGAATACATCCGGACACAGTCTGCATGGTCTCTGTACACAGACTTTTTCAAATTTTATTATGGATTCATGTCAAAAGACCGTCTAAAGAAGGTAATTAACAACCTTGCTAAATTTCAAGGGGTTGTCCGAATAGAGACCGGGACGAGCCGTATAATTCAGACGTCTTGAGGTCAAATCTTGTTGGCAATAAGGAGGGTCATTGGAGGTTTACTTGATCGTTAACTTCAGAGTCTCGAGGACTAGTCGGTAATAGCTGGGAACTCTCCTAAACTTTACCCCAACTTGGTTCTAAGCCATCCAAATAACTAGTTTAGCAAAAAGAAAAATGAAAAAAACCAACCACCTTGCTACACCAGTTTGCGCTCTCTCTCTCTCTCTCTCTCTCTCTCTCTCTCTCTCTCTCTCTAAGTTTGAATGAGAAAAATGAGTCTTTAAATTGTCACATTATTAAATCTATTATTTATAATCAATGAATCAACTAATTTTTTTGGCAAAGTCCAACCGGCCCTTAACGTCAAAGAAGTAATAAAAAAAATTGTTTCCTTTGTCGTTTGGTGGAGATTTTTATTATCTCCCTTGAAGACACAACCCGTTGAAATTTATTAAGCACCAATATTATTCTTTATAGGGCCAACTACAAAATCATTATTCAAAAACGATAATAAGTTAATAAAACATCAATTGTTATACTATCGATTAACATTCTGAAATAGACCGTCTAATATTTTTAAAAATACTGATCTAATTTGATCTGTCCAATCAATTTTATTTTATATGGGTGATTTTTCAACACTCTATAAATAAAATAAACAAATTGGATCACTAAAATAGATTGAGCGATGCTACAGTGCACCCTAACACTATAAAACGCCGTAAGTAAGTTTGCTCATATTTAAAATTGTTTAGAGACTTTTCAAATTAATAAATTTAATTAAACTCTAAATAAAATTAAATAAAGATAAAATTATATCATTTTGTTGCATTACAACATTGGTACATTACAACATCTCGAAACCCCCCACTATAGCCTAAGTTGGGTCCACGACCCTCGGCAATGGATTGGAGAATCTTGCTGTGCAGTGCACACAACAAGGTGTGCTGCACATCAACAACATTGTTTTGGAGCGTAAAAAATTATCCGAAAACTGTCCAAATTTTTGGGGTAGTTTTTTGAGCGCCACAACGATGTTATTTTGACGCACAGTACACAATAGCCTCTCTGATGTGCGCTTAGCTTGTGTAAGCACATTAATCAAATATTAAACACATTATGATGGTATTAAAAAATTAACAATTTATGTATATATTAGAATCTAGAATTATTACGATCACTAAAATAAAATATTGAGTAGAAATTAAATAATCAAAAGCGTCATTCCAATATACTTGAACATGAACAATATATTTGAATCTACCCGTGCAGAACTAAACAATTACATGAGTTAATTGAAATAGTCATGATTTTACAAAAAGCATTATGCCTTAAGTAAAAGACATCTTGCTCTTTCTTTTATAGGTAGACCAAATCCTAAAAATTAAAAGACCAAATATTCTTTTATACGTAAAGAGATAACTAGTTTCCTAATTAAACAATAATTTCTACTTCTTATTAAAGTAAATTTTTAAAAAAATTACTTTATCTAGATAAGAGCCTAAAGATAACCACTAACTACAAATGTGTCATACATAATACATGGGCTTATTGAACCACTAATATGTTAGACCAAAATTATGTTAAAAAACTAGGACAAATTCAGAAAAGATTTTTTAACTTATTTTTTTATCTTTTTTGAATTTTTTTTTAGCTTTTTAGATATAATTTTATACTTTTTGGATTCCTTTCATCGAAGTAAACCAACAAACACTAAAACATTGATAAAATAGGAAAAATACAAAAACAAAATTGAATAAAGACAAAAAGTTGACTTATTTTTCATTTCTAGTAAATTTTTTTTGATGTTTAGACATAATTTCATACTTTTCATATTCTTTTTATCGAGATAAACTAACAAACTCTAAAAAAATGATGAAAATATAAATACAAAAAAATTTGAACAAAGACAAAAAAAAAAAGATAATTTAGGCCGAATAGTTAAAACTAGTGGATGTGGTGCAAGGACATTTTTGGAACCACTGTGTCACAAGGACTTATCGCTCTAATTCACTATGAGATAGACTAATTGCATTACAAGTTTTTTACTTTGGACTTTTAACTAAGAGTCCATAAAAAAAAAAATCCATCAAACGGTCATCATTAATTAGATTTTAATTAAATATTTATTCAGTAATAGAAAATCATGATAGCTGCATAGCTATAATGCCATGCTATTAAAAAATTAATAACTTATTTTTATATCAGAATCTAGAATTATCATGATGATACACATAAAATATTTAACAAATAAATAAATAATCAAGAACGGCATACCTATATTTATGAACATGAACAATATATTCGAACTTATCCATGCAGAACTTGAACAATTTTATGAATTAATTAAAAAAATCAAGATTTTACAAAGAGTATTGTGCCACCTTACTTTTTCTTTAGCTATTTAGCCACCTCCAATAAATGAAAGACTAGCTGCTCCTTTATATAAATGGACCTAATTTTCATTGTTGGGAAACTAAATATGGCTACAAATATTTCACGTAAAATATAAATTTATCCTAAGAATTTCCTATATATACCAAAAATATTTTTTTTTTTATAACCGACATATCCGGACGGTTTGGGATCAAATTGGAGTAAAGTTTGGAGGAGTCCTCACCTAATGCCGACTAATCCTCGGGACTCTGAAGTTAACAACCGGAACCTTCAGTGGCCCTTCCTTGTTGCCAATGAGATAAAATCTCAGAATGTCTAGATTAATTACGGCTCGCTCCGATCTCCACTCGGACAACCCTTGCGGGTTTTAAAAAAAAACATATTACTACACAAATTGTGAAGAAAACATTTCTCAATTGAGCAAGAATCAATTACTGAATGACAATCCCACATCTATCATCATAAACCCCTGCCCTTAGTCATCGTCTCTTCCTTTACTGAACCAACCTGTTTGAGATTGCTATCGATAATTATTTTAACTCAAATATATATCTTCTCAATCTACACGTAAATTTTTGCATTTATTTTTCCATAAGAATTATTGTCATTGGAAAGAAATTATATGACGTCTTGCATGAGTTCGGTTAAGATTTGAAACCACATTAACTGCAAGATTTCTAACTCGAAAATTAAAAAGAAGAAGAAACTATTCAACTTGTAGACTAAAAAAGATATTATATTTTCAAGGGCTGCTATTAAAATTAGGTCAAACTGGACTTGGATTCTGATCTTTAGGTAGAAATCTATAACAGTCAAAGCCCAAAGTTTGAGTCTATTTTCAGATTGAGAATTTTTTGGTCCTATATAGCTCGCCTTGATAAGTTCCACTGAAATTTTATAGAATTTGACCAAAAAGATAAAACCACATGATCTTGATAGATACAATTTTTTTCTTTTTTTTCGAATCACAATGACTATTTTATTATAATAAACGTTGTCCGGTCAAGTGATTATCGATATTCGATCACTGCGATTTGATAACCGCGTGATCTAATCAATAAACCCTGTAAACTAAACGATTCGAATCATGAGGATGAGATCTCGATAGACCTAGGCTCTATTTGCCTTAACTAGATTATTTGGATTGTCTGGATTATTCGGGAAATAATCTAGCCCCATTTGACCTAAATTATTTACCCAAATAATCTGGATTAATCTAGCTCCAAACACAACATAACTTCTATATCCACAAATAATTTAGTCCAAACACTTTGAGCTAGATTATTCCGTCCGGCACCCAACATAATCCAACAATCCAATAATCCCATAATCTAGTTACGCCAAATGGACCCCTAGTCCCCTCTCATAGAAGAATAATAGCGCATTACGAGAACCCCTTAGTCTTGTCAGGACTTTTTTAGGCCTTCACAAGCTTTGAACGTGGTGGGCAAATTTAGACCTACCCACAAAGCAAGGGCACCGCTGTCATTTTAGCCGAAGACCATGAGGCCTACCTTAGGCCATAATTTTACCCACCTGCATACCACCCTCACCACCTCTCTGACTCTGAATGAAATATTTTCTTTGAAAAAGTCACAATCACGTGATCTATGAAAAAGATATTAGGGCTGAAATAGTGACGGAGAACAAAGTTTGACCTAACTTTCTGCTTGTGTTTCTTTCTCCCCTCTTATTTAATTTTTTTTTTTTTTTTTGTCTTTTAAAGATATCAGTTTTAGTTCAAAATTTTGTCATAATCCAATTCGTCTTAGTTGAAATAAACAGAATTATGAAAAAAAAAATTAAAAAATATAAAAACAAAAATCAGTAAAATGAAAATAAGCTATTACGAAAAAATTAATTCAAATGTTGTAGTCTTAACGACTTCAAGTTTTACCCTTAGAAGTATTTTTTTTTCTTGAGAAGAATAAATAAATTATTACAATATAAGAACAAATATTTTTTGTGGAAAATAGATTATCTATTCAAAGGTTTTTAAATCACAGACAACTCTTGACATTTAGAAATAAATCACGAATACTATTTCACGTTTGAAAAATATCACTAATGCCCTCCTCAAGTTTCAAAATTTAAACTATTAAGACCTTGGAGAGTTGACAAACGGAAAAAAACTAGATAAAATCCCAAATTCCAAATTTTTTTGTCATAACTGACTGCGGGTCTCTTTATAAAACTAAATAAGAATTTAGAGGCACCACCAATATATTTTCATATGCTTTAAGAAAAATATTTTCCCCTTGTTTTCTATGAATAGGATTCAAGTTCAAAATGTGAGGGGTGTCATTGATGTTTTCCAAATGTAAAGGGGTGTTAATGATTCTTTTTAGATGTCAGGTGTGTTGGGGATTAGGAAATTATGTACACACTTGAGAACAGTATTTGAAAGAAATTTCACTATATTGAATACAAACTATTACAAAAGCTCTCAGACGAGGGGGTTCAATACGTCCGCTCTGTTCTCACGCTTTGCCTTGTCACAACTCACACTACAGACCACTCTACCACATGCCATTTCTTCCATGCACTTGCCACACTCAGTCTATCACTAGTGTACTCCTATGTATATCAAAGCAAAAAGAGAAAAGCGAAAGGCTGTGTGTGGCCATGCTTCTCACAAGGCTTGTCTTGTTGCCTTGTTGGTCGCATGGCTTGCCTCATGGGTTTGCCTCATGGCGCATGGACAGATATGAACAATCACGCCTTTTGCCCAATGTGGGGTTCATGCAGCATTTGTCTCTTGGCTTTCAGAGAATCAACTTAGCAATCATCCACTCACACCAGAGGCTCTTTCCACTAGATAGTATTACACACCATCTATGAAGATTCTAACGCTTGTCTCTGTCGACATTCTACAGCCCCATGTCGAGCTCTACCGTACCCCCAAAATGGGATACACCACTCGCTACTCGGGACGACTTTCTGCTCTTTATAATTCATTCAACTGTGAATTGGCGTGGTTAAGAAATTCCACTGCCTCCCAAATTATCACCACGGGTTTCCGAATTCCCCATGAGGATGGATTTCGGCAATCTTTGAACTTCATGTTCAGATTCTTTGAAGGTATTGTTGGACATAGGTTCAACCTCTGCTACTTCTGCAATCACCCTGGGAACCATTTCTAACAACCGTGACTTTTCTTTTAGTGTCTGAAGTAATCGTTTCCTCTCTAAGTATTCAAAGAGCATAGAACACCATGTAGGTTAAGGGCCACATTAACCTTTCACTGCAAATACTACCACGAATGCTAAAAACATTTTATGTCCATGTGTGCAAGTGACCATAAAAATAAAGGCTAATGTACCTTAAGCGCGGGTTTGGAAGCATGTAAGGAGGTTTGGTCGCGTTTTCTTCTTCTTCTTTTATATGTATGTATGTATCATACATACATACATACATACATTATATGTATATGTATACATATAATGTATATACATTATATAATGTTACATATACATATATATATACATATAGAGGTACCCACCAAGCATTGGTTATAACTTCCAGAAAATTAAAACACTATTTATTTGCCCACACTATAGAGGTACCCACCAAGCATCTAATCAGATCTGTCTTGAGAAAAGTAAAAATTTTGGGGAAGGTAGCAACATGGTCAGTAAAGCTCGGAGAGTACAATACTCGCTATCACCCAAGAGCAACAATCAAGGGACAAATCTTGGTGAATTTTATAGATGAGTTCTCACAAGACCGAGATCAAAAAAATTTGGCAATTATCAAAGCACTAGCTCCCGAGCATCAAGTACAAGAAGAGCAGGAACCCGACATGACTCTTTACTAGAAGATGTTTATGGATGGTTCTGCATGCTCAAGAGGCTCTAGAGTGGGCATAGTAATCGCAGAACCAAACAAGAGCTGTTTTGAGCAATCAATACACCTTAACTTCAATGCTTCCACCAACATCGTAGAATATGAAGCATTAATCCATGGGCTGAAGTGCACGTATAGCTTTGGCGCAATAAGGATAGAGGTGCATTGTGATTCCTAGTTGGTGATCGACCAACTATCAGGAGAGTACGCCACCAAAGATGGCAAGATGGTCTCCTATATCGAGAAGGCAAAAGAAGAATTGCAAGATTGGTTCCTACTAGTCTCTTGAGTTCGACGATGCACATAACGATACGATAGTATTTATTGAGATTTGCATCGGGTGAAGTTTTTAGTAGCAAAGAACATGTCATAGAAGATGGTGAAGGGAGAATTGAGCATCGCCTTTTGAAATGGCCATGAGTGGGATGTGTAAAGTGTCAGACTCAGCTCTATCATGGGGTTGTCGAGTTTGTTTAGTTCCACTATAACATCGTCTGGGATGTTGTAGCACCAGCGGTATACCTCCACTTTTTTTAAAGTTGTGACAAACATTTTGAAAATCCCCATTGAGAGGACGAATGGGGGAGTAGTGAAAAACAGAATAAAGAAATGAAGAGAAATCGATGAGAAGTTGACCAGTCCCAATTTAGTACATCATTGCGGCGCTAAGCACGGTCAGAGTTCAAAATCTGAACTTCTCCTCTTCCTTGGTAGACTTGTATAGTAGAGAAGTTGTGGGTATCGATTCTCAGGAAAACACATTACGGGTTGAATCTTGACAAAGTATTTTACGCGATTGCGGTGTTTAGGAAGTCAAACCTTGATCGTTCGGATTCGTGGATTGTTATCTAAGAAACAAAATGTTAAAACGAGAAATGATTAAATAAAAGAACACATGGTCCTGCGACTTATTTCATCCATTACTTAGACATTAAATATTTTCTTTCTATCACTCAACCAAGAACAAAGTCAAATGTTCTTGACCAGAAAATATATCTATGAAAATCAATTTTGAATCAACAAACGTGCTTCTGGATTAGTTTGAGTTTAATAACAAGAGGTCCAAAATACGGAGGACATTGACTCAAGTATTAGATATACCAAAGCTCAATGGCAATACCTAATCAAAAGAATAACACTCCGTTTTTGTTTCGAAAAATGAAAACTCTAGTCGATCCATTAACAAGCTTGAAATCCATTTGAAACCAATGATGTGTTTTAGAATAAGTTTATTCTGAGACAAGTAGTCTAAATATGAAGAACGTCGACTCAAGTATTGTATGTACTAGAATCACTTTGTGCACACCCGATTAAGTACTTAACACTTCATTTTAGTTTCAAAAGAAAAAACAATGATCATTCTCCAACAAGTTTTGAAAATCATAATAGAAGATGTCAAATATGTCCAGGTCATAGGATGAAAATCATTAAAAGACCGAGCCTAAGAACTTAGCCTACCATGGAAGTGAAGATAAGAATCATGAAAGACATTTACATAACTTGGAATGAAAATGGAAATAGACTTACAATATTTCAGTTCTCAAAACCTTAAAAGGAAACTACAACAAGAAATAAAACAGAACTAGAAAAAACTATCTCTACTCATACCAACTTCTTATCTCCCCCTATCTATCTCTAAAAATTGTATACCTTCTCATTAGATCAAGGGTCCTATTTATAGAACTAGTTTTTCTCCTCTTGAAACAAAATATCTTGAACAAATCCTTACTTAGCCTCTAAATTTTGCTGAAAAAGCAACTTCATGATATCATTTGGCCCCTAATTTATTTTAGTTGATTAGCCCTCATAGTGGTCGAAATATTTCTCTTAGAAAGTGGTCAAAAAGTGGTTGAAAAGTCCAAAAATAGCTTTAAAAAGTCAACAATAGTGGCTGATTTTTGAACAGAACATTCGGATGTTTTCCTCCTCTGTTTCAAAATTCTTCAATTTGCCTTTCAAACATCCAAATTTAAGTAGAAAACATCCAGACGTTTCTTCAGGATGTTTCTCTTTTGATCAAAATATATGGATGTTATTGAAAAATATCTGGATGATACTCTTCTCTGGATTTCTAACTTGGCTTTTCAACATATAACATCCTTCCTGTATTTCTAGCTTTTGGCTTTTCAACATAGAACATCTGGATGTTTTGTGGCAATTATCGGGATGTTTTCCTTCTCTGTATTTCGGCCTTTGGCATGGTATCATCAAAATATCCGAATGTTTTTAGTAATTATCTGGATCTTCTAGCTCTCTGGATACTTGTTTTGTCCTTGGTTAGGCACATCGTCTAGATATTTTGAAGACTTCATCCAGATGTTTTAGCTCAGTTCATCAACTTCGATAGCAGCATTCATTGGCTTCTTTGAATACTTTCTTGCTTCCTTCCCGACTTCAATTATGTCAACACTTTACTCCGATCTCAAAATAACTTCATAAATCATTCGGGAGTCACGAAATCTTCAAAGAATATTTTTTTAACCTATTTTTTCTGCAATAAGAAAAAACAAACCTTACGTGCAATCTCAGCCAAAAACTCAGAATTAACCATGTATGTAATTTTAAAACTAATCCGGTAAGCTATCAGATATGCAAATATGTGTGCTAATCAGAAGTTACAAAGAGATGATGAGAAATCGGAGTTCCTGAATTTACTATAGCTCTAGAAATGACGATGAACAGTATGGAAAGTAAGAAGAGAAGCGTGGAAGACGAAGGGTAAGAAGAAATTTGAAAATCTTAACTTCTTTTTTTGAAAATTGATATTTTTTAAAAAGGTAATTATAACGTTTTGGATTGGCATGCATGATGAGTGTGTCGCTCCTAGAAAAGTTGTTATTATGTCAAATCGTATTAAATGCAATGGTATAGATTCCAAGTGACGGTTAGAGAGATAATATAAACCTTTATTTATTATTCTTTGTGACTTAATCTTTCCATTTCTCTTAGGACTCTAATTGCTCATTAAAATTGAAGTAAGCCTATTGCCTTCTGATTGGCCACTAATAAGATATAACCGACCTGGACTCTTAAGGGAATTATCTTTTACCATTAGAGTTTCATTCAATTTCAAACTCTATGTTCTAAGTTGAATTGGTATAGGACTCTTCATCCTTATCTAAATAGAACATGTCCTGATATATTTGGCGCTCTATTCTATCTCCAATTCAATATTGGTAACCGCCATCCTCAGGTTGGCAGTAACATGAACTGTTTTTGTCAGGTCTGCGACTTACCAAACCGCCTTTCTTAGGTTGGGTGTACTAGGAACTGTCATTCTCAGGTTAGCTTTACTTTCACGTGATCATCACACACGCACATGTGTGAGAGCATCTCGCTACCGAACTAAACTAATTATTTAAGAAAAAACATAATAATCTTTATCTAAGTTTTACCTCCTTCAATTTCTCCTAATAGAATATATTAGCTTTAGTCTACAAATATTCTTGTCATTTTCATATAACTTAACCATCAGAGAGCCTTCCTGCCACAACGACGGTGGGTCCTGTAACGGTTACTCCCCCTGTCCCGATTTGTTCTCCAATTTCGGCATTCATGCATTCTAAAAGATTATTTAAATTAAGTAATTTTTAATGTTTTAAATAATTATAAAAATATAGTCTAATAGAACTATCAAGATCTATCAAACAAGATCCATATTGAATATAAAAAAAGTTATAAATTTAAAAGTATAAATTATTTTTTGAGAGATCCAAAATAGTAAAAGTAGACAAACAAATCGGGACGGATGGAATATTTGTCTTGCAAATCACAAGTTCAGAGACAGAGAATGTAATTTCCTATTGATTATTGAAATATTAATTTTTTATTAGATTGGTAAAATCATCCCACTCACATTTTGTATATTATTTTGTAACATATTTATCTTAAAAATTAATTTTTACAACACTAGAATGAAGTCTTTTTGCTCAATATATACGTGTTCTAAAAATACTAACGGTGGATGCTATGTGGAGAATAAAAATGTAGAAAATAAGAACACAAAATTAGGGACCAACCATCATGACATGAGAAGTGAAGGGAGTGTACAATTTCAAAACTGCAAGAAGTTTTTTTTTGTAGTCATGCAATTTTTTTAGAACTTTAGTTACGTATTTATCTTTTTGATCGTGGGTTTTTTTGAAAAAGAAAATTATGAACCAGTTTTAAAAAAGAATTTAGTATAGATATCAAAATTTTAATGTGACCGATATATAGGCCCTATTTGGCCAAAAAAAAAATTTTTGGCTTATTTTTTGTCTTTATTCAAATTTTTTTTGTATTTGTTATTTTTATGTCATTTTTTCGTGGATTATTGGTTCGTATTGACGAAAAGAATCTAAAAAGTATAAAATTATGTCCAAAAGTTAAAAAAAAGTCACTAAAGACGAAAATAAGCCAACACGGACGTTGTTTTTGACTTATTTTTTGTCTTTTCTGAACTTTTTTCAAATGTAGCCGATGATTGATAACTTTTCTGAAAGCTCTTGTCGAGACGAACCAACAATCATCAAAAAATTGATTGAAAACAATAAATTAAAAAAAATTTCAAATAAGGACAAAAAACTAAACAGTGAATAATCCAATAATAACCACAGGCCAAATGGACCCATAAAATCCTAAAGGGCCACAAAGACTGAAAATGAACGGCAGAGGATTCATCTCCTTTCTTGGCAGACAAGAGGGGTGAATCTCAGCATTTTCTCTTTCCTACTGGAGGGTAGATTAAACAAAGGGAAACCCATCAGTATCTTATTCTCAAATCCATCTTACTTCTCTGCAACTTCCGTTAGTAAAAGAGAGCTAAAAAAATGAGGGAATAGGAAAGTCAAACAGCAACCCATAAGAATTGCTCTTGCTTAGCACCCGGGTTTTGGTCCTCATGTAGTGGGTAATATTTTATAGCCTTGTAGTTTCTTTTCATTATCCCTTTTTCTTCTTCCTCTGGGTCGTTGAACTAGAATTTATTTTTTGGTTGGAGTCCGGATGAGAAATAGAGAGGAAAGAGAAAGCAAAAAGCGCGTTTTTTGATCCGTTTCTCTCTCTCTCTCTCTCTCTCTCTCTATTTGTTGTAAAAGTTGAATACCTCTGGATTTTTTCCTCAATTTACAGACACCCAGATAAATATCCATACAAATATGCATTTACCCAGATTTCTTTTGGGCCTGAGGTAAAGATCTCCGATCTCAATTTCTCAACTTTGAAATCCATGTAGAGCTGAAGTTGGACTTTGATCCAGCAACAGTTATTTATTTCTGATTTTCTTTTAGATTTCTATGTACTAGGTAATATCAAATAAAATTCGTAATTTACTTCTCTCTCTCTCTCTCTCTCTCTCTCTCTCTCTCTCTCTCTCTCTCTCTCTCTCTGTGGATGGCTCTTGTTTACGGATTTTTCCTGGGTTTTTCTTAGATGAATTTTGATTAAGTGTTGCTTTTGTTGATATCATACTCAATTTGTGATTTTTCTGTCATTGTAACTAACTTGTTCTTGCAGATCTTTGTAGAAACTATGAAGTTTTGATCACTTTGTACATCATTTGACACTTTACTTACCTGGCCGGGTTAGTTTTCTCCAAATTCTTGCTATAGATGCTTAAAATAGGTTGGACTGGGTATTTAGTTGTGCTAAAACATGTGGTAAAGTGAGTTGATGTTTCAGACCGTGTAGTGTGTATCATATATTTCCCAAAGTATCCTAACACAAACTAGCATAATCTTTTGCCTTATAAACAAAAGGAAAAATTCCTTGTGGAAATTTGGATAAAAAGTAAAGAAGTAGGAGGATCAGACCCACTGTTTGAAGTTACTGCGGTTGTCCTTATAATTGCTGACATGGCTTAGCATCTGGGACTACTTGATGCATTTGGGAATTCCGGAAGTCTGGACCATCTTGTCTTTATGTTCACTGGCTTAGCTAGATTCGTTTTCCATAGAACTGTAGCAAAGGATTAGTCACATTTTAAAAAAGTTCACGGTAGGTTTATTTAGAAGGGCGGACCGGGCATGCCATGGGATCCTCCAGTCTGATGTCTCTTCTCTACTAACCACTAGATTTCTTTAATGGTAAGGTTGCTCCAAAATGTGACCTGTTGGTCATGGGTTCGAGTCACGGAAGCAGCATCTTTGCTTGCAGGGGTAAGGCTTCGTACATCTAATTCAAACCGTGCAGCAGCGGGTGCTTCATACACTAGGTAGTTTCTTTTACCAATGGGTTTATTTAGGGAATGCTTGCGGTTGAGGTTTTGAATAGATTTTAGGTAGGTTTGTAGTGTTGTGCTTAGCATCTGATCTTTTTGCTCCAGGTGTGCCACCAGTGTTAACTGTTAAGTCGAATTTTTTTTGATGTATTCATGTATTAGTTATAGTCCTATTTGTTGGGATTTTTAAGCTACGGTTGAGGGTTCTTTGTCGGTCGTGTGTTGCTTGGATTCTACTCTAGTGTTGTTTGCACTTGTTATTTGACATGGAGAGAAATCTAAATTGTGTGCTGAGGTAATATGATTCAGTTCATTAGTTTCTTAAGATTTTTCTATCACAAATCTGACTATAAGGACAAGTTTGATATCGATCGAAAGTCAGGTTCAAAAACTTAATAAAGCTGTTGGAAATAAAAGCTGGCAATTTGGCTCACTTTTAGGTCCTTGCGAAGCTGTCGCTTCTATTCTATTCTTTTCTTTATTTTTTTGCTTTGGGTGCCTTTTCTCTTTTTGTACTTCTCTTTTATTCTTGCCTGTATCTTTGTGGAAGAAGCCTAATCTGGCTTTTGTTATTTTGCAGTCATATCCACGTGATTTGTGGAATCTAATTTACTGGAAGACATTGGATGAGAGAGAGAATACTATTCTTCTGTTTTGCATTGCTGCGTACTGGTTAAAAACTAAATGTCGTTCCGCAGCATTGTCCGTGATGTGAGAGATGGTTTAGGGAGTTTATCCAGGAGGGGTTTTGACATCAGGCTGCACCACAGGGGAAAGTCACAAGGTTCATTTGACGAATTGCATGATCAACCTCCAGTAATTCAGAGCAGTCGCTGGGCTAACCTCCCTCTGGAGCTCCTTTGCGATGTGATTAAAATATTGGAAGAGAGTGAGAGTACGTGGCCTGCTCGAAAACATGTAGTTGCTTGTGCTGCTGTTTGCAGTTCATGGAGGAGTATGTGCAAAGAAATAGTTAAAAGTCCAGAGTTTTGTGGGAAGCTTACTTTTCCAGTGTCGCTGAAGCAGGTAGCATGTTCTTATTTCCTATTGTGCATCTCTTAGTTTTGGCACTAAATGAACGCGGTTCTAATTGCAAATCATAGTTTTCATCCTTTTGGGAATGGGAATCGGAATGAAAAACAAGAGGATTTTTTTCTTCAAATATAGACAAAAAGAAGGTCCGGCTTAGTTGTTCAAGAATAATGTGATTGAGACACTGTAAATAAAATTCCATCCAAGAGAAGCAATGAAATGCTTTCATAAAAATGCTCTTTGAACCGAGACTGGAGCTTTGAGTTGATATGCAACATAGGGCTCTCTTTTCAATGTTGTGTAATTATGGCATTAATTGGTTTTGTTTGTTCATGGATTACTAAGCCATGTCAGTGAGGAAATTACTAATTCTTGTCATTTGCATTTCCAGCCGGGGCCTCGTGATGGAACTATTCAGTGTTTCATCAAAAGGGACAAGTCTAATTTGACATACCACCTTTTCCTATGTCTTAGCCCTGGTAAGCATTTTGTTCAAGTCCTTTAATATGCTGAATATGAAGAAATCATGCCGAAAACATGCATTATCTGTCTAAATATATCTCCAAATCTGCCTCTTTCCATGGCTAAGTTAGGAGTACCCGCTTGAATGAGTGCCCTCTCTCTCCAAGTATTAGTCCACTTCTTCTCAAGTCTACCCATGGTATTACAAACTGAAGAAACTGATAAAAATTCTGTGCTCTAGATGGTTGTGTTTTTAACTAATGGTTGGTGCACTTTATTATATTCCAATCGATGGATTTTCCAACCCTAATGCTACTATTTTGTTTCCGCATTTGTTTCAAATTTCAATCCTCCTGTTGAAATAGTATTAGGACAGTATACGGTGAATGCTTCGTGGTTCATTCTCTGGAATCTTGTTCATACCTAACAGCATTGCTGATTTTCATGGTCTGGTTCCAATTTTGGCAGCTTTGCTAGTGGAGAATGGTAAATTCCTTCTCTCTGCAAAGAGAACTCGGCGAACGACTTGCACAGAGTACATAATATCAATGGATGCGGATAGCATTTCAAGATCTAGCAACACATATATTGGAAAGCTGAGGTAACTTCAAGTGATTCCATTTTCTCTATACTTTACTTTCAGGAAAACCTCACCTCCGTAAAAGAATCTGAGGATTTCATGGCTAGTAGAAAGAAACTGACTTGTATTCCTCTCGGAGGAACTGTAAAAAATGGAAGGAATAAGGGGATTTGCCATTTATTTGCCTCGTGAAAGCATTCCCAAGGAATCATAAATGGTACTTAATATGCAAGTCACTTGGAATCATCTTTTGGGAAGGATGTCTGATTCGACGACCTATGCATTGCTATGTATTCATCTCTTTCAATGGGAATTTATGCATTCGTCTTTTCTAAAGGATATATTTCTGTTTCTTCATTTTATTTGCCATCAACCTGATTTCTGGCTCTTCCAAAAGTTTCCCAATCTAGTGTTTCTCGTCTACTTTATTAAGGCTTTTGTTTTAAAAAACATGCAGGTATTCTTTGTCGTTAATAATGTAGTTTATAACTAAACTCCGTATACTTGTTCCAGGTCAAATTTCCTCGGCACAAAATTCATCATATACGATACACAACCCCCATTCAGTGGTTCACTCATTCCCCAACCAGGAAGATCTAGCCGTAGATTCTACTCCAAAAAAGTATCCCCAAAAGTCCCAACTGGAAGCTACAACATATCCCAAATCTCATACGAGCTCAACGTACTAGGGACGCGAGGCCCCCGAAGGATGCACTGCGTCATGCACTCAATCCCCGCCTCATCCCTTGAAGCAGGCGGCACAGTCCCCACTCAACCCAACGATCTTCTTCCCCGCTCCTTCCTTGAGGACTCTTTCCGGAGCATTTCCTTCTCAAAAACTGAATTCTCCAGCTCACGGTTTTCCGAAACCAACAGTGATGTAGACGGAAAGTGGAAACCCTTGGTACTTAAAAACAAGTCACCGAGGTGGCACGAGCAGTTGCAGTGTTGGTGTTTGAATTTTCGAGGGAGGGTGACCGTTGCATCCGTCAAGAACTTCCAGTTGATTGCCGCCACACAGCCACCAGCTTCTGGTAGTGTACCATCGGGTTCTCAACCGAATCAACCGGAACATGACAAAGTGATCCTACAGTTTGGAAAGATTGGGAAAGACATGTTTACGATGGATTATCGGTATCCTCTATCTGCATTTCAGGCTTTTGCAATCTGCTTGAGCAGCTTTGATACCAAGCTGGCTTGTGAATAGAATAAAACAAAAGAAATAGGAATAAAGGGTAGTTTTATCAGAAAGGCAAATGAAGAGAGCAATGGAAGTGCCTTTGCTCAAAAATTAATTTCCCTTCTTTTTTTTTTTTTCCTTTTCTGGTGGTTGTATTGTCTTCTCCTTGTCATGTCATTTAGAGGATAGGAGATTATTTAACTATTGTCACTGTGGTGTTGTGAGACTCAATGTAATCTTCTTCTCCTTATTGTGCACTTTGTTAGGAAGGAAAAGTCGATGTGTCTGGAATCGTTAGAAGTACGTAGGATCTTCAAATTATTGAAGACCTCACATGCATTTAACAGTTCCAGACACATCTGTGTTCGAATGTGTCCGGTCTGTGTTCTTAGCATTATTCGTTTGTCATGGCTTAATAGTCACGGCTGATTGTTTTTTCTCTGGGAAGCTGTGAACGAGTTTGATTCTCTGTACTAAATATGCTCCTGTTTGGGTATATTTTTGGTCGGTAAATCACGTGAAAGTTTTAACATTGTTTAGAATTCTCATGTGATCCAATGAACAAAAAGTTGACCGGAATAGGATATGCAGAAAATTTGTTGAAGAAGATTTGTGGGGGCTGCGAATACTGTTATCCACCTGGTACTTCATCGTTTCAGATCTCACATCATTCATTGACCAAAAATGCACGAAATAGAGGCACAGAGACATTTTTTTAGGGTGCTGTGCATACTGTTTTGGATGATATGAATTGCCTATTGCGTCGAGAGTATGTCGGTTAGTCTATGGTGCAGTGTGATCATCGAATAGATGAAACAGTGGTGTGATCACAAGGTGATTTCAAGAAGGAATATAAAAGAAAAAAAAAACTTTGGAGAAAGTGAGAGAAATATACATGAAGAGAGGAAGGAGAGAGTATGGATCTTAAATAAAATCAAACTTATTTATCCCGCACCGTACCGGTCGATACCGGCTCATACTAGCCTTGTAACAGTACTAGACTATTGATGTACCATCCCAGCCATTATTTCACCTGTTCCGAGTTGTTTCGGACTGTTCTAGCTAATACCAATTAGTACCGGCTGGTATTGTACCGCTCTGTATTTTTTTTTTTAAATTTCAATTGATACTGCAAGATTGAGGACTATGTATTGACTTAACCATTGAAATTATTTCCCTCCGGCAAGAGATGAAGGGCCCTCTGACTGAGTTCTTGTCTTGCAGGAAAGATGACCAAAAAACGGAGCATTCTACTAACTTAAAGGAGATAATTGTTACTTTGCAGATGTTTACCCCACAAAAACTAACTTCAAACGTGTGTTCAAATTTTATTTGATTATCAAGTAAGTTAATCTCAAATGAACATTAATCCAGCCGATCACTCTTCAAGCATGAAATCGAACCTAGAACTAGCTAATTCAAGCTTGGTTTTGAAGAATTTTACAAGTAATAAAAAATCTTCAAGCTTGATGTATTTATGTAACGAACCGATCACAAACTACGATTTTGTAGACATCCTTCCAATTCAGTACTATATTTTTTGTCGGTAGAAAGTTTTTAGTAAGACATGTGGCTAGACACTTGTAAAAATATAAACCATCTTAGTCCTTATATTGTCCTTGTAGTTATCAACTTTGTACTAGCCAACTTTTTTTGGCTATAAATACTTGTAAGAGTTGAAGAAATGAAGACACGGCAAATTCTCCGAAGCTTTCTCTCCTATACTATCTTGTCTCCCTAGCAACCATTCCCATCTTTGAGTTCGAGAGGCCTTATCGAACCTAATCAACAATCAACACCGTGAACAAAGATATCAACCCACAAAGTAGAACTCAAATGAAACCAGATTACAAAATCACCCGATCCAAGCCGAACACATCAGTTTTTTGCTTGGGTTTCACCTTGCAAAATCTATGCTCTATAGGTTTTTCTGCAAAACTCTCCCAAATACGAAATCAAACACGCAAAACACAGTTCATAGGACCTTCTTCACGAATTATAATGTACCCTTCAATATTTCCATAGTATTTTAATTGAGGTTTGTCGATCTGAGAAACCAAACTGTAGTTCAGAACGTTTTCGTTTTCTTCTACGAACACCTAGCTATGTAAATCATAAAACCAAAAGACCTTCCCCGAGGACGCAGATGAAACTACATCCAATTTCCAGTTGCAATGAATTCTATCGAAAAACACAGCTTCTCTTTACAAGTGAACACCAGCCACTCCTAAACTAAAGTAACCCACCAAGGGAACAATTGACTCAACTTTCTACTTTATTTTCCTATACGAAGCCATATATTAAGAACATCTACCAATGCATAAATCATTTCTTCCACCTTTATTTTCGAAACCATAAATTAAGAACATCTACCAATGCATGGAATGTACTTTTCGAAGAGGTCGTGGTGGCCTCCGCTGCTCCACAACTGGAATCAGGTTTTCCATGAGCTGCAGATGACGTAAAACAAAACGGGATGTTAGACACGAAAAGTATGTTCACAAGTGTGTATTGGGACTTGACAGATAATTACATTCTTCTCATATCGTACCGGAACATGTTTAAGCGCATGAAAACATTCATTTGAGACTACCCTGCGTGGAAGGACTTTTGCATTCACGAGCAAGCAACAAGAAAATTAACTCATTCACATTATTCCTTATAAGCTCAAACATTCCTAAAAAATAAATAACAAAAATTGTGGTAATATAAAACAAACGTACCCAATCTTTTCAAATCTAGCAGTTGCAAGACGAAAACAAGCTATGGGAGTTGTGCCACACAAACCAAGGCACTCCCTTTCCCACAAATCCACCTTGAGCACACAAAATTCTGGAAATTCCTCGATTTATTTCTATTTTAAGATTTGAATACGAGTGAGGTTAGAATAACAGAATTTATGCACATCTCCCACATTTGTGCAGAGAGCGTGTACAATTTCCTTTTCAATACTTAAACCATCTTTTGGAAAGAGCAAACAGGTATAACCTGTCCGCAGGACAAAAGCAGTTATAGTCTAAACAATTCCCCATAAATCCAAAATGTCTGCATGCCCTTGATGAATTTACCAGCGGTTCTGTGAGTTGGATGCACATCAAAAGACCCAAACAAATCACCACATTGTGAACAAAAGATAAACCACCCACATCATCTTCCTTCTTTGTCCTAGGCTTATACTCTCCCAAACAAATTTGATCCAATCACTACTCTGGGAAACACCACACAGATACTGAACAAGGAGAGGAACGAACACCACATCACCCCCACTTCTCTAAGCAAACGAGTAGACGGTTATCATACTGGTCTACATCTTCGCACGTTCAACACAAATAGAAGAGAATCTCTCCATAGAATCTACTTTAAATGGTATCTTCCTATGCACTTCCCAGAAAAAGAAAAGAAAATAGAGAAAGGAATAAACAACACCGTCATGAAGGAGCTCTAGTCTACCATTTGTCATTCAATGGAAACATTCACTTGCAGAGCCTGTCAACTTCGTGTAAAGCTAACCTCTTGAAAGTGAGGGTGGTCCATCTAAATGCTATGCCTGGGACAGAACCTGAAGAAAAATCCAACATCACCTCCTCTCCCTATCATATAAAGAGATCACTGGCAGACAACACCTCACTCGCACCATCCTATGATCCTCAACTCCTTCAACAAGCTACCATTGACGCAAATCTACTTATTGCAACAATCTACCAACTGTTCAAGTGAAATTTTATCCTCTCACACCTCTTACATTATAAGGCACACTTTTAAGGATTTAGTTCACCCCTTTCTTATGCCTTTCTACAAGCTCATGCCATGTGATGTGCTGACCTCAATCAAATGAAAGCCAATCTCCCGATTCAATCTAAATTTACCAGAAACTGCTTGCCTCCGTTTCACATGTCAATCTCCACAACAGTTCTCTGGCAAAACTTGGTTGAACATATCAAGGTTTACGTACAACCCAACTTCTGATAAGGGAAACAATCAATCTCCGGAAAAAATATTTAATCTCCTCCCTTTACCTCCCTCAAAAACTCCATTTAAAACCAGATTTGCACACAAACCAAAATTATGTTTGAAGCCTTGATAAGTAATCCTGGGAGGGCAAGGGACCTGTATCTATTTGTTACTTTTAAAGATACCTGTATCTATTTGCTAATTTTAAAGATACCTGCATCTACTTCCTACTGGAACTACTAGGAGAGTGTTCCTCTAGACTTGTTCTAAATTAAGAAATTCCTGACATGAAGAATGAAATGCAAACCTTAAACGATAGAATGTTAACACATACCTGCTTAAACCTCTCCTTTGACTGCTCTGCCTGTGTACAAAAATTTCATCATTTAGATAATCTGAATAGAGTAATAGAAGACAGTATGAGTCTTTAAAGAGCTTAATCAGAAAATCAAAATAGCGAAAGAAAACAATTGCTAAAAGCTCAGCTTCCAAACTTGGACGAATACATGCTCAGCAACCTTTAGTCAACAATCAACATACACAATTCACTGGAGGAATTTCTTATAGGCCAATTTCCAAAAAATAAATTCAGTATAGAAATGATGAAGTGATGAAACTAAAAAGACAAATCGCCACACGCAGGAGCAAGGTTGTCAAACAGTAAATCGAATTGTGAATCGAAATGGCTTTTTTCTAAACCGTGAATCGAATTGTGAATCATTACAGTTTAGGTTCAGACATAATAGGAAATATATTTATATGCATGTAGATACAAAAGATTTATTATTAAATTGAAAACTTAGCCTTAAGACCAATAATATAGTAGGTAAGAGACTTGCTTATATGGCAACATATGTGTTGGCTCGAGGTTCTGTGCCCTGTCGGGATTTATAATTCAAATGATACAACAATTAAAGAGATCGATGATAGGTAGTTTATAGGAATGAGTTATCTTGGACTAAACATATCTAGAGTTTTTATTTTTGTATTTGATAAAAATGAAAAAAAGGTTAACAACATGCACCAAATAAGTTGACAGTATACAAAGTTGTATTCTTGCTTTTTCCACTCAAAAAAGAATGTAATTTTTGTATTTGCATGAATCAAAATGTGAATTGTGTGATTCATAACCGATTTTGTCGAAACATTGATTCACCTATATATTCGTATCATTTTTCTATGAATGGTGAATCGAAACCGAATCATGAATCGTGCAATTATGACAACCATAGTTGAGAGTAGTATGAGTAACAAGAAAGAGTTGTTACACATACCCAAAATCAAACCACACAAAATGGTCCACAAACTTAAGCTTGAAAACAAGATTCACTCTTGGTATGGATCATGATATTAAAGCTACACTCTACACTTATTTCCCATATCCCTTATGCGGTTAAACTATGGTTGCATAGACTTACTTTGCAAGAAATACAATTTGGGTAGTCCAAATAATCAGTTCAGTTTCAGAGCTAGAACATAAGATAAAAAGCCGAAAGTCCCAGTTTGCAGATTCAACAGTTGAGTGCCAAGTAAGACATTCAGACTATGTCACTGGACTCTGTTAATGGCACAGTGGTCAAGTTAGACATTCAGAAGCCACACGGGTAATGTATGAAAGTACCAATGTCGGGCATTCAATGCTGGAGTGAGACTGTGGGATATGTGTACTTGGACACTTGAATCCTCATATTTGGAAGATAAAGAAAAAGAAACTCTCTTTAGCTAGGAAGGACAGATATTCTAAGTAATTTACAGGTTACAACATTGTTGCAAACTATCATCCAATATACAGTACAAATGAGTGTTCAAAACATAGATCGTACTGGATACATATCCCATATCCTGATATCCAAGTTAGAAAGGTCTAGCGCTTGGACACTCATCCACACCCAATACTTGCACGAGATCATGTAACATAGCATCCCAACATCAGGAACAGAGTTTTAGACCAAAAATTCCATTTTTCGAGAAATTCTCTTACAATCAAGCATCAGATAACCGAAGATACCCATACCTCTTCCCTTAGAAGCCTTGCGTTTTCCTCCTCCAACTGCGTCACCAACGATTCGAGCTCAACAGTATAAGCCTAAATTAAAGATACGCAACATGCATTCATTAGACTCAAACCAATACAATGAAGTAGAGAAATGCTACATGTTACCAGAGTCTGATCATCATTTTAGATTACTGCTTGGTTTGATAGATTCAATTTGTTCAGATTTTGGAAAAAAGTTACATGAATAGAAAATCTAGGGGAATTATATGCCGCTACCTATGTAGTGAGATTAAATGATACAATATAGAAACATTCAGCCCTCATGATTATTCGGTTTGCGTAATGGTATCTAAAATACGGTGCATGAATGTGTTCATTTTAGTATTGCTCAAACGATAACAGTAATGTTTGTGTGACCATATTTTGAATACCATCTTTGGTACTTGTTCTTAATGCATCAGTGTAGTATCGATATGTGGGGTCCGTTCACCAATATTTCAACTAATATAATGACAGATGAAATGGTATCTAAAATGTGATGCATGAACCTAATCATGGTAGCATTGCTCGATAGATTAACCTGCTTCCGCTCCCTGGACCTCGCCGCGGACTCTCTGTTTTTAATCATGCGCCTCTGTTTCTGCTGCGTCGCCTTATCCACGGGCGGCTCCTCCAACGTCCTCCTCTTTCCTCTCCCAACTCCTCCTCTTCCGCCGCCTCCTCCGGCAGCAACCGCCACAACTCTCCCATCAATTCCGTTCCCAAACCCCACCGAATCCACACCATATGGTTGCATATCCATCACCGAATCGTCCACGAACCCCGGTGGAGGGGGAGTCATTGCCGTAATCCTGATGTCGTCCTCCGTCACGGCCCCGGCCTTCGTCAGAAAATCCTCTAGAGTCATCTCCGGCGCCTCCTCACGACTCCCTCCTCCAGCCACGATCTCCTTCCAAACCTCGTCCACGGTTCTGTTCCCCACATTCTTCGGCAAAGGCAATCCTCCGCCGTTGTCGGCGACAGGAAATGCGTCGGTGTCCGCGTAGATGTTTTTGAGGAGCTCGTCCATGTTCATGGAGCCAAAACTTTTGCTCTGATCCGGATTCGATGCAGACGCCATTACTTTCGACGACGCCATACACCGAATTTCTAGGGTTTCCGAGTTTTTCTTTCCCCTTTTCCTTTTGTCTTGGCTTTACGCTTTTTTGATCAATCTATCTCTCTCTCTCTATCTCTACATCTGTGTGTATCTATCCTATTCTGGTGTTTCACTTCAGAACCAGGCCAGAGGGAATACAGTTAGTCTGTGTGCACAAATTATCAAAGCTTGTACTGCGTGAGTTCCGGATACAGTTTCAAGCTTGTGTGTCTATAGATAATAGTGAGAGAAAGAGAAGAGAGGGAGAGAGAGAAGAAGATGAATAGAGAGAGGTGGGGGGGAGAGAGAGAGAGAGAGAGAGAGAGAAGGTGATTATTTGTCTGTTTGTGTTTAACTGCTACCCAATCGGTGGGTCTGATACAATGTGTATACATGTCACTTCAATATTGACTAGGAAATTATTTGGGCACTCCGCTGAGGCATTCAAGCTTTATTTTTTCTAACTTAATTATTTTTAAACACGTTTAGTTTTTATTTAATTTTTTTATAATTTATTATTTTGGCTTAAAAATTTTATAGATCATTAGTTTGTATAAGACGAATTCAAAAAATATAAAAATTATATAAAAAATAAAAAAAATATTAAAGACGACGAATAATTAAAAAAATCTTATTTTTAATTATTTTTATTTTTTAATTATTTTAAAAATTAGTTTATTATTTATAAATTTTCTAAAACTTCTCGTTGAGATGACCTAATAATCCATAAAAATTTGACGAAAGAGGAAAAATTACAAAAATAATTCACATAAAGGTAAGAAAATAATCAAATAACAAAGTAAAGCCAAACTCAGCAAAGTGCCAATAAAAGTGCGGATAGCAACATTCAATTTTTTTTCTCAATTTTTTTTAGGTGGTTTGTTTGAAGTAAATTATTTTTAGGATAAAATGTATTGACCTCCCTTGAAGTTTCTTATAAATGCAGAAACCTCATCTAATGTTTGAAAAAATACAATAACTTTATCTATTTGTGAAACTATTAGACTATTACTCCCATGCTGTTAGTTTTTTATTAACACCATTAATTTTTATTGATAAAAGACTAAAATATCACTCTTAATATGTCTTTTATTGAGTCTTTTTACTAAAATGTTTCTTAATATATTTAATATATTTATGTGAGCATTGAAATATATATTCTATAATTATAAATACGAACTAATATAGTGTAAAATAATTTTTTAAATTTAAATTTAAAATTTTTAAATAAAATTAGACTTAAGTTATGTTTTTATCAAGTTTGTACAAATAAATATACATCATATATATTAATAATTATTTTTTACAAAAAAAATATTTTAACTTTTCACTTAATGGAAGTAGATAATAGTCTAATAGTTTTAAAAGCAGAAAAGGTGATCGTACTTTTTCAAACCTCGTGAGATATCCCTATATTTATCAGAAACCTCAGAGGAGGTCAATGCATTTTACTCTTGTTTTTATTTGAAAATGATATTTGTTTGTACCTCCCTTGAGATTTATCTTTATAGGCATTGTACTTTCTAATCAAGACTTCTTTTAAATATATTTTCATTTTAGTTACTTGAAAATGATACAGATTTGAAAAGGGACGGCTTAAAAATTGTGAAGGCATTGAACTTTTCTTGATTATGAGTACAAAAAATCAAATTGTCGACAGGAATAACAAGATTTTTTTTTTGTGTGTGTGTCTTATTACAACAAGAAGAAAATAACAACTCTTCTGTAGGGGGGCTGATTTAAGAAATCAGGACGGAAAGCTAAGAATCCACTTATCCAGCTGAAACGATGGTTCTCTCAATATGTGGACCTGTGATCTGCAAAAGAATAACCCGTCAAAGAGCCCTCTGCCGCTGCGGCAGGAAGACACTCCGATGGTTAAGTCAGACGAAATCTCACAGGGAAATGGTAAGGCAAGCTAATATTCTCTATTAGCAGGCAAAAACTCTCAGTCTTTAGGCATACCTTTTTTTGTTCATCTCTAGCTCTATTTATAGACTTTCCCTTTTGCTCTAATTCTCTCAGAACCTTCTTTTCCACCGAAGTGTCCTCTGATTGGCCATGGATTTCACGTCCATGCCCCTCCTGTCAGAGTCTTGTCTTGTCCCATCATATCCCGGGCTCCATACCCTTTTCGGAAGAGCGGTTACCTGTCGCTTCCCACGGGCTGCCCGTAATCCTGACCGACTTTCTCAGTTCGGCGGGTCGTCGATCCGCCCTCCTCAGGTCGGCATCTCTCAATACTTGGTTCTGTTGTCCTGATTTGGGTATGGTCGGCACTCCTCGTGTCGGCCATTATCTCACGTGATCGGCACGTGCTTTTGGACGTGTTACTTGGTCTCGGCGAATTCTGAATTTACTCGGGGGGTCTAAATGTATTTTCTCAATTACATTTTACCCTCGTCAATTGCCCCCTAGCTTCGGCTACTTTGAACCGTCTCGGCGAAGTAGTCGAGGCTATACAGTGTACCCGTGGTGCCCTTTCTTATCCATGATCGGGTGGCTTCTGAACCGCCCCTCTTGAATTTGCAACGTCGCATTGAAGTCTGGCAGGACGTGCTGCAGGCTTTAATGGCTTTGGGGCCATGCGCCTCCTGCACGTGCCCCACAGGTGGAGCATCCTCATTGGTGAGGCGTGGGTTTTGGTCCGTTGGGCCTCCCTCCCTATAAATACTCACCCATTTTCCACTTTTGATTTTTCTTCTGCAGTCTTCCATCGTCGTCATACCAGAGAAAGAAAATCAACAGCCTTCGTAAGTTTTTTCAATCAGAGCCTTAGGTTTTTCCCTTCCCTTCTTGATCTTTCGTCCCTTGCTCTCTTTCGTAATGGGGATCTTTAGGCAGTTAGTAAACACGCCGGAAAAAATGGCGGAGTTTCGGCGACGGTATAACATCCCCTCTAATGTTGCCGTCGAAATCAATGATCCCCACACTCGTCGTGATGGGAATGACCCCGACGTCCTTCACGTCCCTCTGATGGCGGTTGTCGAGGGTGGAGTCCGGTTTCCACTCAATCGCCTTCTCCGTGAAGTGCTTTGCTGGTATCGGCTCCACCCGATGCAAATCTCCATCAATACATATAGGATCATTCATTCCATAGTAGAACTGAATAGGCTGAACCATACCGACATAGGACTTCGGGAAATCCGATTTTGCTACGATATGGTTAGGAAAGGCTCTGATGCCTACTACCTGAAGAATAGACCCAAAATAGAGCGGATCGTCACCTACCTGACGGACTCCAACCGCGGTAATGATGACGACTTTCTCATCGTTGCTGGTAACTGGGAGATCGACCGAGACGAGCCTGAACGCCCCAAGTTCCACATCCCGGTCCCGTTCGGAGTCATCCGTTAGTACCCCAACCTTGTCTTTCATTTTTCCATCTTTTTCCTTTTAATGCCGAACATATCTTGATGCTGATTGCCTTTTTCCGTTCTTTCTTTTGCAGCTTCTAACGCCAACAAGGACCGAAACAAACGGTCGATAAATCTTGAAAACGTTACGAAGGTCGCCCGATATACAGGGTCCTTTGGCCAAAGCTGGGCCCGATCCCCCGAAGTGCTTCTGAGATACGCCGGAAGCTATAGGGGATACATCAAAAAATCCATTCCCGACGCCGACTTCATTGGTCCCGATCTTCCAGGGTACCTTCCTGAGGCAGCGCCGACTTCCTCAGCTCAGCGGCCGATTCCGGTGACAATAGCTGATATCGGGAATTCCCCGATCTCGTTTTGCTCTATCGGCTCCGAGCACAGTTCTTCCCGGTCGCCTGGCAACTGGAATTCGGAGGACGATTTAGAAATCGATCAGAGTCTGGATCCAATGGCCCGAAACCCCAGCGTTCCAAATCTCCGCGAGCTGATGCGGCAAAAGAAGCAGAAACAGTCTGACGCCGGCCCGAGCTTACTGAGGAGGGAGCCGACCTCTGCATCTGAAGAGGTTTCGGTCGAGGATGACGCTCCCCTCATCCTGAGGCAGAGGGAAAGGGATCCTGCTCCGGAGGACCCCGCTGCGACGGCCTCGTCGAAGAGGAGCAGGATGGCCGATCAGGCCAAGACTGTTGAGAGGGCTGCCCCATGGTGCCCCTCCTTGCTGGTGAATGGGATTGATCCCATCACCGTCGCCGACTCGGCGGCCGACCTTGACGTCACGCAAACCTTGACGGGTGCGTTGATGCTTCCGAAGGACGTCGAGCCCTACCAAGGCACCGACGTTCCAACCCTGCTGCGATCCGTGATGGCTCACCAAGTCTTCGTAAGTATTCTGTCTCGGTCACTTTCTGTTATTTTACTTGCAGCTTTATTTCTGATTTCATATTTCCCGATTTTGTTGCAGGCTGCACAGAAATCCCTGATGTGCCTGAGCCGTTGCCAGGACTTGGAGACTCGATACAGCACTATCGAGTTGGAGCTGAAGGCGTCCAACGCCAGGTTCCTGAAAATTCAAGAGGACATGGCCTCGTACAAGAAGAAGGCTCGGGACGCCGAGCAGATGGCTAAGACTGCTCAGTCCCAGCTCGGGACTGAGAAGGTGAAGTCATCCAGGTTGGAGGATCAGCTGGCCGATCTCAACGCCCAGCACGAGGCCGAGCTGAAACGCCTTCAGGAGAGCTCCTACGCCAAGGGCATGTCGGATGCTGCTGCCGACTTCTTAGAGAACCAGATGCCCGAGATCCAGACCGAGCTCGTCGGTGTGTGTTGGAAGGCCGCTCTGGAGGCTGCCCAGGTACCAAAAGACTCTTCCCTCTTCTCCAGGGTTCCAACTGTTGCCGAACTGGAGAACAGGGAACCCGAAGCTGGAGAAGAAGGCCTGGCTGCTGCTGCTACTAAGGAAGGAGAGGCAAGCCAGGCTGCCGATGCTGCGAAGGAAGGAGAGGCAGGCCAGGCTGCCGATGCTGAAGTAGTTATAGTCTAGGCGGCCGATGTTGCGCCTTAGGATTTTGCTTTTTCATTTTTTTCTGTAACTCGTATGTAACCCGATCTCTAAGAATCAATGAAATACACTTGAGTTTTTGCTTTCCAACTTTCTTGTAGCAAAATATTGAATCTAACGAGGAATCATTTCTCTTTGAATAATGTGTTGCAACTAATGGATTGTCTTCAAACCTTCTGTATATCAGACCTTTCTCAAGTACTGATCTAAACTCAAACTCTTCTCAAGTAATGAATCACCTTAAACTTTTCTCAAGTACTGATCTAAACTCAAACTTTTCTCAAGTAATGAATCACAGTTTGTGCCGAACAAACATTTCTCAAGTCTGTTCGGATGTTCTCACTTTTCTCAAGTGTTAAACTGTCTCAGACTTTTCTCAAATCTGTAAGGCTATTTAGCCTCTGATTAGGCTTAAACCTATACTTTTCTCAAGCATATTCTGGGATCCAAACTTTTCTCAAGTTTGCGCCGAACAAACATTTCTCAAGTCTGTTCGGATGTTCTCACTTTTCTCAAGTGTTGGACTGTCTCAGACTTTTCTCAAATCTGTAAGGCTGCTTAACCTCTGATTAGGCTCAAACACATATTTTTCTCAAATATATTCGGGTGTTCTGACTTTTCTCAAGTGTTGGGCATTCTCAGACTTTTCTCAAGTGTGGGGCCGAACAAACTTTTCTCAGGTCTGTTCGGCTGAACATATACTTTTCTCAGGTATGCTCAGGAGTTCAAATTTTTCTCAAGTGTTGAACAACATGACCTAGTGGTGACATGACTAACAAACTTTCTGAATATCTAGTTTGAACATTGAAACTGGAGCTTTTATTCACTGAGAGATATACAAAAGTACAGAAATAAAGAAATTACTGATAAAACTTCTTAAGGTTGGAGACATTCCAGGTCCTTGGTATTTCTTTATCATCCAGATCTTGTAGTTTGTAGGCGCCCTTCCCGAGTCGGCCTATAACTCTGTATGGACCTTCCCAATTGGCCCCCAGCTTGCCATCAGTTGGATCTTTCGTGTTTCCCATGACCTTGCGCAGAACTAGGTCACCGAGGCTGAATTCCCTCTGATGGACTTTCTTGTTATAGGTTCTAGACAGAGTGGACTGATAAGCAGCGAGTCTGATCATGGCTCGTTCTCGCTTCTCTTCGGCCAAATCGAGCTCTATTGCCAATGCTTGATCATTGCCACCTTGCTCCATCACTTCGGTTCGGAGGGTCGGGATGCCAACTTCAAGAGGAATGACAGCTTCGGTGCCATAAGCAAGTGAATATGGGGTTACACCCGTAGATCGGCGTGGAGTGGTCCGGTACACCCATAAGACAAGTGGCAATTCTTCCACCCACTTTCCCTTGGCTTTCTCCAGCCGTTTTTTCATTCCTCCCAATATTGTCTTGTTTGAAGCTTCTGCCTGCCCATTGCTTTGGGGATACGCCACTGAGGCGTAATAGTTTTTGATCTTGTATTGTGAGCAGAAAGCCTTGAACTTGTCTTGGAACTGGGTCCCGTTGTCCGAGACGATGGCGTACGGGATGCCGAATCTGGTGATAATGTTCTGCCATACGAATCGCTCGACATTCTTCTCGGTGATCTTAGCCAGTGGTTCGGCATCTATCCATTTGGTGAAATAATCTGTGGCAACCAACAGATATTTCCTTTCCCCAGTTGCTTTGGGAAGCGGCCCGACGATATCCATTCCCCATTGGGCAAAGCGCCATGGACTGGTGAGTGGCGAAAGATCGGCAGCAGGTTGATGTGTGATCGGGCCGAACTTCTGGCACTTTTCGCAGATCTGGACATACTTCTTTGCATCCTCTTGCATATATGGCCACCAATATCCCTGAGATATGGCTCGATGGGCTATGGACCTGCCCCCAGCGTGACTCCCACATATCCCCTCATGAATTTCGTACAAGAATTTCTGAACCAAAGCAGGATGTACGCACTTCAAATAGGGACCAGTGTAAGACTTACGATAGAGTTCTTGCTTTGGTGACAGCCAGAAATGGGTCGCCTTGATCCGCAGCTTGTGGGCTTCTTTTTTGTCCTCGGGGACAGTCCCCATAGTGAGGTAAGAGATAATGGGATCCATCCAGCTTGGGCCGAGATCGATTTCCAAAGCCTTCTCGGCAATTGGGATGTCGATGCTCGGGTATTCAACGGAATCCACATATATTGTTCTGAACTTGTCTCTGGGTATCGCCGAAGCCAAACATGCTAAGGCATCTGCGTGGTCGTTCTGCCTTGAGCTGATATGCATCATCGTAGTCTTCTTGAACTTCGATAACTCTGCTTTTAGCCCTCTCTGCATAGGCGGTCATCTTCTCGTCTCGGATGGCATACTCTCCACTGAGCTGGTTGAGGACCAACTGTGAATCGCAAAAGACTTCCACATATTCTGCCCCCAGACTGTGCGCGCATTTGAGTCCGAGTATCAATGCCTCATACTCGGCGACATTGCTGGTGGCGCTGAAATTCAATCGGATGGATTGCTCAAAATAACACCCATCTGGCTTTTCTATCACAATGCCGACTCCAGATCCTCTTGAGCAGGATGACCCGTCAACATACAACCTCCAGTACGGTGTTTGGTCGGGAACAATTTTCCCCTGTTCTGGCATATCCTCCTCTGAGATTGGAGCGATGTTCTCCACAGGTTCATGGGAGAATTCTGCAATAAAATCTGCCAGGACTTGTCCCTTCACTGCTGTTCTTGGGAGGAATCTGATGTCGTATTCCCCGAGCTCCACAGACCAAGCTGCCACCCTCCCCGACAATTCTGCTCTTCTCAAGACAGTACTGACGGGATGTTTGGTTGGTATTTCTATTGTATGGGCCAGAAAATAGTGCTGCAATTTCCTAGAGGCCACCACAAGGGATAAGATCAACTTCTCCAGGGGGAGATATCTTGTCTCCGAATCCAGGAGTATTTTACTCACATAATAGACTAGTGTCTGCTCACCATCCTTGTTCTTCAACAATACTGCGCTGACCGCATGCTCGGATACGGCCAGATAAAGTGTCAACACATCTCCCTTCTCAGGAGTCATGATCAGTGGGGGGTTCGCCAAGTAGTTCTTCAGTTCTTGGAAAGCTCTTTCACATTCCTCCCCCCATGTATACTTGGACTGTTTTCTCAACAGCTGGAAGAATGGCCGACATCGATCGGATGATCGGCTGATGAACCGGTTAAGGGCTGCCACCATTCCGGTTAACTTTTGAACTTCCTTCACAGTCCGGGGACTCTGTAAATTTTGCAAGGCGACGATCTGATCGGGATTGGCTTCTATCCCCCTGCGTGTAACCAAATGCCCCAAGAATTTCCCGGAGCTGACCCCGAAAGCGCACTTCGATGCGTTGAGCCTGAGTTTGTATTTTCTTAACACCTGGAAAGTTCTGCCGAGATCAGCTATGTGGGCTTCGGCCTCCTCAGATTTGACGACCATGTCATCGATGTAGACTTCCATGCTCTTCCCGAGCAGCTCCTTCAACATGAGAGTCGCCAACCGCTGATAAGTTGCCCCCGCATTTCTCAATCCGAACGGCATCACTTTATAGCAGAAGAGTCCGCGAGGAGTAATGAAGGACGTCTTCTCTTGATCCGGCGCGTACATGGCTATCTGATGATACCCCCGATATGCATCCAGGAAACTCATGCGCCGATATCCAGCTGTGGCATCCACCAGCTGATCTATCTTGGGCAGTGGAAAGCTATCTTTAGGACAAGCTTTGTTGAGGCTAGTGAAGTCCACACAAACCCTCCACTTGCCATTCTTCTTCTTGACCACCACGGTGTTAGATAACCACTCGGGGTAATGCACCTCTCTGATGGCGTCGGCCTCCAGCAGCCGATCTACTTCTTCGGTTACAGCATCCACATGTTGGACTGCTGGCCTTCTTCTCTTCTACATCACCGGTTTGTGGGCAGGATCCACATTCAAGTGATGAGATATGATATCTGGGCTCACCCCAGGCATCTCCTGCGGTGTCCAAGCGAATACATCTTTGTGCTCCTTGAGAAATACGATCAGGGCCTTCTCGTCCTGCTCTGATAGCTCTGCCCCGATCAGAAAATACCGTTCTGGATCCGTCTCGTGAGCTGGTATCTGCTTGAGTTCCTCTACAACACGGTCGGCTGGATTACGCCCGATATCCTCTATTGTTGGCCGATCTGGGACTTCGATAGATTTCACATGTTCGGCCCTTGGTTTATGCTTGATGGAGGTGACATAGCAGCTTCTCGCTGTTGTCTGATTACCCCGAACACATTCAATCCCCTTTTTTCCCGGGAACTTCAGCATTTGATGGTAGGTAGAAGGAATTGCCCCCAACCTGTGGAGGCAAGTTCTCCCCACGATAGCATTGTAAGCAGATGGTACATCCACCACCAGGAAATCCACATCCAAGGTTACTTTCCCTGCTCGAACAGGGATAGTAATGGATCCCAAGGGCCAGACCGCTTCGGCACTGAAACCGATGAGTGGTATGTCGGCCTTCTTCAAGTCTGCCTTGTCCAGCTGGAGTTTTTTGAAGGCATCATAGTATAGGATCTCCGTTGAGCTGCCCTGGTCAACTAGGATTCTCTCCGTGTTGAAGGTGCCAAGGAGCAGCGTGATCACCAGTGCATCGTTATGGGGATGTGTTACCCCTTCCAAATCCTTTTCCGAAAAGGAAATGACTGTCTCCATCTGTGTCTCGGGCTCTTTTCTTTTTTGCCCGAGATGTTGTACATGATGCTCGTGCCTGTCTCGGCGGCGTTGGAGCCGAACTTCCTTTTCATCTAGAACCGGGGTTGCCGCGTGTATGACATGTACGGTCACCATCACCTCTTCCTCAGAGGATTCAGCTTCCATTGGCTCTGGCTGAACCACTTGTTGCCTTTGTACGGCTACATAACGTTGAAGATGCCCGGCTTCAACTAATTCCTCTAGGAATTGCTTAAGCGCCTTGCATCTTTCTGTCATATGGCCACTCCTGCGATGGTAGCTGCACCAATCTTTGTTCGGGTCCCGCTTCATTGGCTCTCCCGACCCAGCTGGCCACTTCCAGAAAGGCTCGTTCTTCAAGGGATAGATCATCCGGAAGATCGGGGTATTGAAAACCGTACGTATAGCCTTATACGCCTGAGCCCCGAGCGGTTTTCGCTCCCTTGGTGCCTGTGACACTTCGGCCACCTCAACTCTGGGCCTCTTGGCCCCGGGCACCATTACCGCATTCCTGTGTGCCTTCACTACTGGCCGATCCTTGTCTCGGCGGATCTCGTCCTCAAACTTGGCATATTTCTCGACTCTGCTCATCAAGTCGGCAATGGTGCTTGGGGGATCAATTGTGAGAGACTCTCTGAGCCGATCTCGGTAACTCCACGGCGTAGGCCTCTGTGCAGTCCCCGATCTCGTTGTAGGTGGCCCAGTACTTGCTGGCGTACTGTCTCAGATCCTCTTCTGGTCCTTTTCTCAAGGCCAGAAGCGTGTTCACGTACTTTTTCTGTGCTCGGTTAGCCAGGAATCTCTTGAGGAACTGGTCTGCCAGCTGCCTCCAGCTTGTTATTGATCTCGGCGGCAGAGCCTGAAACCAATTCAGGGCTATCTCTCCCAAGCTTAGTGAAAATACCCTGCAGTAGAGGCTGTCTTGGCCCACATAGATCATCATGGAGTTCACGAACCCTTTGATGTGAGTCATCGGATCCGTTCGGCCATTATAGATCGTAAACTTTGGAGGGACAAACTTTCTGGGTAAGTCCTCCATCTCTATCTGAACTGATAGTGGCGATACTGACAGCTGTTGCAGTTCCTTGTGGTTTTCATCGTCCTCTGGGCGGTTGAGTCCCAACTGTTGATTTAGCCAAGCCCTCATGTCGGTTGGTGGCGCCACCGGCGGCAAAGGCTGATGCGGGAGCTTCTGTTGGGCGTCTGGGGCTGATTCTGCCCGCTGATTCAGCCACTCCCTCATGTCGGGAAGCGGCCGCACCTGAGGCGGTTCGCCCAGGTGCGATGAAACCCCCATCTGCCTTTCTCCTCCTCGAGGTCTTTTGCTGGCTTCATGTCGGCTATCTTGTCCAGACGGCCCAGTCTCGGAACGCTCGTCGAGTCTAGACACAGACTGGCGGGCTGAGTCTCTATGTTTGCGGAGAGTTCGGTTTTCTCTCTCCATGCGACGTATGTAACGCCTCATATCTTCTACCTCCTGATCCCTCCTCCGGATCCGATTGGCATTATCGTATTCTTCGTCTCGGCGAGACCTTTCATGAGTTCGGGATTCTCTCCCTCCCTCATTCCGGGATCGAGTCGGCGATCTGTCCCTGTTCCTTGACCGTTTCGCTTCTCGCGGGCGATCCGGACGTTGCTCCAGATTCAATGGCGTGGGTAGCGCAGGAGCTCCCGATGTATTGGCAGATAGCGGAACGGTAGGGTGCAACACCTGTTCTCCAGGCTGTTCCCCCACTGTCTTCAGGGGAAGAACCCTAGGAATCTCCCTCCTGGGGCCCTTGGATTTGTGTGGGATTGGAGGGGGGATCTTGATCTTCCTTTGCCATCCCGTTTCCTCCCCTGATCTTTTCTAGATGCTTCAGCCATGAATCTTTAGCTTTCCCACAGACGGCGCCAATTGTAGGGGGGCTGATTTAAGAAATTAGGACGGAAAGCTAAGAATCCACTTATCCAGCTGAAACGATGGTTCTCTCAATATGTGGACCTGTGATCTGCAAAAGAATAACCCGTGTAAGAGCCCTCTGCCGCTGCGGCAGGAAGACACTCCGATGGTTAAGTCAGACGAAATCTCACAGGGAAATGGTAAGGCAAGCTAATATTCTCTATTAGCAGGCAAAAACTCTCAGTCTTTAGGCATACCTTTTTTTGTTCATCTCTAGCTCTATTTATAGACTTTCCCTTTTGCTCTAATTCTCTCAGAACCTTCTTTTCCACCGAAGTGTCCTCTGATTGGCCATGGATTTCACGTCCATGCCCCTCCTGTCAGAGTCTTGTCTTGTCCCATCATATCCGGGGCTCCATACCCTTTTCGGAAGAGCGGTTACCTGTCGCTTCCCACGGGCTGCCCATAATCCTGACCGACTTTCTCAGTTCGGCGGGTCGTCGATCCGCCCTCCTCAGGTCGGCATCTCTCAATACTTGGTTCTGTTGTCCTGATTTGGGTATGGTCGGCACTCCTCGTGTCGGCCATTATCTCACGTGATCGGCACGTGCTTTTGGACGTATTACTTGGTCTCGGCGAATTCCGAATTTACTCGGGGGGTCTAAATGTATTTTTTCAATTACATTTTACCCTCGTCATCTTCTAAGAGTAATAATCTGTATTTCAAATTGAGACATAAAAAGAAAAAGATGCAATTAGAGACATATCATTACGAATTTTACACCAATACACTCTTATTTTAAAAAACATAAAAAGTGAAAAGCCAATGTGTTCGAGGAATAATAAGAAACATCAAACTCAAAATAAAATGACTAAGATATATTTGTTATATAATTAATGTGACCACATATTTAGCATTTGATTGACCATGTCAAATATTTTTAAGATATATAATATTCCATGGGATATGTGAGAATAACACTCCAGCCTTTACCGATAGCTAGATGGAAATGAGAATACATAGCTATAGATTTCGTGACTGGACTGTCGAAATCACCTTAGGGACATGATGTCATTTGGATCATTGTGGATCGCTTGACAATGTCGTCTCACTTCCTACCGATCAAAGTGCCAAATATGATCGACTCTTATAGTTGTTTGTACATCAAGATGATTATTAGACTACAAGATGTATCGGTATCCATCATATTCTATCGCAATGTGAGATTCACATCAACTTTATGACAGAGCCTATAGAAAGCCCTGGGAATAGAGCTCAGCCTCAACACTCATTTGACCCACACACTAACGGGCAATCCAAAAGGACGATTTAGACATTAGAATACATGCTCTCAGCTCTCGCACTCTAGATTTCACAGGGGGTTGGGAGAGACACCTGGCGTTGGTCAAATTTGTATACAATAATAGCTACCAATCGAGTATCGAGATGGATCTATATGAAGCACTATACGAACTACTCTGCCAATTACCAGTATGTTTAACAGAGATTGGAGAGAAAAGCTTACTAAGACCAGATATTGTACAAGAGAAAACTGAGAAAAATCAAAATCATCCAACAACTACTGATAGCACGAGCCGACAAAAGAGCTATGCCGACAAAAGGACCATACCTCTGACTTTCAGTGTCAAGGATCATGCATTCTTGAAAATATAACCACGAAGAGGAATCAAGGATCATGCATTCTTGAAAATATAACCACGAAGAGGAATCATCAGATTTGGCAAGAAAATGAAGCAATCAACGCAGTATATTGGGTCATTCGAGATTCTGCAACAGATCGAGAAGTTACTTATCACTTGGCACTTTCACCCAAGATTGATAGAATACACAACGTATTCTATGTGTATATGCTTCGAAAGTACATGGCACATCCGAACCACATTTCTCAACTAGGAAGAAGTCACCATCGACGAAGACATGACCTACAAAGAATAACTTGTACGCATCATCGATCATGGAGAAAAGACATAATGCGAGAAGACGACTGGTACGAGTACTTGGGGAAGAGAAGATGCCATACGAGTCAACAACTCTCACCTTTCTGAGCTTTCTATTTTGTAGCGATGATGAGATTTGTTAAGGAGGCTAGGTTGTAAAGACCTGATATATCTAACTCGACATAAATAAAATTTTGCGTATCAAATTCTCGGACCTTTCAAGACTCATGCATCTTTACTTTTCCTGCTATGCGCATATACGCACTAAATATACGTACATTTTATATGTTTCTATATAATTTTACCTACATATCTACACATAGAGTAAGATTTTAATAAGGGAGCCCTCATTTTGCTACGATGCGGCCCTCTTATTTCTTGATCAAATTTTGATGATCCGAACCGTTCAATGTGATTAAAACATTCCGTGAGAAATCAGTTCAAAAAAAATACTTGAAAGAACTTGATCCAAGCAGTTTTTTATAAATACTGATAAGAATAATTTTATAAAAAAATGAATAGATCAAGTCTTTTCGAATAATATTTTCAGCTAATTTTTCGTGTTAACTTTTAAAAATATATTTTAAACACATTAAATGGTTTGGATCATCAAAATTTGATTAAGAAATGGGAGTTCCTCACCACAATGAAATGAGGGATCCCTTATTAGAAAATTACTTTATACATACACACACACACACAGTCCCCTTCTAATAAGGGATCCCTCATTTTATTAAAATAATGATATTCTATTTTTTTGATCAAATTTTGATGATTCAAACCGTTCAATGTGTTTAAAATATATTTTTAAAGGTACACACGAGAAATCATCTTAAAATATTATCAGGAAATTGTTGATTTAAGCAGTTTTTTATAAAACTATTCTTGTCAGCATTTATAAAAAACTGCTTAAATTAAGCCCTTCCTGATATTGTTTTGATATTGTCATTCTTTTCTTAATGTTTTTCAATTTTGGGGCACTACACTTAATCTCATTGAATGAATTGGTCCTAATTGTAGATTGAGTTGTCGAATTATACTTGATCTTTGCTGCCCATTTGCTAGCGATCAAAATTTTAAGAGTGCATAATGTCTAGGCAATTCTTTTCCTATATTTGGCATATCTCTCTATGAGTCGACCTTATCCCTAGAATCTCCCTCAAAGAATCTAGGTTAGGATTGCATAATGTCTCAACGACCTTGTGTATCACTAGTTTGAGTTTTGGAAAATGATAAGCAATTTGCCTAATGGCTGGTGTCCATTCTTCTATATGTCTCAACAAGGGTTGCTGAGATATGAAAATTTCTGTCAGCGAGTTCAAAAGTTGGAGATTTAACTGTAGAAGTCCAACATCTATCGGATGGCTCAGTATAGCATCACTCACATATGCAATTCAACCAACAACACTGATCTAACCACCTTGCATGTTATATAACCTTTTAGGTCATACTGAATTTTCGTAAAATGGCCATGACCCATTGTTTGGGTTTGGCCAACATGTCCATTCTGACCATCTTGTTGGTCTATTTCTATGTGATCATTGGAGGCATCATTCGCTAGACTTATCTCTCTAGTACATTTTGCCTCAACATCAACAAGAGGTGCAGTGTATTAGTTTCTAATTTTTACCATAGCGTCTCACCAAGCGTGCCAAAAGATATGTTAGCTCAAATATTCTCTTGAGCTAAATTTGTACACGAACATGCCAAAGAAAGCTTATAATTATCTTTTTCGAAAAAACTTTTAATGTGACTGTTGAAACTAACAACTACTAGCCATTTATGTTATTTGTTCTATTACCTCAATTAAGAAAAAATTTCTCAAGTGTTAACACGTGGAGACTCAAAATCAGAAATAAAAGATGAACAGTTATAAGGAATGCAAAACGAAATGATTTCAAATGATAAATCTGATGACAAATTTGTATTCGAGGGTTACAAGAGGATCCAAACTACTCCGAACTAACTCTAATTGACTACTCTAACTATTACAGACTGTTGCTATGACTATGCTAAGTATTAGAAATGAAAGACAATTATGAAAAAAATAAGTAAGTGTTATGGGGGGTCTTTCTCTTTTTCTTTCTAACTTTTGTTTCCATTTATAGACCATCTCAAGTATTTGGCGTCTTTCTTCCTTTCTAGACTTCCTGCTTAAATTTAAAAGCGCTAACTCTCTTTCGATAAAGGGCTGGATCATGATCGTTGTTCTCAGCCATTGCCTCTATGTTCTCCTTTTCTTACTGCATCCTTAACCATGTCTACTCATGTTACTCTTCTTCCTACGTGGAAATGCATGGCAGTTGAATAACCGTCCATGCATTTGAAACGTCATTGCTTCAAATTCTACACACGTTAACCCTTCTAGTAGTTAATGAGCTGCACTAGAAGTCTAAACGATATCGCTTGGGTACCTTGTGCTTTTTAATCGGTTTATGCACCTCGATTCTATAGCGTCACATGTGCAATTCTTATTAGCAGATAAATTAAGGAGTCAACAAGGAATATAGTGCATCTAGTAAGAGGGAAATATAGTATAAGGGGAGATCTATTACAGATGGGTGAACAATTATATAAAATTTGTATGAGCATTTTTTAGAAAGGAGGATATGGTCTATGAGTAGGTAGATGATATTTTCGTAATTGATAATGATATTTTTATAATTAATAATGCAATTTCATAAAAGTACTTCGGATATGATATCTGTAATCTAAAAAAGTAAATGAAATCCGACTATAACAACCTGAATAGTTATATTCGAGATGATAAATAATAGAAGTTTTTACGGCTAACAAATATGCCCTTCGTTTCTTATGGCCACAATTAAAGAAGAAAATCAATTAAGTATAGTATGAATTGAAGTTATCCTGATAATAATAGACTACTCATGTGAATAAATTAAATAGCCACATAGAGTTTATTATTAAATAAATTCCAGTAGAAACCAATTCCTTGTTCTATTGTGTGGAGAAAACAGGGGCGCCCTCAACAAAACCAAAAACAGGGTGCGATGTAGGTCCAGTGGACCCCAAAGCAATCTGAGTGTGAGAGAGAGAGAGAGAGAGAGAGAGAGAGAGAGCGAGCCGGCGGAGGCGCGTCATAACCACCCTACTATGCAGTCCAAAAACTAAATGAAGTTTAAAGCACGCGCCAAAGAAAACGAGTGTACAGTAATAATTAGTTTTCTATTCCGAAAACAGAAAAAGGTTAGGTTGCCGCTTTAAATGGGACGTGCCGTTTTCGGGTTTGACTCATTCGGCATTTTCCTTCTCTCTCTCTCTCTCTCTCTCTCTCTCTCTCTGCCGACCCAAGACCGAGTAAGTATTCGGTGTTATTGAACACCACGGACGTAATGTTCCACCATCTTTCTCTATTATAAATTTATACAAAACTTATATATTTAATTCTGAATTTCAGATCATGTGGTTAAGAAGAATATGCGGGTACTATACAATAGTGTCCAAAACGGCAGAAACTATTAAATATTTTTTCCCAAGATTAATTTAATATGTACATTATCACTAAAAAAATGCGATAATCGTATGTTTTACAGTAGAAGTAAATGGTAAAATTGAAAATGTCAATTTCAATCATACTAAAATTTTAATAAATATTCTATGAAAATGATTTTTTACATAAATATTGCACGCATTGAGAATTAGACAATTAATTAACCAATTCATCAAATACAATCTCGGTGATTCCCATTATGTGTCATATTAGGTATTACAAAAGGATCGACACATGAGAATATCTTCACTTTGAAGACCAATTGACTTCGTACGCATGACAATGGATTAGTTTGGTTTTAGATTTTGTAATTCATACCTAAATCCAAAGTGATTACTTTCGCTCAAACTCAAATTCAAAACTAAATTCCGAACTCATATTCACAAAATTTACTAAATTAGACTAGAATATATTTTATTCATACGCACAATATTAGTATGTTTATTCACGAATAAATGAAGAAAAAAAATTAAAAGTATATGCCAAAAAACTTTTTAAAAAAATCAACCTCTCATAATGTAGTACCAATTATCATTCAATCATTTAACGTAATTAAGCAACATAATTAATAAGGATTAACTTATACAAGGTGCTCCAACCTATATTAATAACTGTTTTTTTTTTTTTTGCTAGAAAAAAAGTCATATTAATAACTGTTACTCCTTAAAATCACATACTTGCGATCAGAGGAGCACACACATGCGACAGTAGACACGTGCGTGGACATGAGTGCGAGAGCGTGCCAAAAACTAGACTTCCTCCAAGTGATGAAGAATTTGCACCACCAATCCGACTTCCTCAGGCGTTATCTGCGAGTTTTGCCTCAATTAAGAGGGCTTCTAATTTCTAATAAAGACTAACTAAGCTACATACGAAATTAAAATGGGATAGAATTGTACTGGATAACTGAAAAAATGATTAAATTCAACTACGACGGTTCTTCTACTTAAATAAGATAGGTGTGATACTTAAAACAAATAAAAACCTTAACTAATTCAAAGCAATAAATTGATAAAGATAAAGCTGAATAGCTAATGTATTTGTTGGTTGATGCTGGACCTTTGCTCAATACGGTCTGACTACGTATTTATAGACTTTCATCTAGCCTACTAATCATTAGCAAAAAAATTCTCTTTTTTAAACACTCATCTTAATCTACTCTTATGAGAAAAACTCTTTGTGTGTCATGTGTCCTTCTACTTACGGCATTACTGATAGTGTTTTTTACATTTAAACATGTTCCCCACAAAATTAGGAACTGATTTCTTAAAACTCAACTTCTTTTACTTGATCAATCCCCATACAAAAGATCTTTACTTATTTTCACCAGACCCACTTAATTTTTCTTTTTTGGTCACAACAATAACAAATATTCAAAGTACTAACAAAGGAAGCCAGACAAAGTGATATATTGTTAAAAGAAACAACTTCTCTGCGGTTCAGATTTAGGTGTTAAAAAGTAATTTTTGATTTTATCCGTTGAAAAGTATTTTTAATAGTTACTCCCTCCGTCCCAATTTGTTTATCCATTCTCGAAATTCCAACTTATTTAGGAAACACAATCATTACTCTTAAAAATTTTTACTTTCCAAGAATACCCTTAACTTTTTTAACATTAAATGAGAGTTTACGTTTTCCAAAGTATGGTTTTTTTTAAAAAGGAAGGGCATTAGGGAAATTTTGACAAGTCAACTTCAAAATTAGACAAATAATTTGGGACATCTAAAAGTCAAAAAGTGGACAAACAAACCGGGACGGAGATAGTATTTATTTAAAATAGATACTATTCTCCCCAAAAAAATATTTTAATAAATGTGGACAATTTGTTATTAAAATGAACAAGTCAAGCCTCAAGGGTGGATCCATATAGGAGAGATGTCACGTAAAGCCCCCCATAGTTCATAAAAAAAATATAAATAAAAAATATTTTTTGGCTTAACAGCAAGTCTAGGCTTACCGCGTAGTATTGTGACACTCACATACCACTTTTGCTTCGTTAAATTCTCTTCAATTTATAATTTTTTGTTAGTAAATATAAAATTTATTTTTAGTTATTTATTTATTTTGATGATGACACTTCCAAGTTAAAATTTTTGACCCGTCACTGTCTGATCTAATGTTAAAACTAAGAAAAAGTTTACAAATACAACATTCTATATATAGATTAACATATAAACTTATTCAGAATTATCTAATGCACGTGAGAATCACATTGTTATGAAGAACTACACGTGCAATAATTGTTTCCTAATGAATCTATGCATATAATAAGTATACGTAGACTTGCTTTAAATTAATTAATATCACCACTACTTCTGATTTCCACTATAAAAAATAGAAAATTATAATTATAACGTTTGGAACTGAATCACTTTTGAGGAGGCACGTGATGTGACCATGTTCGAGTGAACCTTCGATGATATTTCATCTAAAAAAGCTAAAGAGACCAATATTTTTAATATTAGATCAACATTTAAATTTTTCATTCTTGATTAAATTTTAATGATCCGAACCATTCAATGTGTTTAAAACATGTTTTTAAGGTCACCCACGAGAAATCAGCTCAAAATATTATCAGAAATAGCTTGATCCAAATAGTGGTTCATAAAACAGTTCATGTCACCATTTTGAACTACTACTTGGATCAAGCTCTTTTCGGTAATATTTTGAGTTGATTTCTCGCATGTACCATTAAAAACATGTTTTAAACACATTGAACGGTTTGGATCATTAAAAATTAATTAAAAATAAAAAATTTAGATGTTGATCTAATATTAATCTAAAAAAATATTAGTGTATAGAGTTATCCTCTCCCTCTCTCTCTCTCTCTCTATATATATATATATATATATATATAATAGAGAGGGGGGGTGGTGGTGGAAATATTTTAAGTTTACTTTTGAGGGAAGAGACAGTGCAGGACTGGAACGCCCGCTTTATTTGTTTGCCAATCTCATGCATGAATCTTCCTTCAGTTTCTTGCGTCTACTACTTTTCTCCTTTTGTCTTTTTTTGACAGTCGACGGCCCGTTTTCTTAAGTTTGTTTGTTCTGATCTGACCTTCTTATTAGACTTTTTTTTTATTTTTATTGAAAAAAATATGAAACGAACTTAAGAAATAGAAAATAAACCAAAAAAATTCAAATATGTCTGTTATAAATATTTTTTCCTTTATTAATTGTCTAACTATTTTGATTATATTTTTTATTTTTTAAATTTCTCTCATCATGACAAATCAATAATATTCAAAAAATTAATGCAAAATTAAAAAATGTGGAAAATTTTTGTATAAAGACAAAAGAATGATACTAAAAAAGCTAACCACAATTGATAAGATAATTTGTGTATTTATTCATATTTTTATAGATTATTAGTTTTTTTGCGAGAGACCTAAAAATTAAAAAAAATATGATAAACAGCTTAAAAATATTTACTAAAGACAAAGATAAATTTGAAATATTTGCGTCTTTTCTAAACTCTTTAAAATTTGCATTTAATTTTTTTTATATTTTACTCATCATGAAGAATTAATAATTTCAAAAAAATTGATACATAACTAATAGACGCAATTTTTTAAAATAAAAAATTAGTTTGTTATTTTCACGGGCACTTCTCACCCTTCTTTGCTGTATTTTTCATTTCTCCATTTTAGTTTGTTCCCATTTTATGTTGCATGTATGAAATTTTGTTTGGTGAAGTTATCTTCAACTCAAAGTTATCAATATCTCATACAGCCGAGCGTATTGATTTTGTTATTAGTACGGTATGTACTAGTATTGGTGTGTACTAACGTATCATTTCAGATGTATCACTAAAATTAATACACATTTTCCAAGTAATATTTTTTGACAAAAAATCACAATGGACATATAAAATAAAATATCACAACTGAACAACAAATCACCAAACATAAAGGAAGTGATTTTAGTCTAAATTTATATCTAATAATTACCCCCAAAAATCATTAATTGAAATTTTTTAAAAAAATAAAAATTACGAACTAGTACGGTATCGACCGGAATAGACTGAGACAGTACACCTGTGGTCCAGTACTACTAGAAGAATGATACGGTACGAAATAACTCTGCTTTAGCTGGAAAATGTAGTGTTATTTTTTGCCCTCCAGAATGTCATCAACCACAATGGGAAGCTCTCATAAGTAGATTTGAATCAAATACAAGAACAAAAAAGTACTAATGTGGGAGAAAGCTAAAATTTAATATTCATAAGCAAATATGTTGGCGTGCCTAAATTCATAAGTAAAGGATAAGGTATTACAAACAAGCCAACAGTCAACGGATCACCGCAGGAGGATTTGATCGGTTGAGTGGTTAGGGTGATCGGTCAAGAATGGACAGCTTAGCATAATCGGTGATTGGTCAAGGGGGCCAGTCAGGACAATGCAACCAAAAGTATTCGAGTAGCTAAACTTGACCAGTCAGGGTACAAGGGTGGCCAATCAAGTTTGAAGTCAACAGCTTGGTTAACAAATAGGGGTGACTGGTACAAGTGACCAGTCATGATGCTGAACCAAAATGAGGCAATGGCCAAGCACGACCAGTCAGAGTCAAAGAGTGAACGGTCAGGACGTGTTTCTTCTTCAAATTTCAATTGAGTTTCAATTTAAATGGAGTTTCACTCGAATCAGAGGTCTAAAACACAAATTAAGGTCTGGGCACACTACAGAAAAATGGGGATCTTCCAACGGTTTTTTATCCCAGCAGTATAAATAACCGATGGTGTCTGTAGAAATAGCAGCAGATTCAAAGCGTTACTAGAAAAGGGTCTTTAGTGACGGTTTTTTATCGACCGTTACTGTATTCCCAATTTTTAATCATAGCCCATAATAAGTCGTCAGTATAGTCCACAAAAATAAACCCTAAAACTGTCTCATTTCTCTCGTTAGAATAAGATTTTAAGATTGTTTCCTCTCTACCGACAAACAATACTCCTAAAAGTCATTCTCTCTCCCTACTTTCTCTCTCTCTCGCTCTAGATTTAAAAAATTTCTCCAACTCCCCCCCCCCCCCCTCTCTATCATATTATATATCTCCTCTCTCTCTAAGGTATACTGTAATCAATGGTGTAGAGACCCGGAAAATTTTGAATTTTTATTTTAAATGTTCGGGTTAATGTGTAGATTGTGAAATTTATGAAATAAGATGATGTGGGGTCAATGTGATACATAATGTAACTTGGGGCTTGATTGTAACATGTTGTGATGTGCGGGGGTGTGAGGGAATTTGGAGTAGTTGTTTTATAAAACATAAGAGGAGGGTTTTAGGATAAAACCCAATTTTTGCTCTCTCTCTCACTCTCTCTCTCTCTCTCACACACACTCTCTCTCTCTCTCTCACGTTTACCCTCTCTTAACTCTCCCATCCAAAAATCTTACTCCATCCATCGATTCCTTCAAGATCCTTCGAGTATCCATTGTCACGCCCCAAACTTCGGGGTATGATAAAATCATTTTAAAGAAATAAAATAAAATAAAACTTAAATACCAAGGGACATTCCCATTAAATAATCCAACCAACACATCCTGTTTTATTACAACAATCTCTCTCAATGTGCATTTGTTATTACATTGAATCTCAAATTACAAAAAAAAACTTTACATTTAAACTGTACTAGGTTACACTGTAACAAAAGACAAAATTATACATGCTTGACTGAAAATTAATAAAGCATAATCCAGTAGCTCAACTCTTGATAGGATCCACAGCTTTACCTGAAAAAGGTTTTTACAACAAAACATAAGCCGAAGCTCGTATAGGATAGCATGTTAAACCATTGATTTAAAAAAAATATGTTTATATAAAACCTGTCTCATATCAAAATATATAAGTTTTCCCCTTCGTACCAAAGTATACAGTTCGCTGAGGTTTGTCCACACTAACTGACAAAAGAAAGACATATGTGCTACGAACTCCCCGTGCAACTCACATCAAATTCGACATCACAATCCCCTATCCCAAAACACCGGATATACAACACACCTATCCCTTGAACACACAGGACACGCGTCACCACGGACAACCGACATAACACACCACCAATCATGCATGAATGTGGGATGAAATGGTATAAAACATGAATCACTTGAGAGAACGCAAGTAGAAACGTACAAGAGGCACAAGAGTGAGCACAACGACATGTTCAATAATTCCAAAACACATTTAATTGGCCATTAGACCGTATAGTCATTTCACGACTCCCGGGTTCCATCAACAAGTTACCGTTAAACATTAAATCATCATTCCCTTACTACTTTTCCTGTCGAAGATAGTCTCATAGTGTTCATTTTCCTAGCACATCTCCCAAAGGAGGCTAACCCAATAATTTTCCATATCGTTCAAGTGGTCAACGCCTATCCCATGTCTCAATCAGTCCTCATCTTTCATTCACAACGTGTCTCATAGAGTACCATCAATCTACATAGTAACTGAACGAACAAGCACTCAATGCATGAGAGTTTCATATGACATGACAAATAATCCACAAGTTCCCAAGGTATCATTACAACATCTTGAACATAAACGGTAAGTCAGCCTGACCAGTCAATCCATAGTTCTCATATTAATTCATTGTCACATTCCAACTAGCTCTTCACCCAATGGTGGCTAGACAATATCCAAAATATACAAGCAGATCTCCCATCAGAGGCTAGGTATCACATAACTAGCACCTCTCCCGTCGGAGGCTAGGAATCACATAACTAGCACCTCTCCCGTCGGAGGCTAGGAATCACATAACTAGCACCTCTCCCGTCGGAGGCTAGGAATCACATAACTAGCACAACTCCCGTCGGAGGCTAGAAATCACATTATGTCAATGCAATACAAATACATCATGTCAATGCAAGACAACTACCATGATACAATAATTCCCAAATCAATATTCATCAAACTAAGGCAACAATGTACAACGTACAACCATCAAAGGAAATCCCGAAATCATGTATTCATCATCTACGTATAACCGAGAATAAGTGCAAATATTGCCCTTAGAGGCCAACAATCCAAATATTCAATAATTACTCAATAAAAGAACAATATCACAAAGTTGGTAACAACTGGCCCTACTACTGGTAGTACAGTCACTACTACCGGTAGTACCGATACTACTACCGCAACTACTACCACAAGTACTACCAGAACCACTACCGCAACTACCACCGCAACTACTACCGGTAGTAAAACACACTACCAGGAATGTACAAAAGGGTGAAACCCAGTACTACCGGTAATACCAACCCCACTACCGGTAATAAAAGAGACTGGCGACTTTTCTGCAGATTTCTCCAACTTCAAATATCAGGCTCCAAACCGACACCCAATCTCATAGACCACCAAAATAAGTCGTACACACATAATAGATGTAGGAGGCCCCTAACTCACAACTCATACACAAACTTTCAGAGTTTTGTAAGTCCTTTTCTCGCACCACGGACTCAAGCCGACATCATCACAAGAATATCCATTCTTCAATAATTGCGAATCCAATGCACAAAGGCACATGCGTGTCACCACCACGATACCTAACCATATACGTGGGCCTTAACCACAACTCATGACCACGATTGAAGATGCCTAACCACACCCGTGTCACACTCCACAACCCACAATTACTAACATGCTTTTATACCAACACAGTACTCAACCCAAGTATAAAACCAACGGAAACACCACTATACCTAACTAAGGCAAACACAATGTCAACATGTACCTCAATGATCACATCAAACTTGTTTCGAAGCCTAAAGGTATCCCATCCAAACCGAATACCAACTTAGAGTTACATGACCACACATACACCACTATCATAACAAATGACTACCCACACGTCATCATCAAAATCTGTGACCTCTCGAACCTCATATCACACCACACATGTTCCATTCCGCAATCCATGTATACAACACAATACCCCATATGTCTCCTCAAACGAGTCCACAACTATGACACAATACTCCACGCTCTATTGCACGGACTTAACAAGTATATAAAAGAACGGATAAATCAACCGTGAATGCCCATCACAATGTTCTTGGTTTCTATTAGTCCATGAGTCCCACAAAAGGCACGAACAGTCAGTACAAGTCGCCCGACAAATCGCTTGAGCGACTAAAAAGTCGCTGGACGGGCCAAAAATCAGTAAAGGTCGACCCCCAAGTCGCTCAAGCGACTTGGTCGATCTCAGGTTCGCATAGTTCTGGTATTTTGGCCATAACTTCTTATCCCGAACTCCGATTGAGACGATTTATATATGAAACTTGAATAGAATTCCGAGAGCTACAACTTTGTAGTTATACACTTTTCCTAATTCGGCCTCTAAATACCTCAAAATGCATGAACAGTACAGAATCGTGTTCTAAATTCCCAGATTTTCGTTTTGTTCATTGTGTTCTTGGTGTTCTTGGTGAAACTCATCCAAAAACTTCTGAAAAAAAAAGCCCAAACAACTTTTCACCCCAAAAGAAACATAGGATTTAAAACTAATAACAACACTACAATGCATTACACAACTTAAATCAAAAGTTTAAACATGATTCCTACCTCAAATCAAGCTTCCAAGAAATCTTCTAGCCAAAAACCGATCTCCTCCATTACTCCGCGAGAACCATCAACCCCGGGCTTGATACGAAGCCCTCGTCGCGTAGATCATCGTTCATTCTTTGTGTTTCTTAAGATTCGGAGTGCAAGTCCTCCGATTTCTCCCAAAATCAAAAAGGGAAGAAGATGGAGTGAGAGGGAGAGAGGCGTAGGAGAGAAGATGGAAGAGAGAGAATGTGGTTTGGTAAAAATCTGATTTTTATATCACTTAATGGGTAAATTACACTTTCTTCCTATATTATGCAACATGCCAAGATCAAGTACCAAAACTATATCACACACACACATGAGTCCCAACTCATATTACCCAAGTCATGTATTATCAAATAATTTATCAAGTCCCGAATATTTAATTTAAAATAAATAATTTTCCGGGTCTTTACATCCATGGTTCTTGGTTAATATCTAGTGGTGGTTCGCACTGTTTTGCTACAAGGAGTTCTATTTAGAGTTTTACCAATTTTTGAAGCTGGGGCTTGCTCTCTTAGAAGCTCAAATCTTGCCATACAACCTTGAGGTAGGGATTTCTTATCCCTCTTATGCATGTATGATATGTACTGGGTGTTATTGAACTGGGATTATCCCTTTGATCATGATTTGGAACCCTTAAAACTCCCATTGCAATCTTGAGAAAAGTCTTCGCTCGATTATTCAGATGAATCTTTTTCTCATCTAGATACCTTGTTATTTTGACTAAGGTTTTTAATTTGAGAGTTCGGACCACTCAGATGGCCTTTGCCATCATCCAAATGACTTGAGGCTCTGTCTCATTGCATGGTTTTTTATTTCTTTATTCATCCGGATGACCATGTTTCTCATCTGGATGCCCCTCTCACAAGTGGCCTATTTATTGGATCCATTCGGATGTCCTTGTTTTCTCTCAATCGGATGTTTGACTTCATCATAATAAACTTGTGTTCCACCCGAATGGCTTGTGGTTCTGAAAGTTGCTGGTTTGTTTGAAGGGTTAATTTATCGGGATCATCATGTGATCCATCCGAATGACTTTAGCCACATCCAGATGATTTGTTCCTCCTACCAGATGGTATTTGCTTCTAGAATTTGTTGGTTTTCCCTTGGTAGGTGATTCATCCAGATGATTCTGTCCCACATCTAGATGACTCTGTCCCACATCCGGATAACCTTGCTATGAAAATTTGCCTGTTCTACATGATTCCATTCTGATGCTCTTGTCCCTCATCCAGATGTCTTGAATTAAAGGTTTAATATTAAAATTTGGATTTGAAACAAGACTATCTTATTACTGTTCAATGGAATTATGTGACATGTTACGACTAATAATAACTTGATCTTTTAACATGTGAACTTCATAAAAGTTTAATTGATAAATGAGATTCATTTGTGACCTATGACATATGTGGACACTTGAATAACATGGTTGCGAACTAGACTCCTTTAGAAGAATGCTATGGTGATTGGACTAGACTCTTACGAGAATGGTAGGGAGGCCTTGAACTAGACCCTTTTAGGAGAATGCTAAGAGAATGAACTCGACTCTTACGGAAATGCTAGGCATGATCAATGGACACATGTTATGAATATGTCAAATAGGCACATGCGATCTGGAAGGCGATAGATGATTTCTACGGTAAACTTTGAGACGTTATAAGACAACTTGATGCACTCCTGATGTTTATTCTTGTGTTCTTGTATAATTGTGTTAGAATTGTTTATTGATATTCACCTAACATACCATATCACTTTATGTTCATGCAAGATTAGTATAGATTTCTCTACTGTACTTGTTGGTTCATCCCATATTTATTTTTAGGTACAGTCCAGACGTTTAACATGGATATTGCATGAGTGTTTGGCTTATTGCATGACTTTTGAGAGTTTCATTTCTAGAGTTAGTTAACATTTTTTATTTAATTTTTGAGAAGATATACTATAACTTAGCTTTTATTCGAAAACTCTATCTTGATGTCATTGGGATGAGATGACCATTTTTTGGTACAATGATCAAAATGAAACACTTTACTTAATAGAAATAGATATTTGGGACATTTTGGTGAGTTTGTGAGAATCTGGTGAATGATTAATTATTAATTATTATTGTTATAAATTGAGAGTGTGACAAATGGCCCCGAACAATGGAGTAGTCTCCTTTAGGGGGCTAATCGTTAGCTTTGGAGAAATGTTGATCGACTTCGTGTCGATGTTTTTTGGCGTGTTACTGCAGAGGCGCTAGGATTATTGAAGGCGTCGAGAGGCCGTCCGGCGAACGTGGCGATCACCGTCACGAGGCTCAGAGGAAAGGCGGCGTTCGTCAGGAAGCTCGACAACGATGAGTTCGGGCTGATGTTGGCCTGGATCTTGGAGTAGCACGACATCAGCGTCAAGGGCGTGTTGTTCGACCAGGGAGCGAGGTCGGCGCTGGCCTTCGTGACGCTATGCACTAATGGAGAGCGAGAGTTCATACTTTGCACGAACCCTAGTGCCGTCATGATGTTGAAGCCCGATGAACTCGATCTCGACCTCATTAGATCTGTATATGCTCTTTGTCTATCTCGCTTTAGATCCTTCCTCAATTTTTTTTTCTATTTTCATTTTCGTTTCACCCTAATTTACGATAGCTTATCTAGTCATTCAACCATATATCGCTGGTGTTGTCTGTAGTTCTTATTTAATCATTCGATCATATAAATTCAAGCTCTATTTTGTTTAACGATGTTATATAGGTTGTTGCTGATTTCGAACTTATTTATAGTTTTACATTTTTTTTATTTTTATTTTGTATTGGTGTGGAAATGTTTATGTATTTGAAGATTCAATTAAGCTCTCCAACTTTAGCCTTGGTAGCCGGGACTGACAAATCTCACCCCAACTTTGACTTTTATTCTTGTGGGTACGATTTCCTGTTTCGTTACAATCTAGGCTCAATTTGGCCTAACTTTTTAAATAAGTTGTCTTTATTTAAATTTTTTTTACATTTGTTGTTTTGGCTTCAATTTTTTGTGCATTATTAGTCAGTCTCGATGAGACGAATCTAAAAAATATAAAATTATATTTAAAATTTTTTTGGGAAATTACTAAAAACGACGAACAAACAATAAAAAATAATTTATTTTTAGATTATTTTTATCTTTTCTAAACTTTTTCCAAATTTGGCCCAATATTTATGACTTTTCTAAAATCTCTTGTCGAAATGAACCAATAATCTACAAAAAGTTGATGAAAAATAAATAATTATTAAAAAAATTACATAAGGACAAAAAAATAATCAAATAAGAAAGTTCGGTCAAATCTAGCCTATTTTTATTGAAATCATTATAATTAATCATTATGTCCTGGTCGTATTATTAGTGCCTTCATTCATTTTTCCATTTTTCATATTGTCCATGTATCACATTCAGTGATGAAATCATAATATTTTTTTATTTCCTTGTAAAATAATTAGTGGCAGGTCAATCATTCAGACGACGAAGCCTCCTCCTCAGATAAAGATGTCTCCGACGCGACTCTCCCGGCAAGAACCACTTTTTTCTATTGTGATTTTTTTGGCAGGTTAGGTCAGGAGGGACAAAAGAGAGATGCTTTCTATCAGTCAAAAGCAAATACCGCCCCCCATGCTCTCACGGTCCGCTTACCGAGGAATAAAAAGTAATTTTGGATATAGCACGTCCTTTTTTTTTAACTATATGAAATCCACACTTTGACACCTAAGATTCCATAACGAGTAAATACTTCCACAGAAGCATAATCTATTTTCTGGTTAAATACATTACAAGATGTTTTTCCATATTTTCCGCATTCAGTTCTAGGTATTTCTGCACCTTCTATCGACCTGAACAACATATACGGATCCCCTCCACTCCTTTTTTCATTAGTAATGGAATATCCTTCGCTATTTTACTAAAATAGGAACGAAAGGATCTTGTTTTGTTTCTCAATTGAAAAGAGATACCTTGAGCAATCAGAGAAGCACTTTGATAAACAGATTTGATTATACAAAGAAGTCAAAGGAAAAGTAAAAATAGAAAAGGAAAAGTGTCTTTTTTGAATTCTTTAAATCTACTCAACGTATATTTTTGGAATATGAAAAGACAACTTGTTGAAAAATGAATTTTCTCTCCCCCTCTTTACTTCGCTCTCACACGCAGTCATATCTTTTTCTCTCTTTTTTCTCTTTTTCTTTTTTCTGGAACAACCGAACAAGAAAATAACCTAATTACTCTCTCTTTCTCTCTCTCTCTCTCTAAAAGAAAAGGCAAAAATGACTTTTACTCTAATACTCTCAATTTCCAACTCTTTTAAAGAAGAAGAAGAAGAAAAAAATGGCCTCCATAACATCTATAACACGAAAATATTTTACAAATAAGAAAAGGTAAATCAAATTATTGTATATTTTTTGTTCAAATCAATTTTTATTTCAATTTGACCTCTAATGTTATGATAAGTTTATTGTGCAAGTTAGACACTATAGATTTTTGAGTCATTCAACCCTTTAGAAGCCAAGACAATTAAACTACGAGCTAACGTCAAATTAAGTTCTATTGTTCTACTCTATTTTGGATAGTAGAAGTCAAGAAATAAAATATAAAATAAAAAGACCTCCTTCAAAAATTTTGTCTCTAAAGCCACCAATTGTGTTGAGCCGTGTAACACCCTATGTAAACCACTGACCCAACAACTTGTTAAAGCCCAACCATGTGGCCCAAAATGCTTAAGCTCAAGTTATTAGTAGTAATTTACATGGTTCCTTATATACCCAGGATCACCCATGTAGACTTTCGATGTGGGACAGGACATCACAATCTCCCCACCTTTAAGACCTTGCGCCCTCGCAAGGAGTTCACACTAGAGTCACCACGGCCTAACTCCGGGTCTGTTCCCTAGTGACCAAACAAAGTCCCGGCCCATAACCCACAGGTCCCAAGATCAAAACCTGGCTCTGATACCATTTGTAACGCCCCATGTAAACCACTGACTCAACAACTTGTTAGAGCCCAACCACGTGGCCCAAAATGCTTAAACCCAAGTTATTAATAGTAGTTTACATGGTTTCTTATATACCTAGGATCACCCATGTAGACTTTCAATGTGGGACGGGACATCACAAGCCGCCACCGAAAATAATGCATCTACATACTCTTGTTTTTATTAAAATTAAATCACTTTTTCCGGGCTTTATTATTACTTTGTTATGTATAGTTCATTTTATTATGTTTAACTGCTTTTAGATGAAAAGCAAATTCCGTTTTCAAGATGGTGAGCTAAACATTTTAAAAAATAAGTTAATTATTGATTAGGCAGTCTAGTTTACAGATTACGATTATATAATTTTACTTGTAATGTGTATATCATGTTTTGTATATACTTATTTGGAATTGTATTGTTTTGTATTCTCATGTTGATTCATTCTTTGAATAATTTGGGTTCAGGACGGTGTTAGTGGCTCTCATGATCAAACTTCTCCCCATACACACCAAAGATCATTTTCTCCGAGTCATGACATAGAACCTTCTGGAATGAGAAACACCAAGAATCATCTTCTACAAGTCATGACAAATTATGTTGATGGTTGAAAACTTTATTTATTCTCTGTAAATGTCTTTTTGGTTGTAGGTAATATGACAATATAAGACCATCTAGCTAGAATATGACAATATAAAAGTATCTAGCTAGTGACAGATATCTGTTTTGATGCGGATCTTATAAAGGACAGCAATTTTTTTTTTTTAGACTAGTTCTAGACCATGTTTTGAATTAATTTGGTGTTATGTTATATATGGCAAGAGTTCTGATGTATTATTGAACTGTGACAAGTTTATGTATTGAAATTTAAATTTCGATATCTTAGTTTTATTTATTTTTTAATGAAGACGCAAGTTTATGAAATGGAAATTTAGATTATGAATACATTGAGTGTTCCTAAGGGCAAGTTCAATATTTTTCAAATTGCAGGAGAATAATTGGTCTAGATTTGAACTATAGCGACGTTTGCCCAAGCGTTTCTAAAATGTCTGGTTTTTTTTACTTTAACAACGGTTCAAGTGTCACTAAACGATAGACTATTGCGACGGTTATTTAAACATTTTCAATGCTTTATAAGCGACAAAAATTATCTATACCAGCGGTTGTAACCATCGGTAAATAATTCATCAGTAAAAGAAGATTTGTACCAGCACTTACAAAAAGTGTCGCTATAACCCTAAAGTGACGATCATCTTGCAACGGTTTAGTCAATGTTTATTCAACCGTTAGTATAGCCTTCTCAGATCTTTAGAAGCGCTTTTCAAAATCTTTTGTGACTGTTTAAACCACTGCTAAATTTAAAATTTTTTGTAGTGGGTAGGTATATTTACCTTGATAGAACTTGAACGAACTTCGAATTAAAGGATTTGAAAGAATTTGAACCTCGATTTGAAACTTGGAACTTCAAGATTGGATTTCCTAACTTTCTCTCTCTAGATTTCTTCTGGGTTCCTCTAGCTCTCACTCTCACCTTGTATCAGCTTCGAATTGCCAATTTGATGTGCAATTAAAAAACTAAGGAAGGGGCCATATACATAGGGGAACAAGGGTGGGGGCAACCATGGCTTGCACATATTTGCACACTGGAATGGAGTGTGAAGATGAACTTGACCATCACTGCCATAGGTGAAGTTGTATATCTTGGAGTGCAAGGATTTCGAAAATATCTCAAGAACTTCAGGCATTTGGAGAAGAGGATAAGGACGAGGTGGTTTTGACAAGAAACCATAATTTCTATGGAGGTTTTGATAAATATACTAAGATTTTGTGAGATATAAGCATATGTTTGATATATCAACATGTGAGTGTGATGTTGATTTATGAAAAATTATCATGTGTGGTTGATAGCTAACACAATCAGTCAAATAAAATGGGTCAATGGGTCAAAAATTTTGATGGGCACAAGGGGGAATGGGTTTGGTTTACAATTGAGTTTGGGCCAAACAAAGAAAAATTGGGCTCATTGAATTTGGACTAAACTAAAATGTATACACAATAATTATGCAAGCCCAATAATATTCATGCACCCAAAAATTAAAATTGTGCAATAAAATGAAAATCGAAATTGAAATAAAATTTATTTTTATTTTTATTGAATTAAATTTTTTGAGTCCTTACAGCCAGCCTCTACAAACCATTTTCATCCTTGTATCAACCTCTTATTTTATAGGGGTGGGAGCCTCTCCAAACCATTTTCATCCTGTTTGTCCATTTAAAAGTCTTTCTTGGGTCCATTTTGATAATCTAAACTATTCACTTTTTCAAACACATCCAAAATATTAATCATGTTAAAAATCAAGATAATTAGGTATCGGTTGATTTGATTTTGAAATCTATTTATCTTGAGATGAATTCCGATATAGTTTTGAATTCTCTTCTTCTTTTCAAAATACTTTAGAAAGTAAATAGTTCAAAATAAGTTCGAAAACAACCCAGACATACTAAAGGGTCCAATTCATGAAAGGGAATCTCATTCCTATTTTGTTAATCCAATCTCATATTTACAATAATGATCCAAGTTACTTATGTCATAGATATATCAAAATAGTTCTCTACAAAAAATTAATTTGTTTGGATAATTTAATTTTGCAAAATGATTTGTTTAACTTTAAAATAATACTTGTCATAACTTTAACATATCCCATGCCTCATTATCATGGCTCACCTGCCCCACTCTTCATATCACGATTTCTTGATGTTTTTTAAGAAAAGTAGTAAATTTTTGAGACTTGGAATGTGTTGGAAAATTTATTGAAAACCTCCATTTTGGAGTTACAAACTAAGTGGCACCCGGTCTTCGAACAGGGTGGTTCCACATACCGTTGTGTTCGTCTCCGGGTGGAGATTAACCTCGTGTGGTTGGTTTTCATATAAAATTTTTGGATGAATTGGAAATTGTCCTTAAAGTGAGCCATATGCTCATATATGGTATTGGTAAAAGGAAGGGATGTGGGTTTGTCCCACATAGATTGGAGGAGGGAAAAACCTTGTGTATATTAATAGGATTTTTGCACAAGGGTTTGGCCCTTAGGGTCATAGAAATTTTGTGAGCGGGCGAGCGCACACACAATTCCACACGCGCCCGCCGCCGCCGACCGGACGGGTGGGTCGGGCACGGGCTTGGGCCCAAACGGAATTAATTTTTTAACCCAAGCCCAAACGAAATTAATTTTAACCGTTGAGGCCCGTAGCATTAATTTAATAGGCGCATCTTTCTGATTCCGAAAAGACGCATCCTTCTTCTCCAACCGGTCATGTTTCTCCGATCGGTTGCATCCCTCCGAATGGACACATTTCTCTGATAAGTTGTACCCCTCCGAATGGACACCTCTGTACTTATAAATACAGAGGTCGGCCTCATTTTCCAAAGACGAAAAATCTTCTGCACTCTCTGCATACATAGCATCCCATTGATTTCTGAGATTACGCCGCGGTTTGTTTGTTCGCCTGTCGAAAGGATCGAAGTGCTGCCTCCTTTCGTCGATAGTCGTTGTATCCTGGGAAGCAAACGTCCGATTGTCCCATTAGCACCAGTGTGGGGGACGTAATTTGCTTTAAGGACAGAGTATTTACTCGCCTCGATTCGCCAATTTTCTGAACCCTAAGATTGGCTTCTGTAAGTTTCTGCATCTCACTTCTGTTCTTGTGTTCTACTGCGTAACATAATTCCGTGACTGAAATTTGATTTTCATACACTGGAAACAACAATCTTAAAGCAAATTAATCTGTTGTTTAAAGGGTTGCGTTATAAAATAGGAAAAGGAAAACATTTTGAAGTTTCAGTAAACGGGTTTTTGATCGATCTTGTTCTTGGAAAAATTTGTGACCCACAAACTTGCTACACATCACTTATTGCAGAGTTCCATTTACCACTTTCAAAATCACTGATACTAGTGTTTCTTGTATTTGGTGTATTTGGAAATTTATAAATAGTGTCGTCTGCTATTCAACCAAAGAAAGGTTTCTGTTTACACAATTCCTTGCTAAGTACTATTCAAATTCATAGTGATTTCATTTCAATACTTGGTCTACATCATCAAAGTGTGAAATTAACAAATACGGTTGTGAACTAGGAAAATAAAAGTTAATTTTGGTTGGTAATTATTTATTACAGGAAATTTGTTTTATTTATACAAAGTTTAAATCATTGTGTTAATCGTTCCTTTAATAGGAAGATGTCTTCGAGTACTGAGAAAGGAAATGAGACCCCTACAGAGAAGGGAGGACAAACCTCGGGTCAAGCCCCTACGGTTGTGCCTCCTACAGTTGTGGCTGCACCAGTTGCACCAATGTGCCCATCGGTCATGCAGAGAAACCGGAAAAGTTCAATGGAACTGAGTTCAAAAGATGGCAACAGAAAATGTTATTCTATCTTACGACGCTTCAGTTGGCTAGGTTCCTCAAGGAGGATCGTCCAGAAGTTCCTGAGAACGAGGCAGACTTCCAGGCTGTTGCTACCATTGAGGCCTGGACAAATGCTGATTTTTTGTGCAGGAATTATATTCTCAATGGATTGGACAACACGTTGTATAACGTGTATTGCTCGGTCAAGACCGCCAAAGAACTCTGGGTTTCTTTGGACAAGAAGTACAAGACCGAGGATGCTGGCATGAAGAAATTTGTCGTCGGTAGATACTTGGACTACAAGATGGTAGACTCTAAGTCCGTTGTGTCACAGGTTCAAGAACTCCAGGTTATTCTGCATGAGATTCATGCAGAAGGGATGACTCTTAGTGAGTCATTCCAAGTGGCTTCAATTATTTGGAAACTTCCGCCGCTTTGGAAAGATTTCAAGAACTATCTAAAGCACAAGCGTAAGGAGATGAATCTGGAGGATCTTGTTATACGACTGCGAATTGAGGAGGATAATATGAATGCCGAGAAAAGGGGTGCACCTTCTTTCCAGTTCACAGCCAAGGCCAATGTGGTGGAACATGCCAAGAAGCACAACAACAAAACTAAGAAAAGAAAGCAACCAGACAAAGGGCAGAGTTTTGCTCCAAAAAATGGGGGAAACAAGAAGGCTCGATTTGACGGGAAGTGCTTCGTTTGTGACAAGCTTAGACATCGGGCTGCTGACTGTTACAGCAAGAAAGGGAATTTCAAGAAACATCCAGCACAAGCAAATGTGACTGAGGTGCAGAATGTCACAAATGGAGTTTCAGATTTGAATCTCTCAGCAGTAGTTTCAGAAGTTAACATGGTGGATTCGAATCCCAAAGAATGGTGGATAGATACCGGAGCCACTCGCCACGTATGCTCAGACAGGAAGATGTTCACTAGCTACCAATCGGTGGATTCAGGCGAACAGCTTTTTATGGGTAACTCTTCAAGCTCCAAGGTCAATGGACAAGGAAAAATGGTTCTGAAAATGACTTCTGGACGTGAGTTGACTTTAAATGAAGTGCTGCATGTGCCCGAAATTCGTAAGAATTTAGTGTCTAGCTCGCTACTTAGCAAGAATGGTTTCCGACTGGTTTTTAAATCAAATAAGGTTGTCTTGTCTAAGAGTGGTGTGTATGTAGGAAGGGGATACATGTCCAATGGCATGTTTAAGATGAATGTTGTGACTAAGGTTGCGGCCTCTCCGGGTTCTAATGAAATAAACACATCTTCTGCTTATATCGTTGATTCTTCTAATTTATGGCATACTAGGTTAGGACATGTGAATTTTGGTTCTCTACGTCGTTTAGTTAACTTGGATTGTTTGCCAAAATTTAACATGAACACAGAACATAGATGTGAAGTTTGCGTTGAAGCTAAAATGACAAGAAATTCTTTTCACACAGTAGAAAGAAGTACAGAACCTCTAGCCTTAATTCATACAGATTTGTGTGATCTAAAATTTGTACAGACTCGAGGTGGTAAAAAATATTTTATTACCTTTATCGACGATTGTACAAGATATTGCTATGTTTACTTACTCAGGAGTAAGGACGAAGCCTTAGAAAAATTCATTCACTATAAGAATGAAGTTGAAAATCAACTTGGCAAAAAGATTAAGGTGGTTCGTAGTGATAGAGGTGGCGAGTATGAAGCGCCTTTTGGTGAATTCTGTGCTCAACATGGGATAATTCACCAAACTACAACTCCTTATTCACCTCAACAAAATGGTATTGCTGAACGAAAAAATAGAACTCTAAAGAATATGATGAATGCCATGTTGATTAGTTCAGGATTGTCACAGAATTTGTGGGGGGAAGCAATTCTCTCTGCAAATTATATCCTGAACAAAATTCCACACAAGAAGACAAATGCAATACCTTATGAATTGTGGAAAGGTCGCAAGCCTTCCTACAAATACTTGAAAGTGTGGGGGTGTTTGGCTAAGGTGGCGGTTCCTCTACCTAAAAAGGTTAAGATAGGACCAAAAACCGTTGATGGTGTATTCATCGGTTATGCGAATAACAGCAGTGCCTATCGATTTCTTGTCTTTAAGTCAGACATTCCAGAGATTCATGTTAATACAATTATGGAATCAAGGAATGCGACTTTCTTTGAGCAGATATTTCCATACAATAATACACCTGTAGTTAGTTCCGCTAAGGAAACTAATGATATGGAAATTGATGTTGTACCAACCCAAGAGGTTATGGATAAGGATGAGGATGAGCCGAGACGAAGTAAACGGGCAAGAACAGTAAAATCTTTTGGGTCAGATTTCCTAACTTATATGTTGGAAACTGAACCGCAAAGTTTTAAAGAAGCTATGTCCTCTCCCGAGGCTCCTTTATGGAAAGAAGCCATCAATAGTGAAATTGAGTCTATTTTGCAAAATCATACCTGGGAACTTGCAGATCTCCCACCAGGTTGCAAACCTTTGGGATACAAGTGGATATTCAAAAGGAAGATGCGAACGGATGGATCAATAGATAAATATAAGGCGAGACTAGTCGTTAAAGGATATAGACAGAAGGAAGGTTTAGATTACTTTGACACTTACTCACCTGTTACTAAGATAACGTCCATTCGGATGTTAATTGCGTTTGCAGCATTGAACAATCTCGAGATACATCAGATGGATGTAAAAACAGCTTTCCTGAATGGTGACCTTACGGAGGAGATCTACATGGAACAACTTGAAGGGTTTAAAGTTATTGGGAAAGACAACAAAGTGTGTAAGCTTGTTAAATCATTGTATGGTTTAAAGCAAGCGCCAAAACAATGGCATGAAAAGTTTGATAATGTCATGATCTTGAATGGTTTCACCATCAATGAATGTGACAAATGTGTGTATGTCAAAAAGACTGACAAAGGTTATGTCATTGTATGTTTATATGTGGATGATATGTTGATAATTGGTAGTAATGATCAAGTAATCAAAGCCACAAAGAAATTGTTGAACTCAAAATTCGATATGAAAGACTTAGGTCTGGCAGACGTCATTCTAGGAATTAAAATTACTAGAACGTCTGAAGGTATCATCTTGTCTCAAAAACATTATATAGAAAAGATACTCGAAAGGTTCAACAAGAATGACAAGAGCATAGCAAAAACGCCGGTAGATTTAACGTTGCACCTATATAAATATATAGGTACGAGCATTTTTCAATTAGAATATGCTCGTGTTATAGGCAGTCTAATGTACTTAATGAATTGTACAAGGCCAGATATAGCATATTCAGTTAGTAAGCTAAGTCGCTATACTAGTAATCCCGGAAGGGATCACTGGACGGCTATAATCTGGGTACTTGGGTATTTAAGATACACCGCTGATTATGGATTGCACTATACACGATATCCAGCGGTACTAGAAGGGTATAGTGACGCAAACTGGATATCGGATACCGATGATTCAAAATCCACAAGCGGATATGTATTTACTCTAGGTGGAGCTGCTGTGTCTTGGAAATCTACCAAACAAACTTGTATTGCAAGATCCACCATGGAGTCAGAATTTATCGCTTTGGATAAGACTGGTGAAGAAGCTGAATGGTTACGTCACTTCTTAGAAGATATTCCAAACTGGCCAAAACCTGTGTCTGCAATTTGCATACATTGCGATAGTCAATCAGCAATAGGCAGAGCACAGAGTAATTTGTATAACGGAAAGTCTCGTCATATACGTCGACGGCATAATACCGTTAGGCAACTAATTTCTAATGGAGTTATTACTATTGATTATGTAAGATCAAAGAATAACATCGCGGATCCGCTAACCAAAGGGTTAACTACAGATTTAGTTGTTAATACATCGAGGGAAATGGGGCTAAAGCCCATGTCATAAAAGTTGCTACAACGGCAACCCTACCTAGCTGACTGGAGATCCCAAGATCTAGGTTCAAAGGGACAACCGAGTTGTATGTGACTTAAGAATATCACTGTGGAGGCTATGTCTCCTACCCATTCCTATGATAAAACAGTGATGCCCGCAGCGTTTTAGGTTAAGCATTGCTTTTAATGATTCTTATAGTTTGGAAAACCAAATGGAGTATAGCAGGATACTCTTAATAAGAATCACCTATATGAATGTGAAGGGGCCGCTTCTATGAGATTGTCAAGGGCTGAAATCTCTATAAACATTCATGAACACCAGGAGTGTCCCAGGGCCATAATGGGCACAACCGTAAGAACCAAACTGCGTCAGGAAGTATTTCGTGTGATGGCTATTGTCTTGGTTTACACAAACGGCTGAACAGTTCAAGACATCGCGTTCACTGGTTAGCTAGTAAATCCGATGGTTATTCACAGGAGAAGGATCAAAGCCAAACGCTACCTTACTCTATACGGAATACGTCCTACTGTATTCTCAGAACATCTGCATCTGCATCTGCATTCTCATAGCATGGTTTATTCTGCCAATTTCATTCATGTGGGGGATTGTTGGAAAATTTATTGAAAACCTCCATTTTGGAGTTACAAAATAAGTGGGACCCGGTCTTCGAACGGGGTGGTTCCACATACCGTTGTGTTCGTCTCCGGGTGGAGATTAACCTCGTGTGGTTGGTTTTCATATAAAGTTTTTGGATGAATTGGAAATTGTCCTTAAAGTGAGCCATATGCTTATATATGGTATTGGTAAAAGGAAGGGATGTGGGTTTGTCCCACATAGATTGGAGGAGGGAAAAACCTTGTGTATATTAATAGGATTTTTGCACAAGGGTTTGGCCCTTAGGGTCATAGAAATTTTGTGAGCGAGCGAGCGCACACACAATTCCACACGTGCGCGCGCGCGCCCGCGCCGCCGTCCGACCGGACGGGCGGGTCGGGTCGGGCATGGGCACGGGCTCGTGGTTCGTGGGCCGTGGGTTGTGGGTTGTGGGCTTATGAATATATATCTTTTTGGGGAAAATTAATTCGCATTGGGCTTGGGCCCAAACGGAATTAATTTTTTAACCCAAGCCCAAACGGAATTAATTTTTAACCGTTGAGGCCCGTAGCATTAATTTAATAGGCGCATCTTTCTGATTCCGAAAAGTCGCATCCTTCTTCTCCGACCGGTCATGTTTCTCCGATCGGTTGCATCCCTCCGAATGGACACATTTCTCCGATAAGTTGTACCCCTCCGAATGGACACCTCTGTACTTATAAATACAGAGGTCGGCCTCATTTTCCAAAGACGAAAAATCTTCTGCACTCTCTGCATACATAGCATCCCATTGATTTCTGAGATTACGCCGCGGTTTGTTTGTTCGCCTGTCGAAAGGATCGAAGTGCTGCCTCCTTTCGTCGATAGTCGTTATATCCTGGGAAGCAAACGTCCGATTGTCCCATTAGCACCAGTGTGGGGGACGTAATTTGCTATAAGGACAGAGTATTTACTCGCCTCGATTCGCCAATTTTCGGAACCCTAAGATTGGCTTCTGTAAGTTTCTGCATCTCACTTCTGTTCTTGTGTTCTACTGCGTAACATAATTCCGTGACTGAAATTTGATTTTCATACACCGGAAACAACAGAATGAATTTTAGAATAATAATAATAAATAGAGTATTGGGTTGGAGTTGACTTGAATATAATAATCTTTTGGATTTTTGTAATGAAGATATTGTTTTATTATTCTCAAAAGGAGAAATTGAGACAAAAGTACAAGATTTGTAGAGCATCTCCAATTAAGCTTTATATCTCTAAAATAGAAATCCAAACATCTCAAACCAAGCTCCAATTAAGTTCTACAAGCAGTCTGGCACATGCGACATGTGCTATAGTTGATTAATCTGTCTGATTGTGGAAACAATTACTTAAGAGTATATACTGCAATAACTCTAAATTTTTTTAATTTAAATAATATTAAATAAATTTTCCTTATAGCAATTGAATTTTTGTGTTTTTAATTCGAAAATTCAGAAATTAGGAGCTCGCTCAAGCAAGTTCGAGGTCGCTTGGGTAGTCTGTTCAAATTTTGAACGGACGAAATGTTGTATTGATGGTCATCAATGGAGAATTACAGTTTTCATTTAATACCAGCGATTATGGTTTTCATTGCGCGTTAATGGCGGTATTCCCTACTTAAACATAGCTGATCTGTATTTTTCGTAAGCGAAAGAAGGTTCTGTTCGTGCAAGTTTCATCAAATTCGAGGTCCTTTAGCACTCTAATCCACTGTTTGAGGTAGCAAAAATCACTTTCAACCCTTAGGCTACGATTTAGAGTGGATTGTCTTATAGTTTTGATAGAAAAGCATGATTAGGGTTCTGTTTTATTTTAGGATTATTTTTAAAGTGTGAAATTGATCTAAGCTATGGATTGATTGATTAAATTGATAAAGTGCCTATGATCTATGATTTAAAGGTTACTGTATGTAGTTTCAATTTTTGTTTTACTTTAGACAATCACAGTTTAAGGTTTGGGTCATGCTCAGTTCTATAAAAATCCTAAAAATCAAAGCCGCTAAAGAAACGTCAGCTCGCTCGAGCAAACTATAGGCCACTCAAGTGAATTATCTAATTTCTAACAAATTGTAACATTTTAAAACAGAATTCAGAGTCTGGCATGTTTGGCAAACCGCTCTAGCGAGCTCTATTTCGCTCGAGCAAGCTATTGAAATTCAGCAGTTTACAGAATGTGATCGAATTTTTCAGGCAGTAGCACCAGACCATAGCCATCACTTTTTATATGTTCACACTGCACAAGTACCCACAAACCTATTTTTTATGTCCACGAGTTTCCATGGGACTCTGTGTGAGTGTTTGACCAACTTTGACCATGAATTACAAATTAGCGTATGATAATGATATTGGGATGATGATTGCAAAATCTAGTAGTTAAAATTGTGTAACTAGTTTTGTTGTAGTGATAAAAGTGATATTGGATTTAGTCGTTGTGCTAACCAATTTTGTAAACGAGAAGTGATGGTGTGGCCGTCGTGTCAATTGTCTGATACGGTCATTGTGCACGATTGAATGTAGCTAAAGCCATCGTGCTATCAAATTGTAGTAAGGGAACTGTATTGTGTTTTGAGTGATTATGTAAAAACTTAAAGTCCATGTTAGGGACACCAATTTAAATGTCACTGTAACAAGGCAACGAATGATGTTGGGTGAACATTATAAATAGTGAAAAATATAGAGAACAAGTAGGTTCATTAAATAAAAAAAATAGATAATTGGTGGTCGTTGATACCAGATTTTGGCCCCACCGCTCAATTATTATGAAAAATGCCACCGAAATGGGTTTAAAAGAATTTGTGCACAAAAAGTCTATTTTGCCCTTGCACAGTCCGGAGTTCGGGAATACTGTTCACGAGACCACTTGATCAAGTCATGAGACCCTCATAATATTGATCAGTACGACGACACGAGTCCAGTGACAGTGATTGGGGTGAAATCGGACAACGCCGACAATTTTTTATTGTTCAGAACAGGGTCTCGGAGGCACAATTTATGAGTTGATATGATCAGGCATCGAGAGGTACATGTTATTGATCAGCACAGAAATACGAGTCCATCGGCTGTATCCACGGTCAAATCAGAGTTCAGTAGCTCAAGAAATTACATTTTAAAGAATGGTAGCAGTGTACCGGTGGTTGTTTGGGAATTAGGTTTGCGAGCCGACATGCCTATAAATTAAATATTAGGCTCAAAATAATCCTCTCGACGACACGAGTCCATTGGCTGTATCCGTGGTCAAATCCGAGTTCGTTTGGATGTCCGAAAATAAAAAATAGCGCGCGAAGACATTTTATAGCACAAGGGCATTTTGGTAAAAATATTAAAAAGACTGACATAAGCTGACGTCAGCAGAAGCCACGCGCTACCACGCGCGCGTGGGAAGCACGCGCCGGCTGGGAAGCCGTGCCCGGCTTAAATGCCGTCCTTTGGGGATTATCCCCTGCGGGTGTGCGCTGATGCGACTGGATTTCTATTGGTTGACGGCTGTCTCTCTCTTCTCTCTCTTCCGCGTGTCTGTTTCTCCCTCCGCCACGTGTCCCACCTGTTTCACACCACCCACACCCAATCTCTCCTCTGTCCGGTTCTCTCTCTCTCACCTTTTCTCTCCCCAATCCCCTAGCGACACGTGTCGCTTTCTCTCTCCTCTCTCCGCGTCCCTCTCTCTCTCCTCCCTTCTCACGGCTCTCTCTCTCTCTCTCTCCCGCATCAGCTTTCTCTCTCTCCTCTCTCTCACCGCCTTTTCTCTCTTAACCGCCTCACTTTTTCTATAAAAACAGTGCCTCGCCTTTATTTTCAGGGGAGAATTGGACGGAGAATTTTTGGGAGAGAGAAAAAACCAGAGGAAAAATACAGAGAAGAAAACCCAAACCCAGAGAGAGAATTTTACAGAGAGACCAAAAACCAAAAACCTTTTGCTTTCTTTTCTTTTTTATCAACTGCGCAGATATCCCGAGAGTGAGAACTTAACTTCAGTCATCCATTGTCAAATATTTTTCGACTCTGTAGTCGTAGAACATTTGACACCCGAAATAAATTAGAGTTGGGATTTTTAGATAGGACTTTTGGCCCAAAAACAAGAGGAGGTTCTGTCCAATTATTTTCAGATTTAGAAAGATCCGAACGCGCTATTATATTAGCATAGCTCGAGATAACAGGGCTTTAAAACCCAGTGTTATGTCGGGTTATGGTTTTACTTATCCGTTCGCGTGTCTTTCTTATTTTTCATGTAACCAGATTCGAATATCAATACAAAGGTATCATTGCAACATCTAACTTTATTTCAATTTTTGTCTTATTTATTTAATTTCTGCTTCGTTTATTTCTTTTTTTTTATTTTCTTTTTTTATGTAAATACTACGCTTAAGAGCTGATGTTCGCATCTCTAGTCCGCGGTTCTAGAAATTTCTAGTCCGCATTTCTAGAATGTCAGAACATTTTTATTTATTCTTTCTGCTTTTCTTTATGTAAATATCAATTGGGCATCCGCATCTCTAGTCCGCAGTTTTAGAAATTTCTAGTCTGCACTTCTAAAATGTCAGGATTTAGCCCGCTAAATCACGAAAGTCGGTGTTTGGCTCTGCCAACTACTTTTCTTGATTTAAGCAAAAATCACTTTAAACAAAAATAATACTCCGGCATATCGCTCGATTGCGTCGGCCCCTGTCGGAACTAACTACTAATTTTTCCCCTTTCCCAGATCCCGTAACTTTTTCTTTTTTTTACCCCTTTCCCGTTTCCCCGTAACAGTTACTGCAATTTTCTTTTTATTTTTATTTCACATAAAATCAATAAAAAAAAATTCGTTACTTCATAGCTAAGTTATATGAATAGTGCTGTTGGTTCACGCTGACACACTATCCATATCACTTGGTTAAAGATCCCGATAATCTCGGAATTCCATAAACACGCGGGTGACATAGGTAGCCCATGTTAGTGTTTTTGGGATGAAAATTTAACGGGCAATGCACGTTATCTTTTCACGACAGAATATCGTGATTGAAGTGACATTTATTAAAATCTACAATTTGGACCGCTAGTGATTGTGTAGCTGTCGGGATGAAGAATTGCAGATAAACAAACCAGTTAAAACAAGTATATATCACTATAATTTTCTCTTTATTTTTATTTCACGTAAAGGAAAAAAAAACTCGTTACTTCATAGCTAAGTTATATGAATAGTGTTGTTGGTTCACGCTGACACACTATCCATATCACTTAGTTAAAAATCCCGATAATCTCGGAATTCCATAAACACGCGGGTGACATAGGTAACCCATGTTAGTGTTTTTGGGATGAAAATTTAACGGGCAATGCACGTTATCTTTTCACGACAGAATATCGTGATTGAAGTGACATTTATTAAAATCTACAATTTGGACCGCCAGTGATTGTGTAGCTGTCGGGATGAAAAATTGTAGATAAATAAAACCAAAAAAAAGAAAGTTAAACATGATAATTCATTAATAAAACGGAACCGGATTATTGTTAAACTTGAAAAGTTCCTGCCAGGGATTTAAGGTACCTGACACTATGGGAATAGAAACATGACGTGCAGATACCAGTTTGCATGCCATGTTTCGGTCAAAGTTTAACATATATCCATTCCAACTTTTTTGCCACCAAAAGCTAAAATTGCGTAAGCCGGGGTCCTGTCCCCTCACCTGTTTCCACTTTTGATCCAATTATACAGCAATCACTAGATATTTATTAAATTTGGCCAAGGATAATAGAATAAAATAATTTGGGAAAATAAAGTACCGAAAGGGCGATGTTGGGTGCCTAACACCTTCCCAACTCGTAACAGTGAATCCCCGAACCCATCTCTGTTTTCGAGACCAGTTTTCTTTTAAAGGAGTCAACTTTTTAGTAAAAAATTAAATTATTTTTCTAAGGACATCTTCTTTGAAAATGGCCTTAGAGGGTGACTTGACACACCTAAAATTCATGTCAAGTGACGACTCTGAGTTTTTAAATAAGTCTCAGCTGTTAAACAATTTTCATTAAACGTCGCATTACAAGTCAAGAAATTATTCAGCCCCGTTCAAACAATTCACATATTCGCGAGGGGGGCCGGGAAATTTCCGGGCGCGACAGCTGGCGACTCCGCTGGGGACTTAGGGATTAATAAAAGAATTTGCAAATTGTGACTCTTTTTAGCGGAAACCATTAACCTACCCCATTTGGGTAAACTTACGGTGTAACGCAAGATAAGGAGGGGTACTATTTGCAAACCTTTTATTTTTCCTTATCAGTGGATTTCGGCTTTTCAAATTTTCCCAAATAATTTTTTCGAATTATCCTTGGCCTGTTACTAACATTATTCTTGTGGTTGTCTTTCAGGTGCGCTTTTGCCAAAAAAAACATGCATAAATATCTTGTTACTAATATTTGTTTTGCAGGGCATTGCATTATTCTGAAAAGATTCTCTCCAAATATTTACAAAATAAAAAAATATATTTTTCAGCATATGCATACATTACATTCAGCACAACATACCCAACTCTCTTCTCAATCTCCATTCTACCTTTTATTTTTACCCATAGGATTAGGAGGGGGTTCGAAGTACGTGACGATCGTCAATGGTGCTTTTTTGTAGCCAAAGATGGTTTTCACTGAAAAGAACACTCCAACCAAATCACCAACCAAAGATGGTACCCTTCACGAGGGCCGGAGGTTTGAAGATTTGGGAACCGTGAAGCCATGCTAGAAATGCATTAGCAAAAACCAAGCCGTCATGCTGCATGTAGTATCCCTCAAAAGGAGTCAAGCCAAAACCTTGATAGGGACATTCATGAAAAATGGAGAGAATTCTCGTTGATTATGTAAAGGACAAAATTTTTCAAAAATTGCCAACCAGTTTTTTCCCAACATGCTTAAATTTAGTGTCCAAAATATACAGTCAAAGTGTAGGACCATTCTCATACGGACCGGATATTCTCATAATTTCAAAAATCATATGCCGAAGTCATGCCGAACCTCTGGCTAAACTTCGAAGGATATGAAAAATCCGTATGAGTAATAGGATCCTTGTACACACACTTGTCATCCTTTGACTGTATGTTATGGACCAATCCATTTCAGAAGTACAAACTGACATATTTCCCTGCAATATAAGGTACAAGCGGGAAGTAGGAGTCTTACCCAAAGACTAAGCAACTGTCAGTTCAAAAGCCATGGCAAAAGAAACAAACTGCCAGTCTCTCAGCATTAAATCCGACACAGTCTCTCGAAAAGAATACAATGTTCTCCTCAAGAAAATGGAAAGCCTCCAAATCAAAATTCAAGCACTTCTGGTCCCAGCACCAGACACCGCAAAGTGCATCAATGCCATTTTCCTTTAACACAGGGGCAGGGACATCAGCAATACCAAACCCTTCCCTGACATCAGTCCAGACAGGGGAAGTTCATGTTCAATCAGTAGCCGATGTTTCAGTGGGACAACGTAGACCACCTCCCATAAATTCAGTCTAATTGGTCAGGCCAAGTGCCCAGGGTAATGTCAGAGGCCTAGAGGGAAGGCCAGACCCAACAATTATTCAAAAAATTCAAAATATTGAGAGGGCCATCGAAGCTATACAATGGGCAAGTTCATATGTGTCCACTAACCTCTCAGATTTGTGTGCCTTTCCAGACTGGCAACTGCCAAACAAATTCAAAATACCATGTTTTACCAAGTTTGACGGAACCAGTGATCCAATGGCCCACCTGCGCCTTTATGCCGGGGCAGTATGTGGTTATCCAGATCCAGAAAAACTGATGACACAACTATTTCAGCACAGTCTAGTAGGACCCGCAGCACAATGGTTCGCTAGGAGTGATGTCCGTCAGTTCAGAACATGGGCAGAGTTGTCACATGCATTCATGAAGCAATACAGACACAATTCAGGGTTGGTCATAGACCGACTTTTTCTAATCAGAATGGAGCAGAAACCTAGAGAGTCTTTTCGAGCCTACGCATGCCGTTGGAAAAATCTGGCTACGCAGGTGGTGCCACCGCTAGCTGACTCAGAATTTGTGCATCTATTTATCCAAACTTGTAAAGGGGTCTACTACGAAAATTTTTGCACTTCAATAGGCATATCCTTCGGTGAAATGATCCAACAAGGAGACATGATTGAAGACGGAATTCAGACCGGGCGGATTATGGATCTTTACCCCCAAGACTAACAAAGCTCCCCCCCGAAGTTGGGTGAACGACCAAGAGTGGTTGTACCATTTCCTAGTCGGAACGGCTAACCTAGCCAGAAGGCTACACTATCTTTTCCCTTTTCAAAAAAAAAAAGAAGAAAAAAAGAAAAAAAAAAGGAAAAAAAAGAGAAAAAAAGAAAAGAAAAACAAAAAAGAAAGAAAAATACCTCCACCATATCTGCCACCTTTATTCCATCACTAAGCCTTAGCCAGCCCATCAAGGAGAATCCTAACCGTGTCTCTCCACCAGAGTCACTGAAACTGGGGCAGATCTTGCTGAATCAAGAAAGGATCAATTTATTTTCGCAGAAAGCGTCAAAGACTGGGAAGTCCATTTTGAAACGAAAGACAGCGCAGAGACTCAGCAACGCCAACTCAAATCATCCTGAAGGATCCATGAGATTGTTTAGAGTTCTCAAGTTTTGGTAGACTTGCCTGAGCAGAGTCTATATTCACACTTTCTATGTTGCTTTTATTGTTTTAAACTTTCACTATGAAAATCTGTTTCTTTCAAATCCATGAAAAATCTTACAATGGTTATCCAGCTTTTAGCAGATTGACAAAATTTGTGTTGTTGCTTTCATATATGCTTCTCTGTCAAATCAGAAAAACTAATTTCTTGCAAAACTTTCTATTTCAGGGATCTTAAAATTTGTCATTTCGATCCAAGTGGCATAACAATCTTAAGCACAAGACGAGCATGACCTTGTCTTCAGACTACATATTCGAACTCATGGGGATTGAGATTGGTCTGTCCCAACAGTGAAATTTCCAAACAAGGGAGTGAACTAATAGAAAGAATCACATGATAATTGGCAAATCTCGAATGCCAAAGAAACAGAAGCCATTAAAGGAAGCAAGAGTGACTGAACTTGGACAAATGGCAGAAGGAAAAATTCACTTCATTATCAGAAGAACACAAGGACGTGTTTCCTGGTCCTATGACATACAAGGATCAAAATTCAAAAACCAAAAGCTCAGAAGCCTGAAGCAAGAAGCAATCTCTTATCCTGAGTAATCAACAAGCAATGGGAAGAATCGTCATCCAGGTCTGGGCAAAGGAAAAACAGTCATTCACTTGGGATAATCAACGAAGATCAGAACAATCCCAAAGAAATGACATTCAAGTTCACCGAAGAGGAACTCTGAAAGATCAAGTGCAGATGATGCCTACTTATCAGCAATCCCAAAGAAATGACATTCAAATTCACCGAAGAGGAACTTTGAAAGATCAAATGCAGATAATGCCTATTCATGAGTCTACCTATCAGCTACTCCAAAGAGAAGCACCGAAGGGCTGGAGTTTGACTGTTACATAGCAATCAAAAAAATTCACAAAGCCCGATGTGACCACAAACTCATATTGGTCATGGAGAACGCCTCAACACTCGAAAGGATTGTAGGCTACATACTGGGGCACTAGAAGAAAGAGCAATTTGTGAGCAGAACACTTGTTTCGATTTAATTTTAATTGAAACACTTTTTTCCGAGTGGCTATTTTGATTATCGAGCATTAAAATTTCTTCTCTCTCTTCTTTCATCTGAATATTCTGAAAAACAAGGGGCACAAAAAAATAACCCTGCTGCCAAAGAAAAAAAAAACAAAAAAAAGAAGCCAAAAGGCAAAAATAAAGGCAGAAAGGCAAAAATGAAATGCCATTTGATATTCTCTCTCTTTCTCATGAAATTTCTGTCAATGCTCGACGGATCAAAATGCGCAAAGAATATTTGTTTCAGTTGAAATTAGGTTGAAATCCTCAAAAAAAAAAGTACAAAAAGCCAGCATAGTCAAAACCTGAAAGGGGGCTATGGCAAAATCGGCTAAGTCAGCACCTGAAAGGGGGCTATGGCAAAATCGGCTAAGTCAGCATAGTCAAAACCTGAAAGGGGGCTATGGCAAAATCGACAAACTCCAGCATAGTGAAAACCTGAAAGGGGGCTATGGCAAAAATGGGCAATCAAGGCACAGTCAAAACCCGAAAGGGGGCTGGAGCGCAAAAAAATAAAAAGCCGGCATCGGTGAAAACCCGAAAGGGCAGTGGTGGCAAAAATGGCTTAAAAAAAAAGAAAAAAAAGAAAAGAAAAACGACAACAAGGAGCTGAAACCATTTGTCCGCATAAGTCAGCAAGACCGAAGTCTGAAAGACTGTCTGGAGCAGACTCAGTTTAAGTTCCCATGAGTTTAGAGTTTGAAAATCACGAGTCAAGTTATGCGATGTACTTGTGCTAGGATTGTGAAGCTTCATGGATCGAAAGAGGCAAAGCCCAATAAACTGTTATTTGCTATCCAGTAAGTATTTCTGATAATCTACTGGCAAGTAAGTACAAATCTCAAAATGAATTTTTAAGAATAGGGAAGCATACATGTTCATACAACACTTCTTTTACGTACATGCTAATCTCGAAAAGAGAACAAAGCTGCCTAACCATGCAGGATACATGTGTTGAAAGATACAGATGTTCAAGAGAAAGAAAAGAAACAACAATCTGCAAACAGAAAGTCAGACTCGCTAAGTCGCAGTCGCTATTTCTTGTGCTGCTACACAGAAGTGGATCAAAAGGGCTTGAAAGTCCTGACCCCATGATAAGGCATACACTTGAGTGCAGCCCTCAACAGCCTGATGTCAAACTCCCATTGAAGCTCAGACTACAAAAGTCTGACATGCATGAAGGGAAAGCTAAAGGGGAAAATCCCACAGAGCTTACAAACCTCCCAAACACAAAGACCTAGAGGGTCCAATTGGTAAAGCGTTTTCATTATCCAGCCAATGAGGCGACATTGTCCCAGAAGCGTTTTCATTATCCAGCCAACAAGGCGACATCCCAGAAGTCAACCAAAAGATGACAGACAAGCAGAATTTTTGCAAGAGCAAAATGGGCAAAGAGCCGAAGAAAATTCCTATGTTAAAGGAGACAGACAACATGGAAAGTCTTGGGATCCAATTTTCAAAGACTCCGCTCAAGTTATAAAACAAAAACCTTGGATTTGAATTGCCAAGAATTTTCAAATTTTCAGCTTAGAATCGAATTTTTAAGCCTCTCAAACCCTGAGATCGAATTCTCAAGGGTTTTCATCAGATGTCTTAGAGTCGTAATCTCTATAGAATCTTCAAATTTTCAGCTTAGAATCGAATTTTTAAGCCTCTCAAACCCTGAGATCGAATTCTCAAAGGGTTTTCATCAGATGTCTTAGAGTCGTAATCTCTATAAAATTTTCAGATTTTCAGCTTAGAATCGAATTTTTAAACCTCTCAAACCCTGAGATCGAATTCTCAAGGGTTTTCATCAGATGTCTTAGAGTCGTAATCTCTATAGAATCTTCAAATTTTCAGCTTAGAATCGAATTTTTAAGCCTCTCAAACCCTGAAATCAAATTCTCAAGGGTTTTCATCAGATGTCTTAGAGTCGTAATCTCTACAGGATTTTCAGATTTTCAGCTTAGAATCGAATTTCTAAGTCTCTCAAACTTTGAAATCAATTTTCATTTACAGTTCAAAATTAATTTATTTACCTGTCATTTACAGTTCAAAATCAATTTTCATTTACAGTTCAAAATCAATTTATTTACCTGTCATTTACAGTTCAAAATCAATTTTCATTTACAGTTCAAAATCAATTTATTTACCTGTCATTTACAGTTCAAAATCAATTTTCATTTACAGTTCAAAATCAATTTATTTACCTGTCATTTACAGTTCAAAATCAATTTTCATTTACAGTTCAAAATCAATTTATTTACCTGTCATTTACAGTTCAAAATCAATTTATTTACTTGTCATCTACAATTCAAAATCAATTTATTTACTTGTCATTTACAGTTTATTTGTCTAAAATTTCAAAATCAAATTTATTTACTTGTCACTAGTATGTGAGGAAGTTTCTCACATTGGACTCGGATGTCCCAAGGGAGCCATTATTTCTTTAGCACTTTCCATCGGACTCGGATGTTCCAGGAAAATTCTTACATTTACAGCATTTCTCATAAACTCGTATGTTTTGGGAAGTTTTTATATTTTTAGTATTCTCACCATTGGACTGGGATGTTCCAGTGAACTTTTACATTTTTAGTACTTTTCATGAACTCGCATGTTCCATAAAGTTTTTACATTTTCAATATATCACATGGTCTCGAATGTTCTAGGGAATTCTTACATTTTCAAGCACTTTTCGTGTTTCTCAAGTTTTGAATCCGAATTTTCAAAAAATCTCGCTCTCACAGGCCTTGGAATCAAATTTCCAAGAATTTTCAGGTTTTATCACTGTTTTGCAATTGAATTTTAAGGCTCATAGGCTATAAACCTTGGAATCAAATTTTCAAGAATTTTCTAGTCAAAATTTCCTGATTTACAAGTAGTCTTTTGAAATCGAATTTTTGAAAGTCGTTTTGTTCTAGTAAATTTCAATGTTTTCAAATAATAATCCAAACTTTTATTTTCAGGGCAGAATTTCGTCGAAGGATGCTACGGAGATGCCAATAAAATTCACCGCCTCCACGAACTCGGAACAAGGTATGAAAAAGAGAAGACAAGTACATCAGTTCTCGGGATAACACGGAAGCTATCCTGGATATTCAAAGCGGAGCAGTCGTCAATGGAAGTTTCAAAAACAGAGCAGCATGACCTAATTTCAAACGCGGTGAGACAAAATCCCGCATCTCATATTCTTTGTCTACCCTCCACTTCGCCAAGTGCAGACAAAGAGGGGCAGCTGTTGATACCAGATTTTGGCCCCACCGCTCAATTATTATGAAAAATGCCATCGAAATGGGTTTAAAAGAATTTGTGCACAAAAAGTCTATTTTGCCCTTGCACAGCCCGGGGTTCGGAAATACTGTTCACGAGACCACTTGATCAAGTCATGAGACCCTCATAATATTGATCAGTACGACGACACGAGTCCAGTGACAGTGATTGGGTGAAATCGGACAACGCCGACAATTTTTTATTGTTCAGAACAGGGTCTCGGAGGCACAATTTATGAGTTGATATGATCAGGTATCGAGAGGCACATGTTATTGATCAGCACAGAAATACGAGTCCATCGGCTGTATCCACGGTCAAATCAGAGTTCGGTAGCTCAAGAAATGACATTTTAAAGAATGGTAGCAGTGTACCGGTGGTTGTTTGGGAATTAGGTTTGCGAGCCGACATGCCTATAAATTAAATATTAGGCTCAAAATAATCCTCTCGACGACACGAGTCCATTGGCTGTATCCGTGGTCAAATCCGAGTTCGTTTGGATGTCCGAAAATAAAAAATAGCGCGCGAAGACATTTTATAGCACAAGGGCATTTTGGTAAAAATATTAAAAAGACTGACATAAGCTGACGTCAGCAGAAGCCACGCGCTACCACGCGCGCGTGGGAAGCACGCGCCGGCTGGGAAGCCGTGCCCGGCTTAAATGCCGTCCTTTGGGGATTATCCCCTGCGGGTGTGCGCTGATGCGACTGGATTTCTATTGGTTGACGGCTGTCTCTCTCTTCTCTCTCTTCCGCGTGTCTGTTTCTCCCTCCGCCACGTGTCCCACCTATTTCACACCACCCACACCCAATCTCTCCTCTGTCCGGTTCTCTCTCTCTCACCTTTTCTCTCCCCAATCCCCTAGCGACACGTGTTGCTTTCTCTCTCCTCTCTCCGCGTCACTCTCTCTCTCCTCCCTTCTCACGGCTCTCTCTCTCTCTCTCTCTCCCGCATCAGCTTTCTCTCTCTCCTCTCTCTCACTGCCTTTTCTCTCTTAACCGCCTCACTTTTTCTATAAAAACAGTGCCTCGCCTTTATTTTTAGGGGAGAATTGGACAGAGAATTTTTGGGAGAGAGAAAAAACCAGAGGAAAAATACAGAGAAGAAAACCCAAACCCAGAGAGAGAATTTTACAGAGAGACCAAAAACCAAAAACCTTTTGCTTTCTTTTCTTTTTTATCAACTGCGCAGATATCCCGAGAGTGAGAACTTAACTTCAGTCATCCATTGTCAAATATTTTTCGACTCTGTAGTCGTAGAACATTTGACACCCGAAATAAATTAGAGTTAGGATTTTTAGATAGGACTTTTGGCCCAAAAACAAGAGGAGGTTTTGTCCAATTATTTTCAGATTTAGAAAGATCCGAACGCGCTATTATATTAGCATAGCTCGAGATAACAGGGCTTTAAAACCCAGTGTTATGTCGGGTTATGGTTTTACTTATCCGTTCGCGTGTCTTTCTTATTTTTCATGTAACCAGATTCGAATATCAATACAAAGGTATCATTGCAACATATAACTTTATTTCAATTTTTGTCTTATTTATTTAATTTCTGCTTCGTTTATTTCTTTTTTTTTATTTTCTTTTTTTATGTAAATACTACGCTTAAGAGCTGATGTTCGCATCTCTAGTCCGCGGTTCTAGAAATTTCTAGTCCGCATTTCTAGAATGTCAGAATATTTTTATTTATTCTTTCTGCTTTTCTTTATGTAAATATCAATTGGGCATCCGCATCTCTAGTCCGCAGTTCTAGAAATTTCTAGTCTGCACTTCTAGAATGTCAGGATTTAGCCCGCTAAATCACGAAAGTCGGTGTTTGGATCTGCCAACTACTTTTCTTGATTTAAGCAAAAATCACTTTAAACAAAAATAATACTCCGGCATATCGCTCGATTGCGTCGGCCCCTGTCGGAACTAACTACTAATTTTTCCCCTTTTCCAGATCCCGTAACTTTTTCTTTTTTTACCCCTTTCCCGTTTCCCCGTAACAGTTACTGCAATTTTCTTTTTATTTTTATTTCACATAAAATCAATAAAAAAAATTCGTTACTTCATAGCTAAGTTATATGAATAGTGTTGTTGGTTCACGCTGACACACTATCCATATCACTTGGTTAAAGATCTCGATAATCTCGGAATTCCATAAACACGCGGGTGACATAGGTAGCCCATGTTAGTGTTTTTGGGATGAAAATTTAACGGGCAATGCACGTTATCTTTTCACGACAGAATATCGTGATTGAAGTGACATTTATTAAAATCTACAATTTGGACCGCTAGTGATTGTGTAGCTGTCGGGATGAAGAATTGCAGATAAACAAACCAGTTAAAACAAGTATATATCACTATAATTTTCTCTTTATTTTTATTTCACGTAAAGGAAAAAAAACTCGTTACTTCATAGCTAAGTTATATGAATAGTGCTGTTGGTTCACGCTGACACACTATCCATATCACTTGGTTAAAAATCCCGATAATCTCGGAATTCCATAAACACGCGGGTGACATAGGTAACCCATGTTAGTGTTTTCGGAATGAAAATTTAACGGGCAATGCACGTTATCTTTTCACGACAGAATATCGTGATTGAAGTGACATTTATTAAAATCTACAATTTGGACCGCCAGTGATTGTGTAGCTGTCGGGATGAAAAATTGTAGATAAATAAAACCAAAAAAAAGAAAGTTAAACATGATAATTCATTAATAAAACGGAACCGGATTATTGTTAAACTTGAAAAGTTCCTGCCAAGGATTTAAGGTACCTGACACTATGGGAATAGAAACATGACGTGCAGATACCAGTTTGCATGCCATGTTTCGGTCAAAGTTTAACATATATCCATTCCAACTTTTTTGCCACCAAAAGCTAAAATTGCGTAAGCCGGGGTCCTGTCCCCTCACCTGTTTCCACTTTTGATCCAATTATACAGCAATCACTAGATATTTATTAAATTTGGCCAAGGATAATAGAATAAAATAATTTGGAAAAATAAAGTACCGAAAGGGCGATGTTGGGTGCCTAACACCTTCCCAACTCGTAACAGTGAATCTCCGAACCCATCTCTGTTTTCGAGATCAGTTTTCTTTTAAAGGAGTCATTTTTTTAGTAAAAAATTAAATTATTTTTCTAAGGACATCTTCTTTGAAAATGGCCTTAAAGGGTGACTTGACACACCTAAAATTCATGTCAAGTGGCGACTCTGAGTTTTTAAATAAGTCCCAGCTGTTAAACAATTTTCATTAAACGTCGCATTACAAGTCAAGAAATTATTCAGCCCCGTTCAAACAATTCACATATTCGCGAGGGGGGCCGGGAAATTTCCGGGCGCGACAGTCGTCGAGCCAAGTACTATTTGGCCGTCGTGCCTAGTGTTGATGTTCTGAGCGTCGTGCCAAGTTGTGTTTCATGTGAGTTTAAGTCTCATCGGGCAGCGTCTCATTTGTTAATAAAGGACCCCTACTAAGAGATGGGTGTATTTGGTTGGAGGTGCCTTCAGGGTACGTCTCCGTCAACAGCTCCAGACCTTGAGGAAGTGACAGCCTTATCTTGGACGACCTTGAGCCAGTAAAGAAAAAAATGATAAGGTTCGTTGGTACCTGACTTGGTAAAGCCACATATTCGGACGAGTCTAGTTAGAGTGAAGTAGGTATTGACTCGAATAGATGGTAAAAAGTTTTTTTCCGTACCTAAATAAGGACTTGTCAATACCAACTGAGTACTCTACTCTAGATAATCGGGTAATATGAATACCAAAAAAGGGTATTCTTAAAAACCTTAAAAGTAACAGAAGCGTAAAAAAACCTATGTGACTTTATTTTCACACATTACTATTTTTATGGTTATATATATATATATATATATATATATATATATATATATATATATATATATCCTGTTGTATATTTGTATGCTTTGGATTCAGTATTTCGGTGATTTTTTCCTACTGAATTTCATTACTCATTAGAGCAACTTTTCTGTTCCTGGTGTTTTATACCAGATGTTGCGAAGCAGTGGGAGTATCCACCTGAGCATGAAGAGTCGGGACCTGCTGAAGAAGACCATGGCCGTGTGTGGGCTACCTTACCCTTAGTAGCTCTATTTTTATTTTTATTTTCTGAATAAAAGTATGTAAACCCTAATAGATATTTTTGTCATTGTAAACTCTGAATTATTTAATTTTTATTATTTGATAATAAAAAAGGTGTTTCCATAATTTATATTTTAATTGAATTAATAAATAAATTAAAAATTTAATTAATGTTCTGAAAAGTCGGGACGTTATATATAGTGTGCAATATTTTTTTCATTTTTGCCCTTACGACTATTAGGTGGTTGAAGATTTTTCAAAAGTAATTATAAGTAATGTATGTTAATGGTAATTTTGAAATTAAAAAATTAACACAATGATAATTTTGGGGACACTAAATATGTGCTCTCTCTTTATATATAGAATAGATATTTGCGTCTATAAAATAAAATTATTTTTAATTAGTTAAATATAGAGTTACTCAATCAAAATATAAAAATGATATTATTGAAAAGATATTTATGATACCTTTAAAATGAATTCATATTAAATATAGCTTTCAAAATTAAAATGTCAACCACCATTTAGAAGGCAATAGATAATATATAAAAAATAAATTGATATTTGTAAAATGTGTATTGATATTTCTAAATATGAATTGATATTCGTAAAGTATGTATTAATATTTGTATTTGTTTAGTATTATGTACATATTATCTACCGTCAAAAAATACTTCAAAAAATTCAATAACAACTTGAGGATATAATCGTCCGATCAAAATCCCATGGCAACTCTGTAATAAAACAACCATAACTAACTCTTGGCAACCGCTTAAAGTCCGTTATGCCTCGAAACCAATAGCCCGCCAAAAATATTTCAAGAAACAAACCCGCCATAAATGGCCTCCAGTTTCCGATCATTCACCGTCACCATTCTCGTACTCTCTCTCTCCGCCGCCTCCGTCGTCACCGCCGTGCCGCAGCAAGAACTCGATTCGATGGTCACCGTACTGAGGAACAGAGGCTACAGCCTCTTCGCCAACGCCGTTTCTACCTCCGACATCTATCGCGACGTTCTCGCCGGGACTTCCTTCACCTTATTTGCCCCTACTAACTCTTCTCTCTACGCTCTGGACATGACCTCTACGGCGTCTGACTACATCGCAACTCTCCGCCGCCACGTCGTACCACGCCGCTTATCCATCGCTGACCTCCGATTTCTTCCTCCCTCCGCTTCGACTATAAGAACTCTCTATCCGAATCACGAACTTCACGTTCAGAGGCGTCCCGTTTCTGACGTCATGTCCGTCGATGGCGTTGATCTTGTTGTGCCTGGTCTGTTCTACGGCCGAGAAATCGCAGTTCATGGCTTGGGAGGTATTATCGGTCCCAGATCTGAGTTAGGTCCAAATCATATGCCATCGCCGCCGCCAGCGGCAGGGTCTGATAGCTGTAATTTTCCAGCAGATTTGTGCGGTTATCATGGATCTCGGCAGCCGGTGATCGACGACCGTCACAATTATCCATTGCCGGCTAATTTTCTCTATCACGGTATATCTGAGCCGGCGAGCCCCAAAGGAACTGATATGCGTGCGATCGAGCCTTCGTTACCACATCCGGCTAGTTATTATAGATTTTCAGCTGCTGAATCGCCAGAGAAGGCAGATATTCCAGCCGTTCTTTCGCCGGAGAGTTCAACTGGTCCAGATTTGGCTCCGAGGAAAGAACCACCGCCGCCGTCGGTTTCATCAACAGACAATGATTACCAGTGCAATCCTTCGCCGTCGTTTTTCGACCACACCTATGCATTTTCCGTTGAACACCGGAATCTGATGCCGTTTCCAACGTCAACGGAACCAGAGCCAGAGACTCTTTACTGGCCAAGCGGAAGAGAGTGAGACCTGATTGGGCCACCTCAGCGTCCAACCTGGCAATCCCCGTACACTGCAGCAATCTACGTGTCCGCCTAGCTATTAGTTCTGACGAGGTTCTGTTTTCATTTCGCCTTTGTTCCAATTTGGAGGTTTACGCTGTTGATATCTTCCCAGAATTTGGTAAGAAATTCTTGATCTTACCAACACAGCCACCAACAAAACGAATGTTGACTCCAAACTTCGTTTTAGTTTTTAAAAAATCAACCATTTAATCAAAATTTCATATTTTTCCGGTGAGGACTCCAAAAGTTTTGGAAACAAATGCCATATATTTGCACAAAAAACTTTTATAAACAAAAAATTCATACATTTGCACAAAGAAAATCCTGATTTTACCGAGAGTCTCTCAAAATTCATCTTGAATAAAGAAATCTAAAAAAAAATCTCTAGAAATAAAAATTTTAAAATTTTTTTACTTTTTTTTGTTTTTCTAAAAAGAGAGGATAACCTGTAAATCCTGAATAAAAGGTGGAAAAAAAAAAAAGCTAACTAAAAATGCAAATAATCTTATAAAAAAGCCCCCAAAAAAAATTGAGAAATCAAACCACATCATATCTTTAACACCCAAAAGGAGCCCCACCAAAGAATTGGCATTTCGCTCATCTATTCTATATATAAAAAGAGAGCATAAATTTAGTCTCTCTTTCATTGTCAGTGTAGACTTTTTAATTCCTAAGTTACCCTTAAAATACATTAATAATTACTTTAAAACAACACTGAATTACCCAATAACCAAAAGAACAAAAAATAAACAAATTTTCCACTATTCTAAATAACTAATCCTACTATCAAATTAATTAATTAATTAATTTTTACTTATACATGCATCGCACGTGCCCAGCCGCTAATCAATGTTCAATTACATGATGGTTACCATCAATGGTTTAATTGATTGCCAATTAACAACCCACCAGCTGATTGAGGTTATTGACAGAATTGGGGCTCAGTCTTCGTCTACGCCCATATCATACCCCCCATCTGCATCCCCATCGCCATAGAGATCATCGGTGGGCTCTTGGTCAACGTCACCGAGGTTACTGTAGATAGGGACGGTCGCCTGAACTTCCACTTCATCAGATGGAACTTCTTCCTTTTCTGGCATGAACCCCTTCACTGACATAGATTTGAGATTCGCATCACTGAAAAACTCCCTGTAGGGCTTGGAAACCTGAACAAAATATGCATGCACGTAAATCCTTTTAGGATATGCTGGAAAGGGAATGTTAAAGATTTTAGACAAAGTTAACAACTACTAATGGTACTGAAATGGAAATGGCATTCATGTCATCTTTGCACCCTTTGTTTTTCTACTTTCTTACATCTCGCAAGGAGATTGAAGAAGAGAGACCCAATACAACAGCGGTAATATTCGCACATATACATAATGGAAGCTATAGAAAATTATGTGGGGGTAGTCATCAAATGATTGAATTCTATCAACTTCCTTAAAAGGTCAATGCACGAGATCGACTCTAATATACTAATATCAGCATCTTAGCAACGGATCACAAATATATAAACTTGCATTGTCATGCTCAACGAGTGTTCATACTGTTAAATTTTTGCATAATTGTACCAGTTATTAATGTGACTATCAAATACATACTGTGACATCAAAGTGGCAAACGGAAAGAAAAAATTGTTCTCTTGCATATAGGATGAGCTAAAAATAATCTTACGGAGAAAACTAGAAAATTCATAATATAGTCTATGGGGTTGGAGCCAAGTTTGGGTTTGAAATAGTGAAGTAAATTCATACGTTGATCAATCTTTTCAAGCTATAGCAAGACATTTGAGTGTTCATCTATATTTTTAGGGTAGTCAAAAAATATGATAAAACCCAAAGACAAAACTATCATGCAACTTTTTTGTAGTAATATCTTTTGTTCTAGGGTGTACCCGCACTTGAACATGGAGCCACCAGTGCATATACAGTCCTATCCAGTAATAAACCACCACACGTTACGTATACCCTACTACGGAAATTGCACTACTTGGTGGATTTTGATGGTCCTGGTAGCAACATTTAAACAATGGTGATCACCATTTTGAGGTTTTTATTATTCAATGGCGATATCACCGTTTTATTAACATTTTTTGGAATGTGAGGCTAAAAGGTAAGTCTGAATGTCATTTACCCATTTTACTGGCATTTTGTAAATTAATCAAAAAGCCAATAAAAATCTGTCCAGTTCGGGAATTCAGAATTCAGTGGGCATCGAAGGGTATGAAATGCTCAGTTTTATTGGTAGAACTCACCTTGAAGAGAGAATTTCTCTGCTCGGCACTCTCCACTAGGTTTTTCCAGTGCTTATCTTTCTTCAAAGCTGATGCCGAACCCACCACCTAGATGGAGGACAGAATATGTATGTAAGTTTTTATAACCATGGTTGTGAAACTCCCATATAAACTTGATTGAAAAAAGCATACCAGCACAGAAGACCTTGCTCTAGTTATACCCACATTCATTCTACGAAAATCAGCCACAAACCCAATGCCCTTGTCCTTGCTCGACCTAACACACGAAAATATTGCAACATCCTTTTCTCGTCCCTGCAATCAAGGAAAGGAGATTTGGAAAACGTCTAGATCCGCTGGCAAGGATAGCATTGAAGAAGATGGAATAAAGTTGCACTTAAGAATCCCATATAGCGTTCTCCCAATTGCTTCATCCAAATCAGTCAACTTTAGCTGTTTTCAGAAACAGTTTTCCAGAACAATTTCTAGAAAATTCATCTGGTCAATGGATTTCGGAACTTGTTTTTTAGGATTTTTTTGAAAAAGAACACGTTTAATAAATTACCAAAAGTATGTTTTCAAATGCTAGAGACCAATTCTGCTAAAAAGAAATACAATATCAAAGCAATGAGTATCAATGATCTACAAAACAATTCTCTAAAAATGTTACGAGGAGGAATGTCTCTGAAATAGCAATAAAGCAGGGACCAATTTCTTCATCTTCCAAAAGAAATTAAGTTGAAGGGGATATCATCATGTACTCGTGAATTAAAATGTGAAAATTGGAAAAAAAACAACAAAAAAAACAGTTCGTTCGGTTTTCTGTTTTCGAAAAAAATTCATTCTTCGTAGCAAACAAAAAGAGGGGGTTGACACAATTGGAATCTTTGGGCTTCAAACTTTACTGTAGAAGCTCGTAGAAAGGCATTGACCGAATGACTATTTTAGATGAATTGCATTTTAAATTTGTTGACGGTCAAGCTTTTAAACAATTATGTAGGTAGTGCAATTAAAGTGGACAAAAATTCAATGTCGAATTACAGCTGCAAAACATTGTCTGCAATTGTATGAGGATGAAAATAAGAATTTGAAGAGAACACTCAAAGGCCAATGGGTTTGTCTTACCACGAACACTTGGACTTCGCTCCAGAATTTAAATTACATGTCTCCCAACTAATTTTATTGACTGTGATAGGAACATCATAAAAAATTCTCAACTTCTGTTTGGTTCACGATGATGCTGAAAACTGGACAGTCACATCCGAAGTTCTTATGGGGTTCTTTGCACACAAGTCCAAGACAATGATGTTTTTTCCGGCCAAAGATCCTCCGTCGATTAAGTTAGATATCAAACGAGAGAGTCTGTATACAAGTACATAGAAGATGGATTGTGAAGTACCTCGAACTTGACCCAACGCCCCTTGTATAGGGTGAATGGTGGAAGATTTAGGGAGCCTGATGGTTGCCAATCCCGCTCCTTATTTCCTTGTAAGGAGGAGTGGGTCATTTACTAAGTGCTTTGTTTTCAGGATTTGAAGCGTTCTCGGCTTCATTTGCAAGATTTTGCTAAGCAAATCCCGTGACTCGTCCTTTTGGGCCAAGTAGCCTGATTCTCAGAAGACAGAGCATTGGCTGTCAATGTAATGCCGAGTGCCTAAATTCGAGTGACCTTGTGCTTAGCGACTAAGTGCTGAGAGGCTCAACACTGAGCAACTAAGCGTTGGGTCGTGCATCAAGAGATTGAGTGTCCATAGTCTATCCGACATGCTGAGCTCGACTCAGAGATTATTCCATAGTCTATCCAACCCACTAAAAAAAACTCGAAGACTGAAAGTCTAATCGATTGGTTGAGCTTGACTTGGAGATTGTTCGATAATCTATTTGATCGGTTGAAAAACACTCAGAGACTGTTTGGAAGTTATCTGATTGGTGACCTCGACTCAGAGACTGTTCGATATTCTCTGCAAGCAGCTCAAAATAATTTTCTAAGACTCAACTTTTGAAAGAACGCAGAGACATCTTCATTAATTTGTGTTTTACATTTCTAGTGGAACCCCTACTCGAATGCTTGATAAGGAATACACCAAAAAGATGTATGAAGGAAGATTTTCATTTAATTTACTTGGATGCTGAGTACATTACTGATAATACTTTCGAACATGTTCGGCATTCCATGCGCGTTGAATTGGGCAGCCTGAAATGGTGGTTAGTATATACTCATAGTTTGATGACTTTTTCCACTCTCTAAGGCCCTTCCCAATTGGGTCCTACTTTCCTTCCCTTGGATTTTTTGTTACTTGCATAACTTTCTTAAGAACAAGGTCCTTTGCCAGAGATGCTCGTCTTCTTAGTTTGATGCCAGAAAGGCTCGTCTTCTTAGTTTGATGTCATAGTACTTCTTCATTCTCTGCTGGTCAGAGGCCATCTATATGGCCACTTGCTCCGTCTCTTCGTCTAGGCTCAGCTGCATGACTTCTTCGTTCCAACTCGAGTCGTATGCGATGACCTGGTGACTAGGCAAGCCGACTTCAACTAGGATCAGTGCTTCGCTGCCAGGAGTCATTTGGAAGGATGTTTACCAGTTGGAGTCCTCATGGTGGTGTGGTATGCCCATAAGGCGTTGGGTAGTTGCTCGACCCAGAGCCCCTTGGATGCCTCTAGCTTGGTTCTGAAAATTACGAGCAATGTTTTGTTGGTAACTTCAATTGTCTATTAGCTAGTGGATGTCCCGATGTAGCATATCTAATTTGTGTATCGAAAATGGATCCCAAACCCACAAACAATGGATCTCCAAACATAGTCGCGAGTGGCTTCTTTGGTGATCTTGGCCAATGGCGCAGCTTCCACCCACTTGGTGAAGTATTGGATGGCAAGTATAGCGAATTTGTTCGGACAAATTTCCAAAGGTAGTGAGCCCAAAATGTCTATTACACTAGCGAAGAGCTATGCCCCTTGAATAGGGGTCAGCTCCTTTGGTGGTTAGTGGTGAAGGTTGGCAAATCTCTGGCACTAATCACAATTCAGGGGAATGCGGCATCTTTCTTCTTCGTCGAGCAAAAATACCCTGCTCTGAGCAAACGCTCTTCCACCCGAGTGGTTTTCACAAACTCCTTCATGTATTTCCCATAGAACTTAGTGGCCTTCTTGTTCTTACACACACTTCTAAAGAAAATTGTTCCTTAAGGTATATTTGTTGGACTTGTATCTGACCGATCAGTTGACATCTCTCCATCTCTTAGATATTGGATGATCGACTCTGCCAAGTCATGCACACCTGAACAAAGCAGATATCCTCTTGTACCTAGCTTGGGCTTGGCATGGTCAGGTACTCAATTGGCATTTGTGAGCTGAGTTGTCCTTCTGGTGCAATGGCTAGCTAAGCAAGGGCATTTGTTCGGTGGTTCTGTTCTTTGGGATTCAAACAATATGTACCAATTCAAAGGTTTTCTTTAAATGGTTCAGAGTCTCTTTATACTTCTTCATTCTCTCCTCCTTAACTTCAGCTTTGCCGTTTGCCTGGCTAACCACCAACTACGAATCATTGCATAGCTTGACTTTTTTGTCTTTCATTTGTTGGCGCAATCTCAGCTCAGCAATGACTGCTTCTTACTAATTGTCATTATTGGTGGCTTTGAATTGGAACCTAAGAGCATACTCCAGCGTGTCCCGCTGTGGAGAAGACAAGACTACTCCTGCACCAATGGCTTGTCCGTTGGCGGACCTGTCTACATTCACCACCCATAGCCCCTCTGGCTGGCAATTGTTGCTTCCTTGATCACCTCTTGGATAGTCGACTCGGCTGCTTCTTGATCTTTACCAATGAACACGGCCTGCCCCTTCATCACCCCCTGTGGCTCGTACAGATATCAAACTCATCGAATTCTACTGACCACTTTATCAATTGTCTGGATGTTTCACGTTTGTGCAAAAACTACTTCAAGGGTAGGTCGCGACTGAGCATTGAGTCGTGCATCAAGAGACCAAGTGTTGAGCCACTCCAGACTTATCAGTCCCAAATCACAAGGGCGAGACACTTAGTGGTAAGTTGGTTGCTTGGGGGATTGACAAGATATTAAACATTACAATTGACAATGCAAGCTCTAATAATGGTATCACCATTTTGTTAAAGAGGACGAGTAAAGAAATAAGGAAAAAAGGACTATCATCTTACAGCATGAGTTTTTGCATGTTAGATATTGTGCTCACATATTAAATTTGACTAGAGGGTTTGAAAGAGATTGATGTTCATCATGAGGATGCAGAAATGTGAAGCATCTAGGTTTGCAAAATTTAGGTCATGTCACATGTGTAGAGATAGAAGGCATTGAGTTTAAACTTGTACTTTGTTTAGATGTGGCCACATTCTCCGTACTCCATGTTGAAAAGAAGTGCAGTGTATGAAGCACTTTTTATAGAGTGGAAAAGGAAGAGAATTACAAAATTTGTGTAAATATTAAAGACAATGAACTTGGTGAGGTTGGTGATGTTAGCCTGTGTGAACCCGTGTGTCCTAATATTAATGATTGTGAGATTGTATGTCGGGATTCTTAAATTATTTTACGAGGCAACCTTGCAATTTTTCAATTCTTTGTGTGTGACTAGCAATGCAGTTTTTGGAGATATGGGGGATATTAAAACTGAAATTGCTTCATTGGAAGAAGGTGATAATCTTGTCAAGGCATTTGGCAACAGGCATGAAGAAGAAGTTAGATAAATCTTGGAGATACAAGTTGACAAGGCAACCCTATTAAAGAGAACATTCGGAACATCAAAGCCGATGCAATGGTAATCTCGTCCTTTGTTGCCAAAGATAATGGAGATTTCAATCCGACGGATCAACCTTAATTGGCAGGTAAACCGAGGCCTCGACGTAGATGATGGATGGAAACTCCTACTCTGGCTATAGTTGCGATCTTGCTCAACTAGCCGATATCTTCACCAAGCCATTGTGGAAGCCACTATCGGAACTATTGTGTAACAAGCTGGATTTGAGTGATATCTATGCCTCGCTTGAGGGGGAGTGTTAAGTGTCAGTTATTAATATGTGTTTGGTATTAGGGTGTGAAGGTCCTTTCGTCATTTACACACTTGTAATCATTCTCTATATAAATTCGATGTGTATTAGTGAAAATCAATTAATTCTTATTACAATTGACTTGGGTGTTTAATGAATATTATTAACAAGTGAGGTGTTTATGAATTATGAGACATTAGTTAAAACGTCAAGGGTATATTGAAAATTTCCCCTTGGTGTACAAACACTCATGTAAACACTTGTGTTGGTTGTAATAAGTGGTAGAATATCAAAGCTTTGCCACAATAAAAGAAGAAAACGTATATGCATGCAAGTAGTTCTAAAAAGTGTCTCGGATAAGCAAGCAGCCACTTGAATAATCTCATAAAAAGCATGTGGAAGTGCTCTAGAAAAAGAAAGAGATACTCTAGACAAAGAAAAGAGATACTCCACCTGGAACCCATCAACAGTGTTAATATCCACCACTTTAGCCGATTCAACTCCAAAAGTACTCCGGAAGCGTTCACGTAAGACCTTGACTTGGTGTCTGTAAGGAGATATAATTGCAAGCCGAGAACTTGACTTAAGCTCCGGATACCTAGTCACCATCTCATGATACATGGCAAGAACAAAATCAACCTCGTCTTCATTTATCCAAGAACCACTGCCTGAGGGTTGGGACTCTTTCCCCTCATGTATATCAAAGAAACAAAAGGGTCCAAAGCAGCGGTAATCATGCCATGAACGTTTTGTCTGGTTTATAACATCTGACCCATCCTCCAGTGCCCCATCATAGAATTCTCGCGAAGGAAAGCTTCTTATCTGCATGGATAAATGGATTAGAACCCCTCTATGCGAACATTCTAACAAAGAACAAATGGAACATCTGCGTGGACAGTAAGACGAGAGATGCCCACGTTTGGTTTCACCTAAAAAACTTGACCTTTCCAATCTGATGTCTTTTCTAATCCTTGTGCAGCTTCATAAGTTTTTACTTTTTCCGTTTGATTCCATGGGAGGATGGGAATAGAATTTGGACCTAAGAGTTCATGAAAGGCAACAAAAACCAGCTAAAATTTCCCATCTTTTTTACGTTGTTGTCCTTAGGACTTCTTTCAAATTTAGTCCAAAAATTTTGCTTCGGAATTAACGGTTTTTCCAGCACCAGAAAAAGGTTCAGTAAAGACTAAGAAATTTCATGAAAAAAGCTGGCCTTTTAGACAACCCATGACATTATGGTCATTACCGGCCCATCAAGTTTAGAACAAGAGATGAAACTTGTATGCACCAGAACCTTCTTCCATATAAGTGTTCTTATTGGTGTAATCAAAAAGTTTACGGCCCATGATTAGAAACCTCAACAATCTTTACCAGAATTTATTGTGATTGAGTATTAGACATACTATCCACCTAGAAAAATCACCCACAACACATAAGTCTATGGGGGTAGATTCAAACTTGGTGTCATGTGGGTCACACCTATAATGAATTGGTCTCTGGGTGATTTCAAGGCAATTTTGTCTAGGCATCTAGATAACTGTTGCAGCTGTTTTTTGTGATCAAGCATCAAGAGTCCGTTCCAACTCACCCGCCAGATCATAAGTGAACTTAAACTAACCTCTGGATGCATACGGTATTGGGTCTTCAGCATCACTACTTGATAGCCGGCTCTCTGGAATCTTTTGAACAGGCTCATTCCATACCTATAACACCAACATTGCAAAGAGTACAAAGTTAACCATGTGTTGAGCTACGGAGATGAATGCCATCATCGCCAAATGACAATCTTACCCAAATTTCTCAGCGAGAGGAGATATTACAGTTGCTGGCAGTTGAACCGGATCACCAACCTAGGAAAAACATATAAATAAAGAGCTAGAGTGATGTGGAAAACAAAGTCATCAGAAGGCATGTATATACGAAGTGACGTCAGAAATCAGAATCTAGTCAATATGACAACATTCAATTTCCAGATTACAGCTACTTCACAATGGTAGTCATATCCAAATATCTAAAATATATTCTAAATTCTAAGTTTGCATTCATACAAAATCAAGCTTCTACGAGCAGTAGCAATTGACTAAGTTGACAGTATACCAATCTTACATTCCCTTTTTGACGCAGTTAAAAAATGACCAATACCGAATTTTCAAGGTTCAAAGTCTGGTGTTAGCCTAAATGAATTTGAACGTAGTAAGAGTTTCCATTTCTTTGCTACTGGAACATCTATCAATTAACCCAAAACCTGACAGCGTCTAATTACAGCAATTTATGAAGACATTCCATGCTCTACTACTTCTTCAACCAATTCGTAACACAGTAGCACAGAAATCCATGCGAAAAGTCTACCAAGGAAGAAAGAAAAAAAATATCCAGCAAGCAAATTCACTTAGCATAAGTAAAACATTAACAATTAACACTCAGCGTTTAATATTATGCATAGATTACAGGTTTGACCATTTTCATACGCAAGGACACTGTGGTTAAAATTTACAATCTGAAGGACAGGGCTAGTGCAGTCCTAGTTGGTTGCTTCAGGGAGCTAATTTAAGGCACCATTGATAATGGAATGAAAAAATAGTAAAATGCAAGACAATATCTTCGTCGGAAGCTATACCCTAACTCGGTACAATATTTACCAGAAATACTTGTTTGCATCCGTTGGCCAATGGAACGAGTGTAGCTGGTTCCACCTGTTAATTACAGAATATTAAACGATACAGCACAAACTGGTAAAGGAACTCAGCATACTAAACTCAGTGACAGTAAGTAAATTGAGGTATAGTATAGGTGGCATCATCACCAGCATCAAAAAGTAACAAAAGTAAAACAATCAAATGAAGCAGAGGAACATACTGCTTGAGCAGCTTCATCTATTATAACAACATCAAAACCACGATTTAATTTACTGAAAAGAGCTGAACCGCTGAAGCTGAGCGTGGAGAGCACCTGCCATTAATGGAGTGTTACAAGAAAGTTGAGTAATTCAATTTAAAGTTCAGCACATGCCAAAAATCCATACAATCGCTGCTTCATCTAGAATAGAAGCACGGATACTATCTCTCTCCCTTCCTGCCCCTCCATGCTTGTGCTTATCACCAGTCTGAAAATCTACACCAGCAAGTTTTTGCTCCACCTAAAGATGCAAACCACCATTATCGATATTTCATTCAAAATCAAATGGAATGGAAATGACAAGGTCATGAGCTAATCTCATCAAATTCATGAGTCTGATTAATGGGACATACAAGGTAATCCATGGAGACTGTGTGGACAGAATGATGCGGTTTCAGGCCAATACGCACAATTTTAGGGTTGTATGCACGGTTATTTTCATCACGTATACCTGAGAATATCAGAAAAACAGCGATGAGTATCCATATCATAACCATTTTATTCCCTGGTGTGGAAATGCTGCATATCCAAACAAATGCAACTCTCATCAAACAAAATTTGGATTTTAGTAAAGAATATCCAACCATCATCCTGACAGCAAGGGAATACCCAATGTAACAAAAAAATTCCTTCATACACATTCCTCAAGCTCCATCATACTGATCATAAAACTAGCAATGAGAAATTCAGATTTTAGAACACCCCAACCGATGAAATGACAAAATAGCTTTACAATTTCTCCACCATATTGCATTAACTCTTTCAAATTATCGCTTGCTTTTGAGCAATGCCAACATATTCCAAATTCAACTTACAAAATACAAATGAAGCTCAAGGCACTTTAATTAAAGGTACGGTTGCTTTTGGCAGTTTTTTCAACTGACAAAACATGCATTCGCAAGGTGATCCCTGATCTACTCTTGAGGATCAACAACTTTATCCAAACCAATATTATTTTAGAGCCACAAAGCTTCAATACCAGTGGTACTTCTTCACGATGTATTTACTTTCTAAAAATTAAGCTAATAAAAAGGTTAGACATTTTGATCAGAGAGAGAGTCGCAAAAAAGCGATATCGAAAACCAAACTGTTATTCAGTCACATGACACTCCGGAACAAAAGCAAGTTAAATAGTGAAAACAGGATGATATGGACTGACATCGTACCAGTGTTTAGAAGGCGCAACACAATCTCATCAAGGGCAGAGTTTGATGGAGCACATACCAGAACACGGCAACGATACTTGCGACTGGAGTTAACCACTTCTGGTTTCTACAGAACAGTCGGAAGTCAAAAGGTGTTGGCAACCAATATTCACCACTATATGACAGAAAACTGAAACATACCAAATCATTGCCAGAGGTTGGGAAAAAACCGTCATCACCATTTTGAGGCATCTTTGCATCTCTGGGATTAATACCACTTAACCATGGAGACGCTTTCTCCCAGTGATTGTATCTGCCAAACGGCCCAAAACAAAGTGCAAATCTGTAACTTGCAAACTACAAATTAAGAACCTTGAAATTGTGAATGGGGGGCTCATCAAACATGTAATTTTGAGTAGATATCATGATTTATACCGACAACAAAAATCGGACATGAATGTAGTATTTTTAGTATATGGGGGTTTGAGTACATCATTGTCAACCCAAACAAGATTGGTCTAAAAGTTTAAATTTGTTCCATCACAATGGAAATGGAAAACTAATGCTTGGAATTTATGGAAGTTTATGGCAGTACTTTTATATTGAATACGATGCCAGCTAACATTTCTTCCAAAAGAGTATGTAGTGCACATATAATTTGTATCCCTTGGTTTTGGCAAAAGTTCCTTCATGTAGCCGTCTTCATGAATTGTCATGTGAAGTCTATGAGATGTATAATCATCATAGAGTGTCATCTTATTCTGGAGTTGAAGTCGTGTGTCACGTCTGTTTCAGTTAGTGCATTCGGATATTTGGGTCCCATGCAGATTCCCAATTTTTTTAGTTTCAATATTATATTATGTTTGTTAATAATTTCTCTCGAGTAGCGTACCTTCATTTCATGAAAGAGCCAGACTTGTTTTCAATTTTTAAGTCATTTAACATGGAAATAAAAACTCGAATTGATATTTGCAATAGTATAATTCGTTCATATAATGCAAGTGAATATTTCATATTATTTTATCACAATTTGTTTTTGATCATCGTATTCCTCATCGGTCCTTTTGTGCTCGCACTACACAACAAAATGGAATTGTTGAACGCAAGATTCGTCATTTATCTGAGTTATGCATGCACTTTTATTTCAAATGCAAGTTCATACGTGTTATTGGAGTGATGTTTTTACGCCATACCACTTGATTAATCGTATGCCTTCTACTCTCCTTGGGAGTAAGATAGCTCATGCGTTCCTGCTCTACTCCTTATCGCTACAGAATGGGATACATGTGTTATGTTCATGCTCTTGATCCTAACTAGGACAAACTTGATCTTCGAACCATTCAGTGTTGTCTTCTTTGGCTACTCTCACACTCAAAAAGAGTATAATTATTAGTTGTTACCCTCCATCTCTTTGTCATCATTTTATCTATGCGGATATTACATATAATGAGTGCGCATATTACATTTTATCTATCGCCTTTATCTTCGCACGGGGCAAATTCACAGTAGATTTGTTGACCCCTCTCAATGAGTATTTCCTGTAGTTACTCCTCTTGCTATCTCTTCTGCAAACCTTGCAGGTGGATATTCGTCGGTCAAAAGCTACCTCACCAGAACCTTTGACTGCACCTCCTACGCCTCGGGATCTTGTCATTTATTCTCCATCACTATCACTCGTTCTTCCCATTACTTTTCGTAAAGATACCTATACTTGCACCTCGCATCCACTCTCTCTTTATGTCTTCTACGGTCAATTGTCACCTAGCGCTTTTGTTGCTTCAGTACCTTTTGTCTTTATTCCTAACACCGTACAAGAGGCCCTATCTATACCTAAAAGGCGGTCAACTATGGAGGCTTAAATATCTCCTCTCCGTGATAATGGCATTTGAGAGTTGGTCTCTCTTTCATCGAGAAAGTCTACTTCTGGATGTCATTGGGTCTTTACTGTCAAATACCATTCGGATGGCTCTATTGAGTAATATAAGGGTCGCCTTGTTGCAAAAGGCTATAGCCAGACATATGATGTTGACTATGCAGACTTTTTCTCCTGTGATTTGTTCTATTCGGATTCTACTCTTGATTGGTCCTTGTATCAGTTGGATGTCAAGAAAACTTTCTTACACGGTGATCTGGTAGAGGAAGTGTATATAGAGCAACCTTTGAGTTTGTTGCTCAAGGGGAGGGTTGTCTAGTACGTCGACTTCGTAAAACTCTTTATAATTTGAAGCAATCACCTCGAACTTGGTTTGGTAGATTTAGTAATGTTGTGTTACAGTTTAGTATGCGTCTCTCTCATTCTAATCACTCGTTCTTCTATTCATCGTCGGATCGAGAGAAAATACTATTGATTGTGTACGTGGATGATATCATCATTACTAGGGATGATCAGAAATGTATTATCGAGTTGAAACAATTCTTACAATTACAGTTTCATGTCAAAGACTTGGGTAAGTTGCAGTATTTCTTGAGTATTGGCAAGATCCAAGAATGGGATTTACCTGTCAAAAAGGAAAGTATGATTTGACATTCTGGAGGAGACAAGATTAATAGAGTAAAGGCTTGTGAAGGGTTGTCCAGTGCGTCAACTTCGTAAAGCTCTTTATGATTAGAAGCAATCACCTCGAACTTAGTTTGGTAGATTTAGTAATGTTATGTCACAGTTTAGTATGCGTCTCTCTCATTCTAATCACTGGACTTCTATTTATCGTCGGATCGAGGGAAAATACTATTGATTGTGTACGTGGATGATATCATCATTACTAGGGATGATCAGAAATGTATTATCGAGTTGAAACAATTCTTACAACTACAGTTTCATGTCAAAGGCTTGGGTAAGTTGCGGTATTTCTTGAGTATTGAGGTAGCAAGATCCAAGAATGGGATTAACCTGTCAAAAAGGAAGTATGATTTGATATTTTGGAGAGACAAGATTAATAGAGTACAGGCTTGTGAAGACATGTAGGAATATGAATGTCAAACTTTGTGTTGATGCGGGGGAGATTCTTCCTCCTCTAAACTAGTGTGGTCACTTGGTTGGCAAGCTAAATTACCTCACCATTACTCGTCCTGATATCTCCTTTGTTGTTAGTATTGTGAGTCAGTTAATGTCAATTCCTCATCTTCTACATTGCAAAACTACTCTTCGTATTGTGAAGTATCTTAAAGGCAATTCTGAATTCTAGACGCAGTTTATTTTACCGATCTAATGGTCATCTGTGTGTTGAGACCTTTATTGATGTTAATTGGACAGGATCGTCATCTAATAGATAATAACAACTATCTTTACATTGAAGAGCAAAAAACAAATGGTCGTTGCAAGGTGTAGCATAGAAGCTAAGTATAGAGCCATGGCTCATACATGCAAGATTGTGTGGGTGCAGTCTTCACTTGAAGAATTAGTTTTTGGCACGCAATTACCTATACCTATGTATTGTGATAAACAGACAGCGATTCATATTGCCTCAAACTCCGTATTTTATGAGAGAACTAAGCATCTTGAGGTGGACTGTCATATTGTTCAAGAAAAGGTAGAAAATTATGTGTTGGCTAGTCTCTTTGTGTTTACAGGAGCTCAACTAGCTATATTTTCACCGCGGCTTTGTTCAAATAGCAATTGGAGTTATTGTATGACAAACTGACACTTCATAATATTTATTATTCTGTTTGAGGGAGTGTTACATATATATGTGTTTAGTATGTTTAGTAGTAGGGGTGTGAAGGTATCTTTTAATCCTTGTACTCACTCTGTATATATTGTAATCATAATTATATGTGTGTTAGGGTTATGTAATGAGAACCCTACACAATTTTTCCTAATCTCTCATAACAAGTTTAATAGCCAATCTTCACCCTGGTTGGTTCGAAATTGAAGAATTAGCCTCTAGTGTACCCCTGAACAATCTAAGTGGAGCAATAATAACCCATAAAATATCTTAACAAAAAAGGAACAGCTAAGTTTCTATAGCTACTAACCCAGGCAAATTGCCAAGCCTACGAAAGAAGAAAACAAAGAACCATGTCCTAGCTTGAGTGGTATCTCCTTCCAACCTTCATGAGTGGGTTCAAGGCACTGGTGCCAGACTTATCAAACAAATGTCATCGTTGTAAATAGGCATAATGTCTACAACTTAACCTGGGGAGCAGAGATTTATGTAAAAAGTTCAATTCAGTTACATCTTCCAATTTCTCTCATATTACAAGGAAAACAGTTGTAGGTTTGCAAAGAATACCAGTCCATCCCTTCTATCCCCGTCTCTTCTGTAATCTTTACTCAAGCATCCATTAAGACAGAAAAATAATGGACTGTTATGCATAAATAGAACAAGTCCCAACAGAAAGAAAAGGAAAAACTGACTCCCGAGCCTAAGAATGGACTCCTGCCATGGAAATTTATTTTCTTCTGCTCTGTCTAAATCATCCATAAAAGACAGAATGGAAAAGTCCAGACTTTCCTCGTCCGCCCAACCCTGGCCCACCTCTAGTTCCTACCACTCCACCAAGTTCCCTTTTTTCAAACAACATCACGAAACATGGAAAAATCAAGTTCCACAACTTCTTAGCGACAAGGCAACGAATAAAATGATGAGAAAACACTTTCTCCATCTTTTTTGAACATGCAATACCAGTTCACCATGAACCTAATGCCTCATAATGTGATTATGAACCATCAAAATCTTTCCAAGAGATGGTGCCCACGCGAGAGGGGGAAAAAAAGAACTTTGTAAGTGACCCTATTGACCAAATGCTCCTCCAAGCAACCTCATCCCTGCAACTCCTCTCAAAACCTCTTTAAAAAGAGGAGATGGCAAATCTACCATTAATCCTCCCCATCGGAAACATAAAGTTGTATATTAAATCTTTGGTGTTCATTTCCACATTCTAAATCAAAACTTTGCTCCCTCCATATCATATAATCAACTTGAGAATCAAAACTCTGTCCTAACACTAGCAAAGAGGCCACAAATCCTCTAAATGTCCCTCAAGCACAATCTCAAATGTCCATCAATTCCTTCTAGAAATAGGTAAATGTCGCCCAAGCACAATCTCAAATGTCGACCAATCCCTATTAGAAATAGGCGCAAAAGGCATTCCACACAGGAAGACGATTTGTGACATCGAAAAAATCTATGCTTTACTAAAGTTCATTTCTCCTTCTTTATACTTCAATTTCTTCAATGCAATCAGATTAGTTTATAAAACTCCAAAGGAAAGCATTGACTATACCGTTTCAAAACAAAACGGTTTAACCTCAAAAAAGATTCCTTACAAGTATGAAGCTAAATCTGTCAGCAGAAGAAAGCTCCTAAAAAATGTTTATGGTAAAGCACATATGAGATATGTCCACATACCAGAAAAATGCAGAGGAAAGAAACAAACAACTGACCAAAGACATACTTTTCCTGAATGGGAAATTCAGGTCCACGTTTTATTCCTTGTGATTTGCTCCTGCATCAAAACGGAATAGCACTTATCTTAAAGGAATACAAGTATCATTCTTTTGTTATTTCTCTATCCTATTCAGATCTTGAGGAAACACTGATTGACCGAAGAATGCTGTCACAATTAATTAATGAGAACAATCAGAGAAATGGAACTCCTGGGAGATACCTACTTCATGTTTACTCTTGCTGGAGTTGCATGTAAGATGGCGCTAAGGAGCCCAAGAATAGTTTGTGTTTTTCCTGTTCCAGGGGGACCCTGAAAGGAAGCATTCAGTTAGATTTTACATACCATATGAATTTGCAAAGTTAGAGCCTCTCATGGTCAGGCTATTCAAATGCCAACTGGGGGCAGGATCATTTAATTGTCACTCCAGGTTGTAGTAGTTTGCACGAATTTTTCAGACTCACATTTGTAGCCACAACAAAAGGAGCATTTAGTATCAAGTCAGAAAGAAATTAAGGAACAAGCATATTACTTTGAAGGTTATTGTTGTGAAACTAGAGAAAGGAGAATTGTATTATTGAGTAATTATGTTACAAGGAGCCAGTACATCAATATATAGAGAAAACCTAGAAACCCTAGGTAACCCTAATTACATGAAAGGTCAATAATACCCTTGCAACTAAACATTAATAACAACTTAACCATTACTATTCTAACACTCTTTTATTTATAGATGAGATTAGGGTTAACCTAATGGGCTCTAACCACCTAGGCCCATTAGGGTTAACATAACCTAATCTATCCCACATAACAACTAACACTCCCCCTCAAATACATGATGCGAGCATGGAGAGCATTATAGGTTTGCCAACATGAAAAAGAGATGCTCCAACTGATGTCTTTGACAACTTCGATTCTCCAACGAAAAAGAGATGCTCCAACTGATGTCTTTGACAACTTCGATTCTCCAACGACTTCAATTCTTCAACAACTTTAATTCTTTGACAACATTAATTTTGGTACCCAGTAGAATATAACTAACAAAGGAATATGGGACAAGTTCTCCCCCTCACGTGCGAACCCCGAATCGCACGGGAAGAGAGAAACAAAGAATCCAACTAGGATCACAACAAGGTGCCACACGGCACAACTTGGGGCCACTTGGCACACCAAACGGGGATTTAACAACCAACCAACAAAAGAAAGACTTGTCCATAAATTCACCAAAAGTCTAAACTGCAGGGACCAAAATCAAATATTGCAAAGTTTGGGAATCAAACTATAATCAAAACAAACTTGAGGGGCAACCGACAACAATGAGGGAGCAAGGGGGGTGCGGCCCACAACAGCAGATCAGGCCCACAACACAACCAAGGGGCTGGAGCAACCAACGCCTAAAACGAAACAGGTTAGGGTAGAAGACTGACGAGGGTACCACAAGATTCAAACAATAGACCCAGGCGGAAGCAGGCAGCTAACCAGGCGGCTGACCAGGTGGAATGGCTAGCACCAGGCGACTGACCAGGTGGCTGAAGTCAGCAAACAACAGACAGCAACAGCAACAGACCAGAGGTAGACGGCAGATCAGAAACAGACCGGAAGTGAACCAGAGGCAGGCGAGCCAACGAAAGGCGGCTAGCAAAAGGCTTAACAGAACCAGAGACAACGAACTCAAACAGAGGCAACGGAACCACAGGCAAAAGCAAACAACAGAAGACCCTGATGCAACCGGCGGACGGCGGCAAGGCATAAGCCGCCCGCCGGAAAGCGAGTATTCCACAGGCCTAGATCTTATGCTCTGATACCATGTTGTGAAACTAGAGAAAGGAGAATTGTATTATTGAGTAATTATGTTACAAGGGGCCAGTACATCAATATATAGAGAAAACCTAGAAACCCTAGGTAACCCTAATTACATGAAAGGTCAATAATACCCTTGCAACTAAACATTAATAACAACTTAACCATTACTATTCTAACACTCTTTTATTTATAGATGAGATTAGGGTTAACCTAATGGGCTCTAACCACCTAGGCCCATTAGGGTTAACATAACCTAATCTATCCCACATAACAACTAACAGTTATTATGCAGAAAATGGTAACGAAAGGACTTAGTGAACAAGATGAGGTTACTGAAACGAATTTGCCACATCAAATTATTGTGTTTTGAGAATGCTACCCTGACGAACAACTAGTAGAAAAAGGATGAGGAATTAGAAAATACCAACAATACAGCCAGTATAGGGCACGCCAAGATGAATCTAAAACACAATTGAGCAGAAACAAAATAATGAGGCGCATTTGGAAATAGATCAAACCTGTATCAGAACAAGTCTTTTGCGCGAAACACCTACCTGCAGTGGAAAATATACCGTTGTCTAAATACATAAGACAATATTGAAAACAGAAACAAAATGGATGTGATTTGATGAGGGAGCAGTGATGTTAGAAAGGGATTAGCAGCTGGCATAAAAGTTGCAATGAGAGCAAGACCAAGTCACAAATCATAAATTAACGACTCACACGTATGGCTTCCAGTTGCGATTTATTGTGATTGCTTTCAATGGACTCCATGAGGGGTCTGGGTATCTCCCAGGCCCGATCCTCAGAGATGTAATTGCTTTCAGAAGCTGCTAATATCAAATCTTTGAATGGGAGGGAGCTAATTGACCGCAGAGCAACATATTCCCGAACAATAGTTGATAAACTGCAAATCTGCAATAATAGGTATTAAACATATGCATATAGTTCTATATAAACAAAGAAAAAGAAAAAGGAATAGACGAAAAAAATATTGTTCTGTATAATAGCTGTCTCCATAATACAAGCATACCTTCAGAATGTATAATGGTTTGTTTTCTTCAGCAACAAGAGAGCACATATTCAACAGCCTTGGACAAGGTTCAACTTCATCCGCATTTATTTGTTTTACCTCGCCTCTTAGTTGCATTCTAACCGTAACTTGAAGTATATTATCGTGACGATTCTCGACCAGCCCAAATGCGTACTTCGTTGGGAGTTTAGTACCATCTCCAAACTGCACAATGACACCAATGCACGTGTAAAAGAAGGGTGTAACCTATGGAGCTATATTCAAAAGGGAAACAAAAATTATAGCAAGTAAATGTTATGCCAACAATTTTTAACCAAATAAGATTTGAGAGTTTAAATTTGTCAGTTGTCAATGTCTCTAAAACTGTAATTACCAGTCAAAAAGATAACAGTACTAAAAGACCATTAAAAGCCAATAAGACTAACCAGACTTGTTAGGACAACTATCCAAATAAGACTAACCAGACTTGTTAGGACAACTATCCAAAGAGCACAAAAATACAGAAATATTTCAAGACAAACTACCTACCTGCTTTTCTGACAGCAGTACCAGATCGTTCAATCGTACTGACTCAACATCTTCAAGTATTACTGTTAGCGAATGAAACCCATCTCCCTCACTGAATTTGCTTGTCAGCACAAGCTTCCATTCTGCTTCTGCAATACCCAAGAGAACATTTCAGAGAGATAAACATAGAGAGATCGCTTCCTGTGTCACATTCCATACCTCTAATTCTGCAAATACTACTTTACGTATAACATTTAAAACTACTGGATAACCCTCAAACCCGCAAATAACGTCCCCTTGATATAAACATATGAAGTATTATGAATACATTCCTCATACTACAACAGCATCATGATGATTGCCTTCACAATATACATCCAATCTTAGAAGAAAATGCACTTAACATGATCAAACTATAACGTGAATACAGTGGAAACCGCCACATCATGGAGTTATGCCATCAATAAGTTGTGATCTCCAAAATTAAGAAGCACGTGCTCAATTAACATAGCCTGTCTTTTGCCCTAGAAAAAGCATTTCCTCTCCAACCAAAGAAAGAGGAAAGAATTTGCTTATATCACTTGTTTTCTCTATATATATTCTCTATCCCTCACTTTCCCTCCATAAATCAAACATCCAAGCAAACCATGAGGGAAAACATCGCCAAACTGAAACGAGAGAAGACAAAAAGGCAAATCATGGAAGTTATGCGTGGTCTACAACTTGATTGTAATGGTAAAGTTTGTATACCATTATTTGCTGGCCTAAATCTCTGATCGTACTTTCAATCCGTAGACATTGATCTCTTGCTAGCCGCTGGTTTTCTCATCATTTTGAGTGAATGTCCTGCTGCTTCCGTTTCACTGCCTTTTGAGGACATTTTGGTGTGGTAATATCAGTGTTATGAATCCACACAAATTTTTTATTGTATTTTATTGATTTCAAATTTATTTGTTATAATGTTATTTCTAATAAAATAATATCTCCAAAACCAGTGATCATGTTTCAAGTCTTTTAAAGGTAATAAAAGTTTATGATTGCTCGTTTTGGCAATGTCCTAGTATGCATTTTGTCTCTTGAAAAATATTATATCTTAGAATTTGTCATGTATAATTAATTTAAAAGCTCTAATGCTCTATTTTTTTATGTCAAGTATAATTTTTTGGTGAATAAAGTTATTTGAACAGTATACACTATGTCGTAGGCGTAGCAATAAATCCAAAACAGTACGCCGAAATATACCGCTATCAGTATGTCCCATACCAGTAAAAACGATACGCTTGTCGGTACAAGATTGATAGCTTTGGGTAGAACTCTAAGCCACGTCTCCTAATGAAACTAAAATGGCCCACATGCATATTTGATTTTGTAAAACATATTGAGGTATAAATAATATTATTTTGAGTCCTAAGCATATGGGTGGAAGTGATTTAATGGGTTGCATCTAATTTCTATGATGGTGCGAAGTTATTAGGAGTTACACAGAATTAGGGTTCAAGTTTATCGATAAATAAAGCTTGTAATATACATCAAGATAAACAAACGTTAAGTCAGATGTAATAGACTTGAAACCATTCTTCCTTCTCTTTCCGTACGGTTTCTTTGTGAGAGTGAATTTCGTCAAGGTTCGGGGGTTAATCGACATTGTTGTTCCGCTGCACCAGTCTTTATTTTCCCATTCTATGGCTCTCAAAAAAACCATAAGCATGTGTGTCACTCCACTCAACACCATGGTACAGACATCTATAAACATAATGGATATGCAGGCAACAAGGAAGGCATAACTGTTTCGCAGGGCAAAATTGCATCGAATGGATCTCTTGCTCTCCACAGGCTTTTCTATAATATGGAAAAATTCTTAATGGTAATTTCTGTTTCACGGCATTCAAAAATGTCATGTTGTGAAAAACATCATAAATATATGTCATCCCATTCCCATCCCCCTCACCACCATGGTACACACACCTATAATATATAAGAACATAAGCATATGCATATGTAACTGAGCAAGTCTATGCCGAATTCAACATACATCAAACGCAAGGAAACAAAGTGCTTCATGGATCAATTCCAATACTGTAAAGGAAAATAGAACCGAGAAAGAGAAAAATACTTTCTTCTTCGTCTTTTCCTGAGAGGATCTGAGCTTTAACTTCTTCAAATAAAAGTGGTTCGAATGTTGCGAGATACTCATCAACATCTTTGTATGTATTCTTGACTTGCCTCAGTCCCAAAGCTCTTTCATCCCCAATGTTCTTGTTATTTTTCTTCTTCAAAATACACCGCACGAATCAATTCATCAATTTTATATACAATCCCTACGAATACAACAAAGCATATAGGTATGCGCGTGCGCGCGCACACACATATATAAATAAATATATATATATACACACACACACAGAGGAAACGAGAGGGGGAATTGAAGTAGGTACATTGGATTGTTTGAGGAGGCGTAGATAATCCCAACTGAGCACTATTTTGTAAAAGCGAATAGTGCTTGCTTCTTCTTCGAGCTTATTTTTGTCTACAGCCATCTTTACTCCTCCCGCCACAGGGGAGCAGGTCTTTAGTCACCTTCTCCCCCTTGCACGCAGAGCGAGCGAGAGAGAGAGAGAGAGGAGCAGGGTTTTAGGGATTCAGGGTCGCAGGGTTTTAGGGGGTTCTGTAGCGAGCAACTTTTTGTAGTGCTCTCAAAACTACCCTGCTGGAACTTTGTAGTGCTCAGGTCGCCTTTAAACGACTTCGTTTTGCACCCTTTGTTCTTTTTTTCCCACTATATGACTCCGAATCGCTCTCTCTCGCTCAAAAAAGACTCGTTCTGCATCTTTACCGTACCATCTTGTACCGCCATTTCCTTCTCCCTCCACCATCGCGCATCAGTAGCACCGCCATTATCTGTACTCATAAAAATGGGTTATCACGAACAAAAAATTAAAATCGCGTTATAAAAGTGATTTTTATTATTATTTTTAAAAAAATTTCAAAATAAATTACTCTCGCTTTAACTATTATAAATAACAAGTAAATAAATATTTTAGTAACTACTTACTAACTGTATAATTTGATAACTATCTATTTTTATAATTAAAAAACGATTTGCACATGCATCGTGTGTATTCAGCCACTAGTCTACTAAAAGTCACAACATCCAGGATTCGACACCATTAATGAGTGTTGATATATTTACTTTTATACTTTAAAGATGGGCATACGGCTTCTCACTCACATCTAGGGTTCGATTCAGACTTCTGTATTGTCTCAATATCTGTTTAGAGTTTTGTTTTCTAATCTGATTGTTTGACAAAATGTCTGTGAAATAGTTCCTACCTCATTTTTTTGTTTTTTTAGTACTTTGTAATTACCACTTGTTAACTTGTGCAAATTATTCATTGTTCATATGAGGTTTTATATAAACATATAAAGATGTAGTTAGTGAGGATCTGCATTTCAATCTTTCGTGGTCGCCTTTGTGACTTCCAGTAGATGATGGCGGTGCGCGATGGTGGAGGAAGAAGGAAATTGCGGTGCAAGATGGTACAGTAAAGACACAAAACAAGACTTTCTAGAGTGAGAGAGAGCGAGAGGGATTTGGGATCACAGTTGACTAGGGTAAAATGTAAATAAGAAATAGATAAGTTTTCCATAAATGATTTAGTTCGGCAATAAATTACAAATATGTCAAGATATACGTGTCGATCACGTGAGAATAGAGTCGACTTGAGAAGGGTTATTTGTACTATATTCGAGCTGAGAATGTCAAATATGTAACCAACCGATTTGAGAAAGATGGCTTAGCAAACAACCGACCTGAGAACGGTAACCTGATATCTTGTGTTACGTCTCTAACAACAAACAAGAAGGGACGAATTGAAGGAAAAGAGGTTTGATCTCTTATTCCAGCCAGATCTAGGTTACAACTGAAACAATTCACACCTATTCTGGTAAGCCTCCCTCCTATTTATACACTTTGGTAGTAGATGTATTAGTTAACTACTAACTGATTTTGCACGTATTCAGCTAACAACCTAACAGAATGATCTAACAGAATCAGCTAACCTCCTAACAGCTTTTTGAACTGATTAACTGATTTGTTGAACTGATTTAGCTAACAGCAGTTTATTTCCTAACCCATTAGGCCGTGAAAGCCACGTTTATAACATTCCCTTTCCCTTTAGAAAGCCTTGTCTCAAGGCTGGAATGCTGGAAACTTGGAGTGGAATTCATCATAGTCCATCCAAGTAGCATCCTCCGGAAAAGACCGAGACCATTGGATCAACCATTGTGCAACAACTTTGTTGTTACGTTTAATCATCCGGCGGTCTAACACCGCAATAGGTTCCATCTGCAGAACTCCATCATTCGTAATTGGAGGAAGAGTTGGAGATGGAGTAACCTGCTGACCCAACTTCTTCTTTAGTAATGAGACATGAAATATTGGATGTATTTGAGCAGATGGAGGAAGATCCAGCTTGTAAGCAACCTTACCCACCCTTTGAATGACCAAAAAAAGGACCATAGAACCTTGGAGATAGTTTCATATTTTTGTGTAAAGCTAGAGAGGTTTGTCTGTAAGGTTGTAACCGTAGATAGACCCAATCACCAACCATGAATTCCCGTTCACTTCTGAGTTTGTTAGCATAGTGCTTCATCCTGTTTTGAGCTAGGTGTAAGTTTTCTTTGAGCATCCGTAGAATCCTAGCCCGTTCTCTTGTCCAATTTTCCACTGCTGCAACTGGGGAACTTTCTACATGCATGAAATTGTGGTCAGGTGGATCTTGACCATAGACGGCATAGAAGGGCGTGGTCTTGATGGCAGAATGATAAGATGAATTATACCACCACTCAGCGAGAGACAACCATTTAGACCATTGTTTAGGACAGTCACCACACATGCACCTTAAGTAGTTCTCCAAACCTTTATTCACTATTTCCGTCTGCCCATCTGTCTGGGGATGGTATGCGGTGCTAAGGCATTGTGTAATCCCAAAAATTCTGAGTAACTCCTGCCAAAATAGGCTGGTGAACACCACATCCCGATCGGACACAATAGAATGGGGTAAACCATGCAACTTATAGACGTTATCCAGGAACAATTGGGCCACATCTGTAGCAGAATACGGATGAGAAAGAGACATAAAATGAGCGTATTTGCTAAGTCTATCCACCACCACATAGATCGTGGTCTTGCTATTAGATGTTGGTAATCCTTCAATAAAGTCCATAGAGATATCATACCATATTCTGTCTGGAATTGGCAGAGGCTGGAGTAACCCCGGAGAATGGACATTTTCATCTTTGAACCTTTGACAAATCGAACATTCCGATATAAAACGTTGGACATCCTTCTTCAACCCTTGCCAATAGAAAGTCCTTCTGATACATCTGGTAGTCTTATCAATGCCTGAATGGCCGCCCATAGAAGATGTGTGATAAGTTGCCAACAGTTGTGTCTTAAGATCAGGTGAATTTCCAACTACTAAACTGCCTTTGTATGTCAGAGTACCATTAGCCCATAAGAACCCAGGATGAGCATTGGAATCTTGCTCTAAGTCTGCTATGAGCTGCTGTAAGTGAGAGTCTGTTTGCCAACTGAGTCTGATCGTAGAAAGCCAAGTGGAATTAATGGTAATCAAGGCATTGATAGTAGCATGGTCAGAAAATAGGTCTTCTCTTCGAGACAAGGCATCAGCTGCCTGATTTTCGGATCCATGTTTATAGGTGATTTCATAGTCATAACCAAGGAGCTTAGCAATCCATTTATGCTGGAAAGGAGTGGCTATGCGTTGATCCAGCAAGTATTTTAGACTATGGTGATCAGTCTTGACAATAAAGTGCCTTCCCAGTAAGTAGTGACGCCATTTTAAGACAGCCAACACCACTGCCATAAGTTCTTTCTCATATGTGGATAAAACCAGAAACTTGGCTGAGATTCCTTTACTCCAATAAGCAATAGGGTGGCCCTCTTGCATCAATACCGCACCTAAACCTCTGTCTAAAGCATCAGTTTCCACCATGAAAGTTTTGTCATAATTCGGGAGGGCTAACACTGGTAGTGTCATCATAGCTTGCCGTAAAGCATGGAAAGCTGTTGTCGTCTCTTGAGTCCATTTGAAAGAGTCTTTTTTCAGTAATTGAGTCAAAGGAACTGAGATCTTTCCATAGTCTCTCACGAACCTCCTATAATAGCCCGTCAAACCCAAAAATCCTCGTAATTGCTTAAGCGAGGTAGGTATAGGCCAATTAGACATTGCTTCCAACTTACTGGCTTCAGCTGATACTCCTTGACTGGAGACTAAGTGGCCCAAATATTCCACTTGTGGTTGGGCGAAAACACACTTAGATTGTTTAGCAAACAATGTATGTGTCATTAAGGCTTGTAAAACCAATCTCAGATGAGACACATGGTCAACCAGATTCTTACTGAAAACTAATATATCATCAAAGAAAACCAGAATAAACTTCCTTAGATATTCCCGGAATACCTCGTTCATAAGACTTTGGAAAGTTGATGGTGCGTTTGTCAAACCAAAGGGCATAACGAGGAATTCATAATGGCCTTCATGGGTCCTGAAGGCGGTCTTTGGGATGTTAGTAGGGTGCACACGAACCTGATGATAACCAGCCCTTAAGTCAAGCTTAGAAAAGAACGTGGCACCACAGAGTTCATCCAAGAGCTCATCAATTACTGGTATTGGAAACTTATCCTTTACCGTAATTTTGTTCAAAGCTCGATAATCAACACACATTCGCCAAGTTCCTTCTTTCTTTTTAACTAACAACACTGGAGCTGAGTAAGGACTTACACTCGGTTGAATAACACCTGAGGATAGCATCTCTTTAACTTGCCTTTCTCACTACAACAAAGTTGGCTTATTGCAAGGATATCTATATGGTCTGATGTTTGGTGGTTCGGCACCAGGCTTTAGGGGAATGTGGTGATCCTGATTTCTGGTTGGAGGTAGCTCAGTAGGTTCTTCAAATACTGATGAAAACTGAGAGAGTAATTCTTCTACTTCAGGATAAATGACATCCCCTGGAATCTTACTTTGGATAGTATATATTTGGGCTACAAAGCCTTGAGGTTTCTTTTGGAGTAATTTCCTCATTTGATCAGCATCTACCAGCTTGGTTGCACCCTGTTTTCCCCCTTGTAAAACATGCCTCTGACCATATAAGGTGAAATCCATGCGTAAATCCTTGAAGTTCCAAGTGACAGAACCTAAGGTAGCCAACCACTGAATACCTAAAACCATGTCACACCCTTTAAGTTCTAACACTCTCATGTCCGACTGAAACACTCCCCCTTGCATCTCCCATTTGAAATCTTGGCAAGCTGCCTTGCTGATAAGCTTAGTACCATCAGCCACGAAAACTGTTAACGATTCAGTGTCTATGATTTCCACTCCAGCTCTCTTGACCACCTCTTGATTCAGAAAATTATGTGTGCTACCAGTGTCGATTAAGATCACAACCCTTTGTTTCTTGACTAACCCGAATATCCTCATGGTTCTGTAGGAAATAGAACCTGTCAAAGCATTAATGGATATCTGTAACTCTTCTTCGTGCTCTTGCACTTCATCGTTCCCCAACTCTGGTGTATGATTCTGATCCGTCTCGTCCTGATCCACCTCCAAAACATACAATTGTTTTTTCTTGCATTGATGATCCTTAGAAAATCTCTCATTACATTTGAAGCATAAGCCCTTAGCTCTTTTTCCTCCAACTCCTTAGGTAACTCTCTTCTGGTTAATGTAAAAGGTTGATGAGGCCTTGGCTGATCAGTGAGTAGAGTACCATCTGCTTTCGGACTGAGACCAGTTCTCCTAGCTAAGGCATCAAGACTATTTTCCTGGAGTTTAGCTAAACCAATGGCCTGAGTGACTATCGTAGGCCGAAACATCAAAACATTGGCCTTAATTTCTTCTTTTAATCCACTGATAAAACAACTAGTGAAGAAACTCTCAGGAAGATTTTTGGTTTTGTTGGCTAAAACTTCGAATTGATCTTGATATGTTCTTACACTTGTTATTTGCTTGAGTTTGGTCAGTTCTCCCACCGCATCTTCATATTCATCAGGACCAAATCGTGCCATTATTCCTTGTTTAAACGAATTCCAGCTAATTACACAGTGCGTTTTTTCGAACCATTGATACCATTGTAAGGCTCTGTTTTCTAAATGAAAAATAGCAATTCTAACTTTGTTTGAGTTTTCAACAGAATTAAACTAAAAAAACCTCTCACATTTATAAATCCAGCCATTAGGATCCTCTCCAAAGAATTTAGGGAAATCTATCTTGGTATACTTGGTTCCAAAGCCTGCTGTATTCTGAGGTTGACACCCTTCAAATCTGTACTGAGATGATTCAGCTCCAATCAACCGATTTTCCTCCTCCAAATTTGGCTCGTTTAAGTGTTTCTTTCCGAATACATGTGTCGCCATTTGATCATTCTTCATTGTAACAGCCGATAGCATTTCCTTGATTTCAGCTAAATCTTTTAAGGAATGCCTGATTTCCTCATTTTCTCTCATACTCCTGACTTGATTCTCTTTCAATACCCTCACTGTTTCTTCTAACTTTTTGATGTCCTGACTTCTAGTTCCATCCGCCATTGATTTGCTCAATTCCACAGACCAAGGAAGGTTAGCTCTGATACCAATGTTACGTCTCTAACAACAAACAAGAAGGGACGAATTGAAGGAAAAGAGGTCTGATCTCTTATTCCAGCCAGATCTAGGTTACAACTGAAACAATTCACACCTATTCTGGTAAGCCTCCCTCCTATTTATACACTTTGGTAGTAGATGTATTAGTTAACTACTAACTGATTTTGCACGTATTCAGCTAACAACCTAACAGAATGATCTAACAGAATCAGCTAACCTCCTAACAGCTTTTTGAACTGATTAACTGATTTGTTGAACTGATTTAGCTAACAGCAGTTTATTTCCTAACCCATTAGGTCGTGAAAGCCACGTTTATAACATCTTGCTGACTTGAGAAAGGCAGTTTAAGATACCATTGACCCGATAAAGGGGTGGGTGATTGTCAGTCCGAGATAAGGCATACTTTCGAATACGACGGGATACCACACTAATCAAAGATGGATGAGAAGTCCGAGGCCGATTTAATTGGTATAAGAAGTACTAATTAAATGGAACTCTAATAAAATGAGATAACTGCTTGATAGAGATCAAGTTAGGATTATCTCATTAGTGATCGATCAGAAGACATTCCACTCCAATTAGTGTTCTAAAAGAATTAGGACGGGTCTAGGGTCTATAAATAAAGTTTCAAGTTAACACAGAAAGGTACATTCTAACACATGCACTAATTCACTAGTTAATAGAGAATATTAATTTGATTTATATTCATTTTTTTGAGTTTTGTCTGACTTAATCATTGGTGTGTATTCCTGCCACAGAGGCAGAGAGGCTTTTGGGCAGTTATTATTTTGTACATCACAGATCCACCCATATTGAGAGTATTATTTGTATTGGATAGTGAAATCCTAGCTTTTTATCCCTGGTTTAGAAAATCAACCCCCCTCAACAGTGTATTAGGAAAAAGGTCCAAAATGACATTGTTTTGACCCTAAATGATTAATATGATTTGGCCCTCAAAATGAAGTTAAAATCCGGTTCCTTCTTCGCAGTGAAATCGCTATAAGCTATTTTGATTTCAATTCCACCTAGGCTCAATTTGGCTTATGATATTTATTTATTTTGTTTTTATAAATTTTTTTTGCTATTTACTATGTTTTCACGGATTTTTTTGATATTTATTAGTTTGTCTCGACGAAAAAAATCTCTAAAAACTATAAAATTATACTCAAGATCTAAAAAAAATTCACTAAAGACGAAAAAAATAAAAACATACCCTATTTTAATTTATTTTTCGTCTTCTCTAATTTTTTTTTAATTTTTGGAGATAAGTTTATTGTTTTTAGATTCTTTTCATCGAGACGAACCAATAAACATAAAAAAATAAGTGCAAAAAAAATTATAATTTTTTTAAATAAAATTAAAAAAACAATTAGACAATAATTCAATAGTTATCACGGTCCAAATTAACCCTCAAACACTGAACCTCTTGTATCCAGACTCCCCAGCACCCATATGAACTTCAAAGTCTATCTTCCTTGCTTTCGCTGTTGATTGATACTTCATGAACGAAGCAAAAACCAAGCGATCCAAAACCCTTTTTCTTGAGCTCCGACGACGAGGGAAGTGGAAGAAAACATCATTATTGAAGGGAAGAAGAGTGTTTGTTCAGTCTTACACTCGAATGGTCACCCAATTTAAGAATCGAGATTTTTTTGAAATAATTCTGTGCTAATATTTTCATGCATTCTGCCTCGTCGATCCTATGAATCAACACAAAACTGCTTTTAACTTTTGTGAAAATTAAAATAAGGTTTCCTTTGTAATTCACGAGAAAATACCTCATGGTCTAGTCCAAAAATGCCCACCAAATTAGAGTCCTCCCTCTCACTCGTGGATTTCCTTTTTAACCCATTGTTGCAGATGTGGAGAGAGATTGGTCAAAGTGCAGACACGTGCTAAGGATTTTGAACAGTTCTGGTCCTTCTCAATTTGAAGAAGGCAAAAACAATGGGTCCACCTACTAATTTTCTTTTTCCAGTTATTGGTGAAAAAATAATGGATTTAGCTTGTAGTGAGAAAAAAACAGTCGAAAAAATAAAAAATAGGAGCAAATATTATTTTTTGTTACATTAAACTAAATTAGTCTCATCCGAGTATCTAATTTATTTGTGTTACTTTTTTTCCTTGAAAAAAAAAACTCTACGTAGGACTGGGGACGGATTTTGTCCTTCGGTAGGAGGAAAGCACTTGACATTCATACCAAGGGCAGGCCAACTAACATAGTGCTAGTTGGCTTAACAAAGCTTTGTCATCAAGGAAAGAAGAGAGGATTCATGCTAAGATTCTGCTCGTGAGGATTGATATAAGCCTGCAAATGACATCTTTTAGCTTTGTAGTTGTAAAGAAGAAAAGGGATTGATGAAAGCTCAGAGACGTTTTCATCACTGGAGGAGATGGGTTTTAGAAAATTCTTGATTCTTAAAGGTAGGTGACCCTTTGAACGTAAAAATGAACAACACTCCTGCAAAAACAATATAAAATTATCCACAAATACTTTCTGTTCAAAAAATGACACGAAAAAATGCGAGACCATCCGATGCATCGATTATGAACAAGAAGATAGAATGGGCAGAGAAAATGCTTAAAGCACCATTATTATCCACTTCTTTTCTTTTGAAAATAATTGTAAGTACCCATCAAAAAAAAAAATCAAAACTGAAAAGCACACAGATTTTTCATACTATGCATTCTCAACTGTATTCCTATTCCCTTCTTTCAGATCTTAAACCTTGAAGGGGTGAAAAGACCATCTTATTCCAATTTACTTCCACCAAGCAGCACAAAGATAAACACATCCCAGCATTTCACGTCTTTTGTGCAGAAAATTCACTTGAATAAAACCAAAAACGGGAGAAACAAAACCCTCTCCACCATCAAAATCAGTAACCCATTGAGAGTTTTCTCGAAACTAAGATTGGTACTTTGAGTCGGATGGGCTTGACCCATCTGAAGCATCAGCATCAACATCGACGCTCTTTGTACGTAGATTGAGCGGCACCAAAACCTTTGGTTGCATTCCTTGCAAAACTTTTGAGTATGGCCTCAATTTGACATGCTGCACAAAGAAACAAGCATCTAGGGTGACCAACAAATTCAAATGAAACAACACAACCACCCTAATAGCATAAAATTAAACATGAATCCCATATTCAACTTGAATGAGACCAGCAGAGTCTTGACTCTGAACTCCAATTAGTATCTAAGAAGAAAGGGCACGCCTACCAGCTATGTGCATCTGTGTGAACAGGTATCTGATGCAGACAGGAAATGCTCTGGACATGGGTTGAATGTGGATAACTATGAGGTGAACAGGACACAACATGCTTCAGACACGCATTGAATGTGCTTAAATTGTGTCAGATTTTTCATCAGACTTCTACCTAGTCGGAAGAGTTGGGTACTCACTCGAACACATCAGGAGCTCATAATGCAACTTTTGAAATTTGGCTATAGTCAAAATTGCATGGCTGCTTATTAGTTTATGAATACTTATTTAGTAATTTTGCCTCGTATCTTATCATATTAAATTATTATTTATGCTTTTTTATCCTAATTCAACAAAAAGAATATTTTTTAGTCCTTGTGAATCTGCAAGACATACCTACAAGATATGTATACCACAGCGTGACTATGTCCATGTCCTAATATTTCAAAAGAAACACGTCTCCGTTCCCATTTTGTGTGTCCTTACCGCTTAGATTAGTATAATTGATTTCCCCTTAAATTGGAACAAATAACTCATAGAATTTGCCAGAGATGGTTACCTCATCTACATCCTTGTAGAAAGAACTGATTTCTTCCTCGGTAAGACCTTCATCCTCTTCAGGGTTTTCCTCCCAACCAAGTGAACGTAGAAAAGCGGCCTCTTCCTCCTCCGAATAAATAATGGCATTGGAGCTGGAATGATCCTTTCCATTGTTAAGAGATTCCGGACGCCAGTCATTAAAGGAATCCTGAGCCCCGTCAAAGGCACTACCATTGCTATCCACAGCATTTGTCTTCCCATTTAAAGAGGAATCTCTATCCCGAGGCATGACAGGAGCACTACCAGTTTTTGTTCCAGCCAACTTATCCAAGGCAGATGGTGTCACAGCAGGAGCAGCAGAAGAGGGGCCTGTCATAGATTTTTTCCTCACGAGGTTGAAAAAATCATTCCTGCTTTGAGCTTGAGGCGTGGGTCGCTTCTCCAAAATTGCCATGTTTGGCTTGCGCTCAGCAGCAACAGCAAGGTTGGGGTTGGTGCTTGGGCTCCTCAAGGGAGCAGATCCAAAAACTGAAGGAGCAACAACTGAGCTGCCACTTGTAGGACTCAAGCTATCCCTCGCAGTGGGAGAGACACCATTCCTTTCTCGCGCCAGCTTGAGCACATGGAGCTTTCCTTCACTAGACGTCCTTGAAACATCAGATTTCACAGGCCCGCCACGAGGAAAATGGTTGAAAAGGTGAGAAGTAGTCTGCTGCTGCTGCTGTGGCTGCCCAATTTTAGGTTTTGGTTTGTCCAAAGGATTTAGAGCCTGAAACACGAATCAAGGATTATAAGTTTGCCAGTTAAAAGGATAAACAAATAAACCAAAAAATATTAAATTCCATCCTGAAGGATCAATACTAATAATTTAAACAACCAACCTTAAAATTGTTCAACTTCAAAACTTACAATAAAAATAACAAAGATGAACTTACCAAAAGAACACAACAAGAAAGTCTCATACCAACTATTTACAGGTGGCTAACTGGAAGCTTCGCCAATTCACCGTAATCACGGCCATCACCTCAGTAAAACAACAAAGCCCATATTCTTTTTCTCTCAATAAAACCACATGTGAGTTTCTTCCTAAAATCTCAATCCACGTTGATTGTGGTGTTATTGTTCCCTTAGTTCTACCCGTATCACTCAAATACTACATCTACTAAATCCACGGCAAAAATAAATTCTTTATCTTCAGAAAGGGAAAAAGAATAATAAGAACTTCCCTCCTAGCAGAAGAAAGGGATTCATTTCCGTCTGCCCTTTTACTTGATATCTTGAGTTACAAACTAAAAGTCATCCAAAATAATTCATAAAAAATAAGAATCTGAAAATAATGATTTCATCTGCATTTAGGCCACCAGAGTTTGGAAGATAAATAAAATTGCACAAAGCTAAAAAGAGATGAAATATTGCATAGATAGACATGGTGGGAGGAAACAAAGAGCGAGTGTCCAAATTGTGTGTGTGTGTGTACTTTTTGTTTTTAGGGTTCCACCACATCATCTGCCAAGCAAAAACTGGGTCATCATAATACTCACATTTATTTCCTACAACTGACATGGCCCAAGATTTTTGCGGCACTTTGGCAAATCTCTCCATGATTGCCGAAGTCAGCCTTCCCACAAAGCATGCCCGCAGCCAATACTCAATTCTCCTGTGAACGCACATGCTATTCTCGAACCAAGGCCATTGTGCACCCTTAGCATTCCGCTCGAGTAAGGCAACATGTCTGTTTGTAGCCCACAATCTTGGCATATGAGGTCATATACTCCATACCCCAATAGCCCATTCAACCTGGGGGTTAAGCCAAGAATTAACACGCACAACAAAACGTGCCTACATTAGTCCCCCATCCCCAAGTTATTGTGCAATACCAACAACACATGCCAAGGTGTATTGTATATGGGGTTCCCTAACCCGCATGAAGACACTTGGATACCCCTCCAGATGCCCAAGATCCACCCCCAACTCAACTTGGGATAGCACACTTTGTGTCCATGACACCACCAAGGAGGATGGTAGTGCACACCACTCCCCCCTTAATATAGCTTTCTAAGCATTTTCCCGAATGAAAGGAGGAAAGATACATGACGTCCAACTTACTTAGAAACCTATATCCTACGAGAAGATATTTATGATGGTTAGTTCACGCTTTCTAAACTAAGTTATATGGTCAAATCACAAATGTACTCATAGGAATTGGAGAAGAGCCTGCATCAAACACAATCCTGGGGTGAGCATATAGAATATGCACCCAACATGACTACTCAAACACTCAAACATCCAACAAACCACAAAAGTCAGTAATTTAAGTACTGCATATCAGCATATGTACATACAGTTCCCTGTTTACGGCACTTTTGCCCTTCAAAATAAGGAAAGGCGCACGCAAACACCGATACAACAATAGAAGTGACAAGTACTAAAACTATGACCTTTCCGCCATGTTCCCATGTCCCTAGGCTATGGCTTTAGACGGTTACAAGGATAAGAAAATACTGGCACCTCACATGGCATACACAACCCAAGCCACATTAACTAGGTTCTAAACTTTTGCTCCTCATGATAGGTACGAAGATATAGGATTTCATATCACTTTTCAGTAGACTAAATGCAAACAAACATGTACATTTATAAGTAAGAACCACCCATCAACCATGTGAAAGCCACAATGTAAACAACTGAAGGGGGAACAATCAACTGATAAGCACAAAGATAATCACTTAGTTCCACCAGAGACTGGAAGGAAGAATTTAAAATCCTACAATCTTCAATAATAACTATCTATAAGTTTCCATAAGGCCCAAACAAACAGAAAGTAATAACATATCGATCAAACTACTTTAAAAGAGGCTGGTACTTTCACCCAATATACATTACCCAAAAAGTTGCAAAAAAATTACATAGCACACATAAGAAAATAGAGGAACGGAGTTCAAAGTAGTGTTGTAGATACCATTGAACATATTTGGGGCAAACAGCTTTTCATTACCCTTGAATAAATAATGACTTGATGAGTGTCAATCACATCAACTAACTTTCTACAGTAAAATGACAAATCAAGTTGTTTGGCGTCGTATAATGCAAGTAAATTTAGTTCATAAATTATTACATGACATCCAACAAATGCCTAAAAAAGGTTACAGTGTCTTTGCACCCAGCAAAAAAGTATTCCGTTCTTAAACAGTGCTAACTGCTAATATCGTAAAAGTAAAAATTATGCATCGATGCAAGTCAAGTATGAAAATTCCATTTTAGAGTCTCCTGTCGTTAATTAGGGAGTCCCCGATTCGCAGTCTACCAAAGAGGGAATCAATCGAAGAACTAAGAAATGATTGTCAGGACATGCCTGTTACTAGACATGACCTGTCAAAATATTGTAATAATAGCAGCATCCAAACAGCAAAATTTTACAAGATTGGCTAATAAAAAAAGCTAAAGCTACTAGAATACTGAAAAAGGGAATCAGCAGCTCTTACCAATGCTTTAGGCATCGATGGCGTCACTGGAATTAGTTGCCTATATTGTTTGATAGCCAGCTCTTCCAGCCTTTGAGTTCCACCAGACGACTAAAATATGTAAAATAGCAAGAAATAAGAAACTATATAATTCCACAGCAGGCATAAACAACAAGGGTTCCGCAAACCTACCTCGGGAGCAGATGTATGAGCATGAGAAGCGCCCTGGGCCAAAGTTTCAGCCATGTTGAGTCCAGTCATCACACTTGAGGCCAAAGAAGCTGAAGTTGGAGAAATAGCTTGTTGAACAGAACCAACAGTGTCATTGCTTCCAACAATAACTGGCACCTCAGCCAGGGCAGAGGTCCACCCATCACCACCAATCACCGCCGAAGTGCCAACTGGCAAACTCTGGATGGCAGTACTCAACCCAGGAGAAGAGAGTCGTCCTATTTCAGGAGCTGATTGCCTTTCTTCAGCCCCCAGAGATGGAAAGTCCCTTTCAAATGCACCCTTGTGCACAAGCATACCATGGGCATTGCTAGGGTTGCTTTTTCTGGCATTGCTTAAGTCAGCGGATACTTTGTTAGGCCATGTGTGACCTTGTTTCCCAGTAACCATTGAGTGTGAACGTCTCAAATCCTTAGGTAGAATGTTGTCTAAAGGATTAAAATATTCACGACTCCTATGGTCACCTAAAATGGCTTTTTGTTTATTAGGTTCGTATATTTCCTTATCCCCTTCTCTACCACGGTTGCTCCTACCAAAACTACCATGAGACCGCAAGTGAGCAGAGCCATTACTACTTGAACTCCGACGAAAATATGAGGAAGTAGTTCGATCCGAAACAAACGGACGCTCTGTATCGTGATTATTTATGCTCACCAATGACTTATTTCTTGAAGGCTTAGATACAACATTATCATCTGAAAAATCAAAAGATGCAAATTGTAAGGGTAACTAGTCTGACTTGTATAGAGGAAAAAACATATGCTTTGAAACAGATAGGAGACTATTGCAAAGTACATAAATGATACCTAGACGCGATGACGATGATGCGGTCTGGTGGGTTGCCGTGCTACCACTTACAGTTGCACTGCCTTTCAACCATTCCGGTACGAAAGTGGGTTCACTTCTTTCCATAATTAGTACCGTACATGATCAATAATGGTCAAAACATATAGCACCAAATTGTCTTCCCAAGTATTATTGCTCAATCAAAACAGGTATCACCAACAAAATCGTTCAGTCTCTCTCTCTCTCTCTCTCTCTCTGCACACCGAACTCGCTTGGAGTGCCAGAAGAAACAATTCAATTGTAATCCTCCAAAACCCAATTCCCAATAAAAGAATCCAACTGTCCTGTACACTCTAACTAGGGTTTTTCCTCTATGTACAATATATACTGCGAAGTCATCTAAGGACAAGTTTAATCAAGTAGAAGAAACGAACTTGCTTGCCATTTTCGTGCCCAAAAGTGTTGTCAATAAGGGCATCTATAGGCCTCTGTATTCAAGAAGAATAAAACAAAGAGGCCATCCTCTCATCAATAGAACTAACCCTGCACTAGATACGAACAAAACAGGGCAGTCGCCGAATAGATATTCACACCCATTCCCAGAAATAGGGAGAGCAACAAACCCTAAAACTTAAAACCATCCGCCGCCGAAATAATTTGCAAACCCTACAAAGTAAGAAAAAAACGAAAGGAAACGGACTAATGCATAACCGTTGGATTGATACAACGGATAAAAACAATAGCAAACCCTAATCGTCTGGCTCCCGCCGCCTTGGCAAGCAGTGGTATCTGTCGGAATTTCCAAAGTGAAAGCGAAGAGTTTCAATTGCTGGAGTATATCTATACACCGTACGTATATGTGTTCTTTACGCAATAAGTAATTGTTGTGAGTGTGTTAGGAAGAAGGATAGAGAGAGACGCCGGAATCCGCTTTGATTGCGCCGTGTGGGGGGAGAAGTTATTTTTGCTGTGTGGGAAGGGATTGTAGATAAGAGTGAAATATTTAAAAGTTTGTCTGTGTAGGACAAACTTTCATGGAGAGAAATGGTACGATAAATACAATAATGTTTGCTTCTTGCTTAGCAGTTTGGAAAATACTTTATTATAGATACGTAGGCCCGATTGTATTACGCTTTATTTTTTAGTATGAAATATGGATTAGGAATGCCCGTTATGCACTTTGCACAGTAAGATATATTGTGCATTAAAATAAAACTATTTTGGCGTGCAAAAAATATTTGAAAATGTGAGCAGTTTTTTCAGAGCCAAAACGATATTGTTTTGGTGCCTTGTTGTGCACAACGCACAGTAAAATTCTCCATCCCTTAAATAGCTAAGTGTGTTAAATAAGGTGGGATGTCACGTGTACTAAGTACCACGTGCCAACAAATTTTTCCAATCAGCAGCTTACATGTGGGCTCAGCTTTAATTAACCCATAGGTTAACTAACACGCCCTAAGACCTCATCCAATAAGGGCTTGGGGGTGTTAGATCGCTCGACAAAGAGTTTTTGTTCTTGATGTGTCAATTCATTTAATGTAATTTTAAATTGAATTTTTATTTGAATGTGAAAAAATAGTACAATAGGAAATTTATAGTATTGATCGCAAAAAACAATAATTATTGGAAAGTGATTGAAACTAAGAGCTATAACAAACCAAGTAGAAAAATGATCAAATAAAAAGGGAGGAACCTCATGTTTGAGTTGCAACAAACTAAGTTAAAAAAGTGATCAACTAAAAAAGAGGCACGGTCCACAAAATTCATTAACAATAGATTTCGGTTAACAATATATTCTCATTAAGTTTTAGGACCTAAATCGAAAATTGTTTAATGCAAATTGATTTTGATCAAAATATGTGTTTTGGATTATTTTAATTCAAGAATAATAGGTCCAAAATTACGGAGGACTAGACCAAATTATTGGATATATTGGCTCAAAACAGGAACTTGAATGAACCCGTAGCAAGCGTTGAAAAATGATTTGAGACGATATCGACTAATTTATGTAATCGGATGAACTCCATCTGAAAATCTTGCATAAAAAATTTAGCTTGACATGTTAAACGAAGAAAATACAAAAATAATAAAGAACGAAACAATCATGATGAACGAATAAATAAAATTAAAATTATATTAGATACTTGAGTTTCACAATGAATCAAAACCTACGACAGTAAATAACGAGAAATAATGAAACTTGTACTTTAAATCAAATGATCTTCAAAAAGCCATAAATTAAACATGAAAACCTAATCAAACTACAAAATTATGCTAGATTAATAAACCTATATGTCACGCCCTTAATTTTAAACAAAATAAAATTATACATTTACCATTGATAAAGGCTCACAATTTCATCAAAATTCTCAATATATCCATTAATGAAAGTTAGAGTATAACAAGTTCTAAATGGATTACAAAAGAAGTCACTTCGACCAATGATCACCACCTCCTAAAATCAAAAGGGGAGTTAGATGGTTTATATCGGTTAAATCAAAATAAATAAAGTACGGGTTACGATACATTTTTTCAAAAATAAAAATATAAAAGGATGTTGAGTAACTCCTCCAATGCAGTTTTGAAAAACATGCAGTCAATTTACACATGCCAAGCACCCCAAGTTATGATCATTCCAAGATTGTACCTGAAAAAATGAAAAGTTGAGCTCGACAGCCCAGTATAAAAATTTACACAAGTATTATATGCATATGATATGATATGACATACCACGTAAACATCGATATCTACACAATAGAGAGAAAGTAAACGAAAGTAATAATGAGTCAATAAATGTGCATAAACAACTCACAATATATCGTAGTTCCTCAATTTATCAATCATCATTCCATGAATCATGTGTATCATCAAGATGTTCTCGTTATGTGTTTAGATGTCATTTCTGGCATTACCTCAAATGATACTAGTTCATATTAGTCTAGCACATCTTGAAAGGGAGTCTAATTCAAAATTATTCTTGACATACCTCGAGGATTTCAGTTCTGATCCTGCCTAGCATTCTCGAAGGAGTCTAGTACGATGTTCACGTATGTCACGTGTCTCGTAACAACCGTGTTGTATCGTAAAAGTGTGCACCTAAGTCATAGAGTCCATCATTTTCATCTAACAAGATCAATATCAATGTATGTCATGTGATTTATCTTCTAAAAGATTGGCAAGTCTCATTCATAATGTTTCACATCATATCATTAACATCATGAATAACTAAGTGATATTCATGTTTCAAACTCTACTTTATAAGTTTAAACTTTAGTTCAATTCATCTAGATGAGATAGGAAGAAAAATCCTAAAAGAACAAGAAAACATCTTGAAGGAACTGGGAGAAACATCAAGAAATAAGGAGAAACATCCTGAGAAATAAAGAAAAACGTCCCGGAAACAAACATTCCGAGTCTTCATACTATTTTTGTTGCTCCAAAATTCATTTGGCTTGGGATGTTCTTAAAAAACATCTTGACCAGAGGAAACAAACATTCCAATGTTTCTTAAAACATCTTGATCAGAGGAGACAAACATCCCGATAAAATAAAAAACATTCTGATGAATTAAACACTCAACAAATCGAAGTAGACAAACATCCGGATAGAATGCTAAAATATCCAGATGATTTAATTCAAGGTTTCAACTAGAAAAATACAGATGCTCAAAAGATCCAGATGAAGGCAAAAATATCTGGATAAATTTGCTAAAGAGTTCAACCAAATGAGGCAAAAACGAAAAACATCCGGATAAAATGGGTAAACATCCGGATGACTCTAAGTTTCAAACAAAACACCCAGAGTTCAAATGGTCAACATCTGGATGAAAAAGGAAAACATCCATATGTTTCTATCAGTTCAAATGTGCGATTTCTGCAAATCGACATTTCAAAGGGCATTTGTTTTCAAAGCTCACAAACAAAAACTAAACTATGAAATGCAATCAAATTAAGTCATATACACATAATAAGAGGTAGAAACCCCTACCTCAAGATTGTATCTAAGATTTGAAACTCCAAACTTCAAGCCCTAATTTTCAAAATCAAGAAACTTCTGAATATACCTTCTCCAATCGAAATGAACGCAATCAAGCTCTTGATATCCATCTAGTATGTGAGGAAGGTGGAGGATCTTGAAGAAAACTATATTTGTGCAAGAGTTTTGGTGAGAGTTTTAGTGAGAGAGAGATAAATGGGTTTTGGTTTTTCTGTTTTTAAAAAATCTACCTCTTAATTACACTTACACCCCTAAAGTACATCACATGCTATCACAAAACCCCCAAAACTATTATATTATGTCACATTAACCCCAATTTACACTATTAGTTCAATTTTCACACACTCCACATTAATACTCCACATTAACCCGTACATTAAAATAAATATTTAAAATTTTTCGAGCCATTACACTATTATTCTTAAGCATTAACCCCCAACCTTTGTTTATAGAAAATAGACGTCCCGAAAGAGTTACATACGAAATAGGAAACAAATTATGTTGGTCGCTTCAGGTTCTATCTGTAGAGTTTCAGATCCTACCGGTAGAGAATAAAATTATCTCAATTTTGGGATAACCTTTCACTAGTAGAGAATTGCTTTTACAGGTAGATTTCTACTTTTTGCACTTTTTCAACATTCAAGTATTGTCTTCATTTTGCTAATCCTTATTCCATTATGAACTTCTAACATCTCATTATTGGACCTCCACTGACCTTTTCAACTCGACTTTGAGCCTTAGGATTCCATGGCGCTCATAAATGATTTTTAGCTCAAAACTTGAAAAGGGACAAACAAAGCCAAGCATGCTATGTCAAAAAACACAATGAAATAACTTACGCACATATGTCAACTTTGACGTATTGTGCCACATGACTATTCAATATTGTGCGCTCAATACACTCCCCGTTTTGAAGGTTGATAGCCCTAGCAACTCAGTAATCAACAAAAGGTAAAAACAAAGACACTTCTCTTTGACTTAAAAACAACTAAACAAATGGTCAATTCTAAATAATGCTAGAGTAAAGTGCAAGTTCAACACACATACTTACAATCAAGTCATGAACAAGACTGAACAAATCTAGTTATGAAATGCGTGAAAGTAATGAAAACAAAATCGAACTTCAATTTCAAGACTCATGGATTGTTCTCGCAAAAGAATTCACTCAACTGAAATACAAGAACACATCACATGAATAGCGTAACATATATGCAAGCAAAGAATGAAATAGCTATGCAATAATGAATTTAGCGCTCAAATCAAAACTAGGCTATGCATTTTTGTTCAACAAGAGATATGAAAGTAAAGAACATCATGCCACACTAAATGTCAATAGATATCTCACATGCATCAGAATGAATTCACAAAATTCTGTAGAATTGTGAGGACCCGAATTTTTTTTTGTTTTTAATTTATTTTTGGGACGTTTATTAGTGAGTACCATCGTCGTAGAATATTTGATTTAAACTTGGGTGAGTTAGGACTAGGTATGACAATTTTGTCCGATGTGCTTCGCTCCGATCCGTTCATATTGGAGTTTTGAAATTTTTTTTGGGAAACAGGTTAGATTTAGAGGTGAAAATAAGAAAAAAAAATGAAAAATGGGTCGGAGGCGGGGTTTGGTATCTCCGTCTCGTTTCCCGTCCCATTCTCCACCCCGTTTTAAATAATTATTATTTTACTTTCTAACATTTTTATTTATAACTATTTACAATATTTTTTTAAACTCTTTTAATATATTTTTTCCTAATCCGTGTAAAATGTCCATGTATAATGTATATATATGTATATTAGTTCATTGTCTATGTATAGATGTATATCAGTTCATGTATAGATGTATATGCGCATACAAAATTGAGACTATATATGTGTATACATGTATGTACGATCTCATATAGTTAAAACTTAATTTATCTTGAAATGATTAGTCTAGAATATAGTCTTAAAAATATCAATTTGTCTTGATGAATTAAGTTTTCTTTAATTAAAAAAATGAAGCAGGACAGAGCAGGGCAGTGATAGAGGATGAGATTCGTTCCCTGAACAAAAAACGGGACAAGAATGGAGGTATAGTTCAAATTCGGAGATTGGAGGCGAAGATGGGCAAATTCGGCTCCAATCCGTCCTGTTGCCATCCCTAGTTAGGACTTGAACCTAGGGGTTTAGTTTGTGCATTTTATAATCTAGAGGGGAATTGGGGTCATTCTACACCCAAAAAAATCTCTTTACATCAGTTTTTTTGAGCATTTGGTGAGCTCATGTCAAAGCTCAAGCCTCTCGCTAGTTCACTCTCTCTTCTATCTAACACCCCCACCAATCTACCTCATCTCATTCTAATTCCTTTGAGTTCTAGAGTGTTCTTTGTGTGCTCAACCCGTATTTGGAGGTGGATCGTCAATTAGAAGATTGGAGAAAAAGGATTCCAAGCCTTCAGGCAATCCAAAACTAGGTTTCACCACATTCCTGCAAATTCAACTTTTAAAATCTTGAGGTAGGGACATTATACATTGTATATGTACATATAAGTTTTATTTGTGGTTATTATCCCGATTTAGACCTGATAGAGTAGAAATTTGAATGTTTGTTCGTGTTCTCGATCTGCTAAAAAAATTAAAAAAATGAATTGACTGCTCGAGCGCCCTGTACAATTTTGGACATCAGTAAAGCGGTTTTTAAGCTGCTATCAGGAGGTGTTTTTGTGCTTATTGAAATTTTTAGACCGCTCGAGCAGCATTGCCTATTTTGAAAAAAATTTGTATTCTTTTTCTCACTTGTTCCTTCATGGTTTATGGCCATTTCTTAGTACTTTATGCCTTATTTTAGGAATTGATTGATGCTTAGCACCTCATAAAGTTGTTGGTGATAATGATGAGAGTGTTTGAGCTAAGAAATCATGAACGTAAGTTGTGAATCAATGACCATACTTCGCGTGACGTACTAGATTTCTCCGAGAATGCTAAGGGTGAACTAGACTCCTTAAAAAAATACTAAAAATGTACTAAACTCCTTCGAGAATGCTAGAAATGTACTAGACCCCTTTTGAAAAGTGTCGGTAAGCCACTATGTAACCTGTGTAAACGATGTTATGATATGAGTTTTGAGTCATCCGACAGGATAAATTATTGATGTGAGAATTGATTTGATGCTTAGATAGTCCTTCTAGTATTCGCTTTAGTTTCACTAAATGTTGTACATTTAATTCCCCATCTATGTTATAATTGTTGGACTTAGATGACTCATTGCATCAAACCATACTTATGACATGTTGGTATTGGATGTTCCTATTGGGCTTGTAGCTCACCCCTTATTTCTTTTCAGGTACCAATCTCGAGCAGTAGATTGAAGGACATATCATGCTCACCCCTTGTTGATGGTTGTTGATAGAGCGTGATAAATTTAATGTCTTCAGCCAGACAGATTACCACTCATGTAGGAAAAATGTGACGTGAAATCAACTGCACAAACAATTGCACAACTGAATAAGAATTATTAGGATGGTCATCCAGATAAACTAGGGTCAAAATTTTTAAGGAAAAAAGTACTGAATGGATAAGAGACATTTGGCTGCACTTAGTCTTTCAGAGAGACCACGATGTGATGGTAGCCGGAGTGGTCATCGGGCCTTTTTCAAGATGTGATTAGGAAAGGATAGAGGGAATTGGTCTTGTTAAAAAATAGAAGGACAAAAAATTTGAAATCGAAGCACATTTGAAGAAGGAAAATGCACTATTTATTGATATTTTGAGTAGCTGTTTATCAAATATTTATAAATTAATAATTCGTCGAGATAAGAATCATTTAAAAAAAATTAAAAAATATAAATAGTTGGAAAAATCTAGATGAGGCAAGTTTAAAAAACATTAGAGACAATAATGTTTTTTGTTTTCAATGAACATCTTAAATTTTTTGGCCATAATTTTTAAAATTTTTCATTCATCTGAATAATTAATCTAAAAAATTGATGCAAACTTAATACAAATTCAGAAAAATGATAAAAAATACATTGACTAAAAATCAGTTTATCCAAGCACACCTACCAAGACCACATAAAAATAATCATAAGCTTAGAGAGAGAGAGAGAGAGCCCAATATCCATTTTGGCAATTTTTTCCTTCAAGTTTGTCTTGTGAACTTATTACATGTCTAGTTTTTAATAAATGTATTGGTTCTATTTGGCCTAACTTAATTAAATTATTATTTTTTGGTTTTTATTTTCTTTTACATTTATTATTTTTGCATCAATTTTTTTTACAATTTATTACATTTCTTAACTTTCATTTGGTTTAATGTGTAATATTAAACTTCAACTTAAATTCATGGATTGAATATATTTAAAGCCGTTCGGATATCTCGATTATAAAAATAAAATAAAAAAACCTTAGAGCCTCTCCATTATTTTACAAAAACTAACGCAGAAAAGATGATGATGGGCTGGATCAACAATTGAAACTTCAAAACCATAAGCAAGATGGGCCCAATATAAAACTGAGCCTAGCCCATTTCAACACCAGATCCCCACTTTACCCTCCCATTGTTAAGAGAAACCCCTTGAACTAATTCTCTCTCTCTCTCCCACGCCCCAAAGCCCCCTGCCTTCCACTCCCACCATCTTTCTTCCCTCCATATCTTCAAACCAGTCACGCGATTAATTATAGTAAGAAAATAATTCAATTCAATTCAGTTCAATCCAATTTTAGAGAGAGAAAGTTGAGTATTCGTCATCGATTCTGAAGCTAAGCAATGGGGAAGGACGACGAGGAGATGAGGGGAGAGATAGAGGAGAGGCTGATAAATGAAGAATACAAGATCTGGAAGAAGAATACCCCGTTCTTATACGATTTGGTCATCACGCACGCGCTAGAGTGGCCGTCGCTCACCGTCGAGTGGCTTCCTGGCCGGGAAGAGCCGCCGGGGAAGGACTACTCGGTGCAGAAGATGATTCTGGGGACTCACACGTCGGAGAACGAGCCCAACTACCTCATGCTTGCCCAGGTACAACTCCCGCTCGAAGACGCCGAGAACGATGCCCGACATTATGACGATGATCGGTCCGACTTCGGCGGGTTTGGTTGCGCCAACGGCAAGGTATAGTTTAGATTGGGTGCAACTGTGTATCAGCTGTTGTTTGAGAGTGATTGATGGGTGCTAGATTTTTTTTAGTTTCCTATTTGTTACGACTTTTGAACTGCTTTGAGGAGTTGCCGGTTCAAGAAACCCGTGCAAGTGGTTCATGTGACAATTTTCCAGTTTAGGGCTTCCTCGGTGTTTGTATTCAAAGGATTAAAGGTTGGAGTATGCGCTTGACACTACCTGAGGTTAGAGCAAATTCATCCATGAGCTATTTAGGCCCCAAAAAAATCATAATTTAGCTGAATTTGTTGGCAAAAGTCAACTCCACCCATTGACATGTTTTGCTAGTCCAAATATAGCAAGGACATCTTTGGTGTCAAATTCGGCACCGAACTTTGGCTTTGCTAACTTAATAATGTCATCCAAGTCATTCAATCTGCATCGAAAACTGAAATGGTTTTAATCCTCTGGTGTGGATTTGGGATTGTGTAAAAAATAGTACCAAACAAAAAACATTATTATTATTTTTACTTTCGACTATATTACAAGCAAAAAAATGACTTCCCTAAATCATTTTGGCATAAACGGGTGGACTGTCTGTTTCAGGGGTTGAATACAAGCTGACGGATAACCCCAATTACCCAAAATGGCAAACCGTAAGATCTTTGTTTGTTGTTTTCGTTATGGGTTAGTATTATACCGTGTCAGTGTAACGGGCCAACGGCACTCCATGAAGGCAGAGCTTTCGGCGGCTGCTGTGACAGCACGGTACTGTGAATTAAAATGTCGCATTTTGTAATGCACAATGTGTTATAGTGCATCAAAGTTGCATCATTACAGTATTGTTCTGATGCACAATATGGTGTTCATCACAGTCCAATAGCGGATCAAGAATTTGAGCCCTTCGTGATTTGACTGAGAGGGCTTTCGGCAGCAAGAATTTTTGGAGGGGCTCTGCTTTAGGCTGAGTGGCCCAGGGGATTGAGCCACCTCTGTACAACACCCACCCCTTGTCCCAAGGATGAACATTAAGAAGTTGTCGGGGTGTTCTAGAACTGTGAAATGGTTTATTTTAGAAGCAGCTCCTTTGCAGTAAAAGTGAGAAAATTCAAAGGTCTATAGATTTAGCTTCTCTAAAATTTGGGTCGGATTATAATTAAAACATGTGGGCGCAAAATGCTATCATGTTCTATTCTTACGTAGCAATAGAAGCCTGCTTATGCTGCTTCGGCAACGCTTTTTTGCCTGCTCTTTGCTCTGGACAGGAGTGCTAGTGGACGCGGGGAGCGAGCAGTTAGCTCTGAATAAGCTGTTGAATGAACAACCTAAGCCAGCTGATGTTAGCAGCCCACAAGCAATTATTTCGAATGCGTTTCTCTCATTTTTGAAAATTTTCTTTATATATTGAGTTTGTTCCACACCCAACACTATTGATGAACCAATCCAATAAATCTATGTCTACAAAATTCCTATATGATTTCGAATCGGGAAAGATTAAACACAACAATCAAAATAGGGAGTAACATCTCAAAGGAATGCATTGTAGCCTACAACTACCTAATCTAGATCGCACAGCTTCCAAATCTGTTCTATTCGATGGCTACAGCCTACATGAGTTCTGAGTTGGTTGTTTTCTTCTTAATGTCCTACTAGGCTTGCTACTTAATGTATTCCTAGCCGTCTATAAGTTTTCAAGCCACTCTCTCGTACAAATCCTGTTTTGGAGCCATAGCCCGTTGAAGAAAGTGTTTGGAGAGTCGGATAAGGATGAGGTTATATATGAACAATTCACTTTGGGCAGCCAAAGACCCTGGAAATATTTTCCATTTTCTGGCTACAAGTTGTTGTATATGTCATGTTCAGTTATATCCAACGATGGAATTTTGGAATTTGGAACCTCTGAATGCAGTTTTGTTTGTAGATATGTCAAGTGAATGGATGTAAACCTATTATATGCTTCTTGATGTTACTAATAGGCTATGAAACCTTTTGAATTTCTTTTTTAAATACATTTCTTGCAGGTTCAAATAATTCAGCAAATAAATCATGACGGCGAAGTAAACCGGGCTCGTTATATGCCACAAAACCCATTTGTTATTGCCACTAAAACTGTTAATGCAGAAGTCTATGTTTTTGACTATAGTAAACACCCATCAAAGCCTCCTCTAGATGGTGCTTGCAGTCCTGATTTGAGGTTGAGGGGCCACAGCACTGAAGGATATGGTTTATCTTGGAGTCAGTTCAAGCAGGGTCATTTATTAAGTGGTTCTGATGATGCCCAAATATGCTTATGGGACATCAATGCAGCTCCCAAGAACAAGGCCCTGGATGCTTTGCAAATTTTTAAGGTACCTGCTCTTCATCCCCTTCAGTTGCATCAAGCATTCTGTCATGGATTTATGAAGAGACTTATATGGGGAAAGAGAAATGGCACAGACAAATAAATCTAAATTATTTCGCTTCATCTAACGGAAATCATTTACCTTGAAGAGAAAATATACAGCCTTAAGATTCATGAACTGAAACATCTTGTTACTTGATGCATGGTCTGGCTAACTTTTTTTGATGTGAAAAAGGATTGACTGTCATAGACATCATATATTAATACACATAAAACCAGATTGTCGCAGATTATGCTGTCTTCCATTCTATGTCATCTATAGGTTCTCGATTGTGATTTGATAGTTGCTGAAACAGGTTCATGAAGGTGTTGTAGAAGACGTTGCGTGGCATCTGAGGCATGAATACTTATTTGGTTCAGTAGGGGATGACCAATATCTATATATTTGGGATCTCAGGACGCCATCAGTCAGCAAGCCAATCCAGTCTGTAATTGCTCATCAAAGTGAAGTGAGTGTCCAAAGTTTCAGAGTCCCCAAGATGCATTCTGATTGTGTATTAATTTTTGCTTGAAAGTAGTTTGTTTTGAACTCGGGATACATAACTAATACCTTATGAATGATGTATCCAAGACCTCCGTTTGTTTTTTTTTCCTTCTCTGGATAAGTCAAGTTTTAAAGTCGTTCCTGACTTAACATCCGTGTTATTTTCTCTTTGCTGTAATTTTTTTTCCAAATTCTAAAAATGTGGATGAGCTTGCAAGTTTGCTAGTTTTCTTTGCAGTTGGTTATTTGTTGACTCAGAGGTTTCTTTTGGTTTTTATGGAAGCTCCTATTTGCTAGAACATGTGGGTTGAGAGGAGATTGTCATTTCTATAACGCGTATATATGCTAATCCTGGTACTTTTCATGGGGTTGGCCTTGCTTATCCTTTCTTTTGGTTACAGTCTATAGGTTAACTAATCTGTGTTGCTTTGATACACCTCAAGTACACCAGGTTTTTTCTCTCAAATCCAGGTGTATCTATGTTTAACAAAATGCTGCTTATATTTTTATTTCTTGGGATCATCCTTGCTTGAACTTCTTCTGTGGGATACATTTGACTTCTAGGTCTGTGTTCCTCTGATACACCTTCAGTACATCACATTTTTCTTAACTTGGAGTGCACCACAAATTCAAAATGCTGCTTATAACTTTCAGATAGCTTTTCTGAATTTATATATTTATGTTTGTGTGCTGCTGCAGTTTCACCCTGTATTAAATGACCATGATAACTTCTTCTTCTCATTGGTTGATTTGCATGCTTCTGTTTTTTCTGATGCTGATCTTTGAAAAAATGAAGTTACTTTTTTTGAACTGGGATTCGTTACAATTGTTCCATTTGCTTTTGTAGGTGAACTGCCTGGCTTTTAACCCCTTCAATGAATGGGTTGTGGCTACAGGGTCTACTGATAAGACTGTGAAGTTATTTGATCTTCGCAAGATCTCCACAGCTCTCCATACATTTGATTGTCACAAGTAAGAGTTCTCCCATTGGAAATTTACTTCACAGGACATTTATTTTTGTAACTCTATTAGATGCTACTGCTTTCTGTCTCTGTCTCGGAGAGTACACTAAATTTCTTTAAGCGTTTGCCAACTTGTGCTTCTGTTTAGGCACGGATTGAACTCTACCTTATGACCTCAATCTTTCTCTGTGATGTACAGGGAGGAGGTTTTCCAAGTTGGTTGGAGTCCAAAGAATGAGACCATCCTAGCTTCTTGTTGTCTTGGGAGGAGGCTTATGGTGTGGGATCTTAGCAGGTTAGTCTTTTGAGTCACTTCTACTAGTTGTTCTCTCTCTCCTGTTTGTGTGTTCTAATAACAGACACACACCAGTGCAAATGCATATGGGACCTAAAAAAACTTCACCTCCCGCCTTTATGAGCCGAGAAGTTGATAGCTGATTGTTTGTTCGGGTATTGATTCATTACTTAATACGAATTATGTTAACCTACCTTTCACTTCTTTATCAGTGATATCATTACTTTGATATTGCTGAATTGCTTGCTGCATGTGTAACGAATGATAAGTTATAGGGTTAGGTCAACCAGTTGGTGGTTGACAGTTCTAATTCACCTTAGCAGGAAATTCCTTCTTTTATGTGAACCAATAAAGACCAATGAAGATGTCAGTGCCAAGTATATCGACCTGCTGTCTCAAATGGCTTCCAAAAGGGTTTGGATATCAAGACCAAAAAAATCTTGTGCTTTTGGAAATTGAACAACTGGCACAAGAAACCAAATACTAGTTTGTTAGGAACTCTGCAAACATTGCCTTGTGGTACTGGTATTTTTGATTTTGGAGGAAAGGGAGTTGCATTTTTTAAGTTACAGAAGAGAACTTAAATTCTTCCATAACTTCCTAAATCATAGAACCACGTGGTCTGCTGTACCTTTTGGACTAAACCTTTTTTGCATGTAACGAACGAAGGTGGATTTCTTGTTTTGACTTGGAAAGCTGTTAGGAATTTGGAAGAAGAAGGGTAAAACGAAATGGAAGAGAGAAGATCGGTTCTCTTATTCCACCCAAAGGAATTATCATAAACTTCAATCAATGCCTTACAAGGCTCTCCTACCCTCCTCTTATAAGCGTTCAACAGGAAAGAAAGTAACAAACTAACAAAATAACAACAAAATGGCAACAGAATTGCCGAACAGCTTTTCAAAAGAAATGCCAACTCAGCATTATGTAACTACTTCTAACTAATCCCTCCTTGCTGTCACGTGTTCATAACATTCTGTCCCCCTTAAAAGAGCCTTGACCTCAAGGCTGGAAATTAGGAAATTTGGAATGGAACTCAGTGTAGTCCATCCAAGTGGCATCCTCAGGAAAGGATCTTGACCACTGAACTAACCACTGAACCACAGCTTTATTGTGCCGCTTGACCATCCTCCGGTTCAGTACAGCAACAGGCTCAAGCTGCAGGGTTCCATCATCACTGACTGGAGGCAGAATTGGCGTGGGTGTAACATGTTGACCCAGTTTCTTTTTAAGCAAAGAGACATGGAAAACTGGATGGATGTGGGCTGAATTAGGGAGATCCAGCTTATAAGCCACGTTACCCACCCTGGACAGAACTTGAAAAGGGCCATAAAATCTTGGAGAAAGCTTCATATTACGTTGTAAAGCCAAGGAGGCTTGTCTATAGGGTTGCAGTCTGAGATAGACCCAATCCCCAATTGCAAACTCTCTTTCAGTCCTCAGTTTATCCGCATAGTGCTTCATCCTATGTTGTGCTTGCTGTAGATTCTCCTTGAGCATTTTGAGAATGGAAGCCCTCTCTCTTGCCCAATTGTCTACTGCTGCCACTTGAGATGCTCCAATGTTCATGAAGTTATGGTCAGTAGGCGGTTGCCCATAGACTGCATAAAAAGGAGTGGTTTTGATAGCAGAATGATAAGAGGAATTGTACCACCATTCGGCCAAGGATAGCCATTTAGACCACTGTTTAGGACAATCTCCACACATACATCTTAAGTAATTTTCCAAGCACTTGTTCACAATTTCAGTTTGACCATCAGATTGGGGGTGATAAGCTGTACTCAGACGCTGCTCAATGCCTAAAATGCTGAGTAATTCCTTCCAGAATAGGCTAGTAAAGATAGCATCTCTATCAGACACTATGGTAGCTGGGAGGCCATGCAGTTTGTATATGTTATCCAAAAATAGGTGTGCTACATCCTTGGCAGTATAGGGATGAGATAAGGTCATGAAATGGGCATATTTTGTCAGCCTATCAACAACCACAAAAATAGTGGTTTTACCCTGGGATTTTGGCAAGCCTTCTATGAAGTCCATGGAGATGTCTGTCCAGATCTTCTCGGGAATAGGTAGGGGTTGCAATAGCCCAGGAGTATGGATTAGTTCCCCCTTAAACCTCTGACAGATGGAGCACTCAGAGATGAAGAGCTGCACATCCCTTTTTAGCCCCTTCCAATAAAAGGTTCTTGTGATCCTTCTAGTTGTTTTGTCGATTCCTGAGTGCCCCCCCATTGTTGAGCTGTGATAAGCTGCAATGATTTGAGCTCTGAGGTCAGAATTAGCTCCCACCACCAAGCTGCCCTTATATGTGAGGATCCCTTGTGTCCAAGAGAAACCTGGATAGGTATTGGTGTCCTGTTTCAGCCCTGCTATCACCTGCTGTAAGTAGGGATCTGTTTGCCAACTGAGTTTTACCGTAGGTAACCAAGTGGAGTCAACTGAAATTAGGCCATTGAGAGTTGCATCGCCAAGGTACAAATCTTCCCTCCTTGACAGCGCATCTGCTGCCACATTTTCCTTTCCATGCTTATAGGTGATTTCATAGTCGTAGCCAATGAGTTTGGAAATCCATTTCTGTTGGAAGGGTGTTGCAACCCTTTGCTCTAGCAGGTACTTGAGGCTTTGATGGTTTGTTCTAATGAGGAAATGGCGTCCCAGAAGGTAATGTCTCCATTTAAGCACTGCTAGAACCACTGCCATTAGTTCTTTTTCATAAGTGGATAACATTTGGTGTTTGGGTGACAACCCCTTACTCCAATATGCGATTGGGTGGCCTTCCTGCATCAACACAGCTCCCAATCCTTTCCCCGAAGCATCTGTTTCGATAATGAACAACTTGGAATAGTTGGGAAGGGCCAAAACTGGTAATGTAGTCATAGCTTCCCTAAGGGCATGAAAAGCTATGGTGGCTTCCTTGCTCCAGTGAAATGAGTCATTTTTCAACAGCTGAGTTAATGGGGCTGAGATCTTTCCATATCCTTCCACGAACCTCCTATAGTAGCCAGTTAGCCCAAGGAATCCTCTCAACTGTTTGATAGTCTCCGGAATAGGCCAATCAGTCATAGCCTCAATCTTTGTAGCTTCTGCAGAAACACCTCTGGTGGATACCAAATGCCCAAGGTATTCCACTTCCTGTTTAGCAAACACACACTTGGATTTTTTTGCAAACAATTGATGTTTGGATAAGAGCTGTAAAGCCTTTTCCAAGTGGACTAAGTGTGCTTCCCAAGTTTTACTGTAAATCAAGATGTCATCAAAGAACACCAAGATAAAATCCCTCAAATGTTCATTAAACACCGCATTCATGAGACTCTGAAAAGTGGATGGTGCATTTGTCAAGCCAAAAGGCATAACAAGGAATTCGTAGTGCCCTTCATGGGTTCTAAATGCTGTTTTTGGGATATCAAAAGGACTAACTCTGATTTGGTGGTATCCAGCCCTCAAATCCAGTTTGGAAAAATAAGTAGCTCCACATAGTTCGTCTAACAACTCATCAATAGCAGGTATAGGAAACTTGTCTTTAATGGTCACTTTATTTAAAGCCCTATAATCCACACACATACGCCATGTTCCATCTTTCTTTTTTACCAGTAGGACAGGAGCAGAAAATGGGCTAACACTGGGCCGTATGACCCCAGATTGGAGCATGCTTTTAACTTGGTTTTCTATTTCAGTTTTCTGGAAATAGGGGTACCTGTATGGTCTGATATTTGGTGGTTCCTCTCCTGGTTTCAAAGGTATGTGGTGGTTCTGAATTATTGAGGGAGGTAGCTCCTTTGGTTCTTGAAAAACTTCTTCAAATTGAGACAGTAATTCCTCCACTTCTGAATGGTTGCTCTCCCCTGGAGTGGGCACTTGCATGGTATATATGTGAGCTATCAACCCTTGAGGCTTCTTCTGCAGCAGCTTCCTCATGTGTTCTGTATCCACCATCTTGATTTCCCCTTGTTTGCCCCCTCTCAATACGTGTCTTCTGTGATTCAGTGTAAAATCCATACTTAAGTGTTTAAAATCCCATTTTACTGGCCCTAAGGTGGCCAACCACTGGATACCCAATACCATATCACAGCCCTTAAGTGGTAATACTCTCATGTCAGTCTGAAAATTAACCCCTTGCATTTCCCATTTGAACCCTTTACATGCTGCAGTGCTCACCAATTTAGTACCATCAGCCACAAACACAGTCAAAGGATCTGTTTCAGTAGTTTCCACACTGGCCCTCTTCACGACTTCTTGGTTGAGGAAGTTATGAGTACTTCCTGTGTCAATCAAAATGATTACCTTCTGCTTCTTGACCAGACCATGCACTCTCATGGTTCTGTATGATACTGATCCTGTTAAGGCATTAATGGAAATTTGCAGGTCACCTTCTGGCTCCTGAACCTCCTCAGTGCCTTCCTCTTGTGGCTCTTCTTGTTCTAAATCCTCCTGCTCTCCATCAATGGCATATAACTGTTTGGTCTTACACTGGTGCCCCCTAGTGTACCTTTCATTACATTTAAAACATAGCCCTTTAGCCCTCTTTTCATCCAATTCCTTAGGTAACTCTTTCTTAGCGAATCCAGAGTATGGAGTAGGTCTTGGTTGGCCAATCACCACTTTTTCCCCAATTCGTGGGTGTTGTCTATGCTTCTTGGCCAGAGCTTCGATGCTGTACTCTTCCAATTTGGCCAATCCAATGGCCTGAGTGGTAGTTGTAGGCCTGAACATTAGTACATGGGCTCTAATCTCCTCCTTCAATCCACTGATGAAACAACTTGTGAAGAAGCTTTCTGGTAAAGTTCGGGTTCTATTAGCCAAGATTTCAAACTGTTCCTGATACTCTCGGACAGTGTTTGTTTGTTTCAGTTTAGTCAATTCCCCCACGGCATCCTCATAGATCTCAGGCCCAAATCGAGCTATGATTCCTTGTTTTAATGACTCCCAATTAACTATGCAATGAGTTTTCTCAAACCATTGATACCATTGCAGTGCTTTACCCTCTAAATGTAAAATGGCCAATCTCACCTTACTTCCATTATCAGTTGAATTGTATTCATAAAACCTCTCACATTTGTATACCCAACCAGTGGGATCATCACCAAAAAATTTAGGAAAGTCGATCTTGGCATACCTGGTATCAAAACCAGATGTGAATGGAGGCTGGAAACCTTCAGACCGGAAAGGAGAAGACCCTGCGCCTGGGCCCACCATTCGATTTTCACATTCTCCCTTTGGCGTTTCCAGATGTTGGTTTCCCGTACACATGAGCTGCCATTTGATCATACTTTATGGTGACAGCAGCTAACATATCCTTGATGTCTCCCAAATCCTTGAGGGAGTCTCTGAGTCCCTCATTTTCCCTTGCAGCTTTTTCTTGATTGTCCTTCAAAGTTCGAATAACGTCCTCCATTTTTTTGAAATCTTGACTTCTAGTTCCTTCTGCCATGGCAATGGTTCACTCACAGGCCGAGAATGGCGAGCTCTGATACCAATGTTAGGAATTTGGAAGAAGAAGGGTAAAACGAAATGGAAGAGAGAAGATCGGTTCTCTTATTCCACCCAAAGGAATTATCATAAACTTCAATCAATGCCTTACAAGGCTCTCCTACCCTCCTCTTATAAGCGTTCAACAGGAAAGAAAGTAACAAACTAACAGAATAACAACAAAATGGCAACAGAATTGCCGAACAGCTTTTCAAAAGAAATGCCAACTCAGCATTATGTAACTACTTCTAACTAATCCCTCCTTGCTGTCACGTGTTCATAACAAAAGCTCGAGTGCCCATTCACTTTGGCCAAAAGTTCCGGCACTAAGATTATTTAATTATTCAGTTTCAATTTAAATTTTATATTGATCACAAAAAAACCCTTATATTTGGGGGCTGTAGGATACCTATTTAATGGTCCATTTGCATCATCGCACTTGGATGGAATGTTTGCTTGTGTGAAATGAAATCATGGCTATTATTATCAGATTAGTTGTAAAAAAAAAAGATTACTCGGTCTTTGACGGGGCGAAATTGTTAACATTATTAGCTGGACCTTCTTCTTACATCCTCAATTTAATTATCTGCGATTCTTTATCATCAATATAAATTTTGATTTAGATGCTAATAGTCTAACTTTTGATCTCAACTGCCTAGGGCTAAATAGAACTTAGAAAACATGTTATGCTAATGATGTGATTGTCAAATATAAATAGCCCAGATTGTGTAATGCTTAGTTTACCCTTAATCGTTATCCAGGATTGATGAAGAACAGACACCAGAGGATGCTGAAGATGGCCCACCCGAGTTGCTTTTCATTCACGGTGGTCATACGAGTAAAATTTCAGACTTCTCATGGAACCCTTGTGAAGATTGGGTTGTTGCTAGTGTAGCTGAAGATAACATACTTCAGATATGGCAGATGGCAGAGAATATCTATCACGACGAAGATGATCTACCGGGAGATGAATCAAAAAAAGGTTCCTAATTAATAATGCTTCATCCTGATGAAGAAATTGTTTAAGTAATTAGAGTAGGAGCATTTAGGAGTGCATTTTTTTTTTGGCAGCCTCTATTTTTTTTCCTGTGTACTGTTCTGTACATTTCATCCAAACTAAAACACAGAGTGGTTGTAATTGCAGTCTTTCTTTTGGAACTTGTGTTAACTAATATTGTAAAATGGGACTTACTTGATGCAATTTTGATCTATTTTCTTGTGTGGACATGGCAGAGGTGTTTTGTGCAGCATGCCAGCATCTTGACTTCATGTAATCTATATATTGATTTTTGAATGAGATTCTATGAACAAGACGTTTGTGCATAAATTTGAACAGAAATGTATTCGGAATCGTTCGGTGCACGTGAGGCTTACGAATAGTAAGGACTCTATATTCATCGGACAAATTCAAATACATCTATGTTTAGATCTGTGCATTAGAATCTATGCATGTAGCAGTGTATTTTTTGAAAACAATCACACACTCTTCAATAGAAGGAAGAGGTAGGTGTTACCTAATACAGAATTTTGGTAGCTTCTTCCTTTAAACTATGGTGATTTGGGATCTCATTTCTGAGCTGTAATTGGATCTTCAACTTGCGAAACCAAAGTAGATGGATCCTTCTTTCAAACTATATCAAATGCAATAGCCCCAGTTTTAGCTAATCTTAAAAGTGCATATGAGTTAATTTCAAATATGTATATGTCAATGTGCTTTTAGTTTCATTCAAGGTCACGGACCGTCTTATGCATTGTATTAATTAAGAGATTATAAACTATTTTTTACACTGAAAAATTATCTCACCGTGTTTAAAAAATAAAAGTTATTTTCTTATTAAAAAATATTATTAGCACGGAGGAAAGAGTCTTATGACTCATCTGACGTTGATAACTTCAACACATATTTTATCTTCACGGCAAATAAATTCCACAAATAAAAATAATTTCTTCTTCACTATTTTTTTTTCAGAAATAAATGGAGCCCGATTGAACTTGAAATGGGCCGGGTTGAGGCCGGGTTAAGGCCTAATTTTTAGATGCCTTTTTGTAGCCACGCACCCTCATGTGGAATTTAGTTTTCTCTCACGTCATCCATTAATCCGCCACGCTAGCACGTTCTAACCCCTTCAACAACGGCGCGTGAATATACATGCATGTTGCCCGCTTTACAGTGCCACAACCGTCTCCGAGCGTCATCCCCACTCCCATCTTAACAGCGTGAAACCGCCATACGTACGCCAACCCTCTCTCCCTCTACATTTTTACCACTAGATACATCTTTAATGGTGTAGCGTAGAAACGACTCGACGAATCCGATAATCTCTCTCTCTCTCTCTAACTTAGACGAACCAGGAAAATGAAATTAAATACAATTGCCCGTCGTCTCCCGCTCTGAAATTCCCTCTACCCTCCTCGATCTGTCCGCCCTTTAATCTCAATTTCAGCCTTTATCCAACCCTAACTCTCTCTAGACTCCCCCCCTCTCTCTCTCTCTCTCCATAATTATACCTCGAGAATTTCCCTGGTACGAAGTGCTTTCGATTCTTTCCTTCCCTCCTACGTGCATGTGTACATATTCTCGCTGATACAATTACATATTTATGTATGTATTTAACTGTTTTATTAGCATTTCCTTTTAATTTGCCCATATTTATTAATTTGGTGTAATTTAGTTTTGGATCTCAGATTTCTGGTTAATGACCGAGGGCATGTGCTCATGATTTTTTATTCTCCAATAGTTAATAAATAAATCAGGAGTAGAGTTACTTAGGTTTGTATGATTCCCTATTATTTTATCAATTTCTTACTGTCACTCGCGTGATTATTTGGTCATGCTCGTTGTTTCGCTTTTACGGATGAGCTATATCTGACTTTGCCTATATAGACATGTATTTGTGTACATATTAGATGTCTTGTTGTTATATATATGTTCAGTCAATTCATTTCGGTCCCTCCAACTAACAATTTCTCTTCGGATCTAGATTTGGTCAAAGGGTGAGGTGAGTATTGTTCTCTTGTTGATTAACTGAACTTTGATTGCGCAAAATTTGGGGGAATTGACTTGCTACTTTTTCAGTTTGCTTTCTATAGTTTTGGGTGTCTTATCTAGCATATGATCTTGCGGTTGAGCATGTTGTTTGAGGATTATTTGGAGAGATTGTGTTCGAATTGGGTGGTTCTATCTGCCTCCCAGTTTTAACATCAAGGAATATTGTTAAGCTGAGCACGTTAAATTTTGAATTTCTTATGTTATGTTTTGATTATTCAGTTTTGCTAAACACTGCCCCTTGGGATAATTTGCACATAATGTCAAACAAGTTCGAATCTCAGTAGATGTAATGGATTTCTTGTTTCGTTAATTCGGTCACATTTTGGGAATATAGATACATCATACATATTTACAGATTTCAATACACTTTTCATGGATCTTGATGCACTTTATAGAATATTATCCACTGAGGTGCTTAGCATTTCCTTGATTATTTTCAAGGAGCCTTTTGTTATTGATATGATACATATCTATTCATTTTGACGCCTCAATGCATTGGTAATTGATTTTGGTATTAAATCATCATAGTTGTTCAAATTACTGATTCACAATATGCATGGATAGCCACGGTTGCAGATGTCAATTTAGGTAATCAATATGATGTTCTCATTAATATGGTTTTATCATTGTGCTTATAATAAAGTACTGCGGTAAATGGTATTGTCACAGGATTTTATGTTTATGTGGCGAAATTGAACTTGTGAGTAACAAAGTTCAGTTCGGATCTTTCATTTTACATTTTTCAGATTGCTGGATTTTGAGGTTGGAAGCAATTGTTTTTCTAAGAATCATATCTGATGCGAAGATGTTTGAGTTGATTCATTGTGTTATGAAACTGTGCGTTAGTTCCCTAGATTGATTTGTTCAAACTGACACGAAGTGATTCTAGATATGCATAGGGTGACGGGTACTATACATTTAGAGGAGCACCGTTGTCTCTTTTGTATGTGATCTAGTCAAATAGGACATTTCTGTTTGTCCTTAGCCAGCCCTTCCCGATCTCATAACACACACAAACCACCCCCCCCCCCCCCCCCCCCCCCCCCCCCCCCCAACACACCCAAACACACAACCCACACACAAAAAAAAAAAGGAAAAAAGAAAGGGACAAAAACGAAGGAGGTACTATAAGCTAAAAATATTCAGTGAGCCACTTTTGATGGTCCTCGAAGCCATAACAGGTATCTGTGGCATTATGTGAGCCTTCTCAAGTTGCTTACTGTTAGTTCCAAAAGGCATGCTGGGTATTGTGTCATTTTCTGCAATTTTGCTTCTGTTTCTTTTGAGTTTCTGTTGACTTTGTTTACGAGGAGAAGTGTATTCGATTTTGATGGAAATTTCGTTTTGCATTTCTTGGTGTTTTTTTTTTTCTGCTGAAGTGTAGTAGGCTAAATGAAACAATTTCTATTACTAGTATGTCTTTTAGTATTGCCTGTAGTCTATTTGTTAGAGTATACTTCTTGCTTGATTGCAGAATTCTGTACTCAGGTTTTGCATCCTGGCAGATAGTACTTTTTTTCTTTCTTTCAGTTTATAACTATCCTTGTTTGGTGCTTGTGGCCTGCATGTATCTCTCGTATTCTTAGTAGTAGCTATTTTGTTTAGTTCTCTGAATCACCACTGATTTCCAGTTTCAGAGTTGCGGAATGGCAAAAGGCACCAGGGGACGACGCAGGATTTCCTCACGACAGTGCAGGCCAACTCCATACCAGTTGCCATCATGTGATCAGGATGTGTCAGATTGCATGGACCCTAAGAAATGCTCCAAAATCTTTGAAAAGAAAGACTGGGTAGACGCAACCTGTTCAGTATGCATGGAGTACCCCCACAATGCTGTTCTCCTCTTATGTTCCTCTCACGACAAGGGTTGCCGTCCCTACATGTGTGGCACCAGCATTCGTTATTCAAACTGCCTCGATCAGTACAAGAAAGCCTACACCAAAGTCACTTCACCCCTTCAAAACCGACCATCCTCCCACAGCCCGGATGATAATCTGGACGCAGGCCTCGTTTCTAGTTGGCCTGTTGAGAAATGCGAAGTGACGGAGCTCGCCTGTCCTCTTTGCAGAGGCCAGGTGAAGGGGTGGACTGTGGTGGAGCCAGCTCGGCAGTATTTGAACGCAAAGAATCGGAGCTGCACGCAGGATAACTGCTCGTTCGGTGGAACTTACAAGGAGTTGAGGAAGCATGTGAAGACAGATCACCCATGTGCTCGCCCACGGGAAGTGGACCCCGTTCTTGAACAAAAATGGAGAAGGCTGGAGCGTGAAAGAGAAAGGGAAGATGTTATTAGTACGATTAGGTCATCGATGCCTGGGGCTGTTGTGTTTGGTGATTATGTGTTGGAAGGAAGTCATTATGGTTTTGACACCGATGAAGAGGAGGATAGTTTTGATGTGGGTGTTACTGATAGAAATGATGGTTTTGAATTGGGAATCGATAGGAATTTGGTAAACGTGTTCCTTCTATTACACGCGTTTGGACCTGGTGGAAATGCCAGCCAGAATAGGGGAATGAGACAGCACGCGAGGGAATCCGATCAAAATTCAGATGGAGGTGGTGGTGGTGGAGGATTTCGTCATGCCTCTCCAGTTGTTTTTGATTCGTCTGATCAAGAAAGTGACGGTGGTCACGACGACAATGATGGTGGAGGCAATGGTGGTGGATTATCACTTGTTCATCGTCTCCGCCGCCAGGGCAGAATTCTGTTGGGACGGTCGGGGAGGAGACGAAGGCGTAGAGAAGCTGGTGCGGGCAGAGACATGTAGACATGGTGTTGAAAAATGGATGGTATTGAAAATTCTTGGGTGTTTTTAGTGTAGGAATTAGAGAAAAATTGAAAAAGTTAATGGTAGTTCATCTTTAAAATTTGCGAAAGTACATTTGTTTCTGTTTCAGTATATGGTCAATGGATGTTGTGCAGCAGAATGTATTAGAAGGGAAGGGTGGAAAATGCTGTTTTCCCCCATTGTTCTTAACTTGTAATTTCTTTGTTCCATTATCCTTTTAACTTATATTAAAATTCAACTTTGTGAATTTTCTCCTATTGTAAACATGTTTTTTCTTCCAATTTTTTTGCTCTCCTTTCTAGTGTTTTTCTGAGCAACATTTAATTCCTTTGAATTTTGGTTAATGATTGATAGGAACCTCTGGTCTCAGTTTAGACCAGCTGATGACAGGAATCATGAACTCAAAATGAGATTTTCTTTTGAATATCTATGCTAATTTTTATTTTGGCCCGACTCGATTATTTAATTATTTTTTGGTTTTATGTGAATTTTATTTTATTTTTTGTCTTTTGTTTTTTATAAATTATTAGTTCGTCACAACGAGAAGTTTAAAAAAAATTATAAATAATGAATCACATTTTAAAAAAATTAGAAAAACAAAAATAATTTAAAAATAAAGTTTTTTTCTTCTTCTTATTTTTCGTCTTTATTGATTTTTTTAAGCTTTTGAATATAATATTATATTTTTTAGATTCTTTTTATTGAGAATGATTAATAATTTACAAAAATTTAAGGCCAAATACAATGCGAAAAAAAATTGAATACATGCAAAACGTGCTCAAAATAATCGTGTATTGTGGAGCAGCAACTGCAAGTTGCACATATATTAGGGTTTTCTTTAATTTTTTTTTTATAATTTAGAATATCTTGGTCAATTTATGCACATTTTAACTAACTTATGAGAGATCAATTTTTTCGTTCACTTGCGACATTCCAGTTTCAGTCAGAGTTATGTACTGATACCATAAATATCAGCAACACCTGTAAGGTTTCAAACCTTAGAGTTTATGAGGGAATAAATCTCTAAATTTAAAGCATTGACAATCAGGGCAAACTATATGGGTTTTCCTTTAATCTTACTGGCAAGGTGATTTGATTTATGACTTCGTGGCAAACAAATTATTCTAAAAATCTTTCTTTGGTATTGGTTTTTTGTTGACAAGGACAAGTCATAAGTTTTTTTGACTTGAAGATATGGTAGGTTTGAAACAAATCTCTTTAAACAAAAAGGTATTTTATGTCATCTAATATGCATCTATTTGTCTTCTTACAAAACTTTAAGGAAAAATGTACGCATACAGATGTATCAAACATGTGTTTCGAATCATTAGATGCACGTAAAATTCATAAATTATTAAAGATCTCACGTGCATTTAACGGCTCTGGATTCATCTGTGTTTCTAACATTATTCAAACTTTACTTATTTAGTTAGTCAGACTTTTGACATGTTTTAAGCAGAAATTATCAGATTTTAGCAATGAGAATTAGAATTTCTTTTAGTACTCTTTCTTCTCACTGCTTTACATGGGAGGACGTTCAGTTTATAAAGGACGTAACCTCCCACATAACATAAAATCCGTTGTCGTCCAGCGGTTAGGATATCTGGCTTTCACCCAGGAGACCCGGGTTCGATTCCCGGCAACGGAACTTTTTACTTTGGCGTCATTTTGTGCTATGCTGATTATGCTATCCTCTTATTCCTCTCTCTCCACTGGACAACTAGAACGACAATAATTAATACTATTGATATGTAATGGTAATATGTTTTAATAACTAAAATAAATTTGAAAAGTGAGCTGAATATTAAATATCAGAATTATAAAAATAAATCCTAAAAAACCAGACATAGGTTAACAAACAATTTAAAATTGGATAAATTTACAGCAATTGAAATTTGCATCAAATTTTAAGGTTCATGCTAAAACTAAATACTGAAAAAAATTAGCAAAAGTCCTCCCATATTTTAGTTTAGTTTTTTCTCAATTACAGAAAAATAAATGACTCTTTAAATTATTAACTGAACAAATTTTTTTTCATGATAGTGATAGTTATTAATACGTAAGTCAATATCCAATTAATATATCTTTTGCAAAGAATTGATCTTCTCAATAAATTATAAAATTTTAACAGATTCAATCATTAAAATACATATATATATATTCTCATTTGATTTATTATTTTTTATTGAATTATTTTTTCGTCCTTATGAAAATTTTATTGTAATTTTTAATTTTTAATTTTTTAAATTATTAATTCGTCTCGATAATAAATTAAAAAATTATAAATAATAAATAAATAATAAAAAAATTTAGAAAAGACAAAAAAAGTCTATTTGTGTTCTTACTCATCATCTTTGGTAATTTTTTAATTTTTTAATTTAATTTTATACATTTTAGATTATTTTTGTCAAGACGAACCAATAATTCACAAAATTTTGAGTCCAAAATAATAAATACAAAATAATGAATAGAGACAAAAAAAAATTTACAAAAACAAAGTTAAGCCCAAGTCTAATTGGATTATTTTTCGTCTTTATTTGAATTTCTTTGTAATTTTTTTATCTTTCATCAATTTTTCTTTTCGTGAATTATTAGTTCGACTCAACAAAAGATATCAGAAAAAATTATAAATAATAGACTAACTTTGAAAAAATTTCAAAAAAGACCAAAGTAATCCAAAAATAAGGTGCTTATTTATTTTTAATAATATTTTTTTAATTTTTAGCATAATTTTATATTTTTAATTTTTTTATCAAGATAGACCAATACTTTATAAAATATTAAGACCAAAATAATAAATATAAAAAAATTAAATAGAGACAAAAAAATTAGGTCAATATATATATATTTTTTTTAAATTTCTTCCAAAACCTTAAGACCAAAACCTTAAGAGGCTCCTATTCTCAAGGGAAGAAAAATCCTCCCCCATCTCTCTCTCTCTCTCTCTCTCTCTCCCTTGCCGGCAAAACAACAAAAAGGGCATACATTAAAACGTTCAAATGCGTTTGGGACCCCAACCAACAACTAACCCTTTCACATCTCACTCCTCTGCTCCTCTTCCTCTGCTTCCTTCCTTCTCCAATAATGGCGTCACTCTCCTCTCTCTTCCTTTCAAACCCTCGCTCCCTCAGCCCCTCCAATCCTAATCCTACCCGTCATTTTCACCTCTCACCAAGAACCCCCAAAACCCTAACTTTCTCCGCCAAAAACTCCTCCCAAAACCTCAAACTCACCACCGACCCACCCCCATCCCCGCCGCCGCCTCCTCCCTCGGAAAAGAGGTCGTTCGCGATGGCCACCGGCGAGCTATTCCTCGGCATCGCGTCACGAATCATAAAGAAGCGAAACAAAAATACCGACGGCGGGGACTCCAATTCGGTACCGATTACCATGTTTAGGGACAAGGAGGAGAGCGAATTGTCTAATTTTTGGAGGCGGAAGAGGAAAGAGGGGGTAACCTCGGTGGTTGTGGAGGACCCGGTGGAGCCGGCCGTGGTTTGGGAGCAGAGGTTGGAGGATGTGGAGGCGGAGATGGGGCGGAAGGCGGTGACGAGCCCTGGGTTCAGCTTTTCTGCTGCTGGGCTTCTGTTTCCCTACCATCTTGGGGTTGCTCAGTTACTCATTGAGAAGGGTTACATAAAGGTTGGTATATTTTTGAATTCTTCTAAGGAGGTAGGCGTGGTTATAAGTTTTCAGTGTCTGCCGGTGAATATGAACATTTAACCATGTGTTTGTCTGTATGCCTTCCAAATTTATTATTGATATTTAAGTAAAGTAGATAGGAATGCTATCTTCGTATGGCAAAACCTACTAGTAGATTCTTAGACAATTTCCAATTAATTCTCTCATTTGAACTTTTATCAGTGTTCATTATTTGTTTGGGACAACCTTGACCAACGGAAGGGTGACATTAACTTCACATTACCTTGGGAATATTTTTCTTACTGTGCAGTTGATCTTTCTGGGGTTTTGTGAAGTCAATTGTGTGTTTGAGACAGTTAACCTTGTCAAACTGTAGTTATATTTTTTTGTTCTTGATTTTCTGTGTGTGCCCAAAACAAGAACAACATAAAAACACAAGGAAAAGAAACATATCTGGCGATCGTCCAGAGCACTTGGATCATACCTGGGGTACTTCATCGTAAAATACTCTACATTCAGAAAGCCGTATGCTTTGCGAGAAGCTTAAATTAAACTAGACCTTATTGCCTCATATTATAGTATAACTAGGAAGCGCTAGAATAAGCCAGACAAAGATTAAAATGCAGAAAAGATAATCATGTGACTTGGATGACAGAGGCGGACACATCAGCCACAACCATCAAAGTTTAGCACAACCCCATCAAGTTCTATTGGTTGAACACTCCTGGAGGGTGTACCACTTGCCAGGAGCCCGAGAAATAAACTATAGCGTTGTGTGAGACGGAAATGGGTTTATTTTTATTGATCGCATTGTTTCATGAGATAAAATGTTTTTTATTGATGAGACCAGTGGATTCAAAGTCAGGAAGTGGGATAGGATCACTGTTGGTGGAAATGCTAAGGAGAGGGAAGACGTAAAATTGACTTTAACCCATTGCATTGTAGAGAGTGCTGCTTTCAAGTTTGAATCGCCTCTGGGATCTCACAAAGAATTTCTCACCAATATAACCTCTTCACTTTAACTTCTGATAACATCACATCAATTGGCCGGTTTGGTTGAACAAAGTGAGCATCATGTTTGCCTTGATTCCTCCAAGACAAACATAGGTACATGGTTTGCCTAATGATCAAAGCTCAGTCATCTCAAAACGGGGTGACATGAGATGATGTAGTCAAAATTAATGGCGGAGAAGACTTTGCTTGATTTAGTTCTTATTCTTTTATGTTTTGTTGTTAGTGCTTTAGATTACATGATGTTAGTTCGCCTACCTCCCCTTTCTTTAGGGCTTAGGTAGCATCCGGGCAAGCACCAGTTAAAGGAAGTAAGGAACGGAAAAGAATTTTATCTTCCCATTTTTGTTTTTGCTTGTTAGCTGTGATCATAGGCTGACTTCCGTACTGACCACTTGGTGGTTATACCCCCCAAAAAAGATCAAAATCCTTGACTCTGTTCCGTATTCCGTATATGAGGAATCCGCTCTTACCTCTACTCATTGGCAAAGGCTCACTCCTACTTAGGTCGGTCAATAAACTATCTATACCTTCGTACTGCGGTCTGAAGCGGGCTAGTCTTTGCATCTGTCAAAAATCTGCCGAAGGAAGGAAAATGAACGATCAAAGCTCTGTCATCTCAAACGGGGTGACATGAGATGATGTAGTCAAAATTAATGGCGGAGAAGACTTTGTTTGGTTTAGTTCTTATTCTTTTATGTTTTGTTGTTAGTGCTTTAGATTAAGATTTAGATTACACGATGTTGATCAACTGGTACTTTGTATAGTTGTCTCCAATGCAAGATGTTTATATAATGGTACTCTGAAAATTTTGTGCTGCTTTCTAGCTTGTTTATGTAGCTGTATGTTTTGTATCTTTTCTGTGTCACTTTCTTGTTAACTTCTACTGAAAAGAATTAAGATTCTAAAGTTTAGTAATATTTTCACGTGGCTTAAGTATTTCTTCTGACAGGACACCACACCATTAGCTGGTTCATCCGCTGGTGCTATTGTTTGTGCAGTGGTTGCCTCTGGAGCCAGTATGGAAGAGGCTTTAAGAGCTACCAAAATATTGGCTGAAGATTGCCGGCGGAGAGGGACTGCATTTCGCCTAGGGGTATGTGAGATAAGTGGACAGTTTCTATGCATGGATAAGTAGACAGTGATCATTGTACTTCTAGGTGTTATTCTTCAAGCATGTTCATTTGACTCTAGTGTTACATAATGAGACCAGTGTAACACTGTTAACTTCTAGGGTATATCTGACCCCAAAACACGTGGAAATATGATATTATTGGATGTTAGAAAACAAATGGGATTCGTCTCTCGGTATTTTACATCAGCATTTTCGACCACATCAGAGCATTCTAATTAGGAAAATGTCATTGTGCTTTGGGCAGCGTGATTTGTACCCTTTTATTGTGATAATTTTATACATTTAAACATGCGGGCAGGCAATGCATGGTGAACAATCAAAAACCTTCAATTGCAATAGGGCATTGTGTTTTCAATGTCCTGATTTGATGAGATTTGTTAGTTTGGAGGAGATACCATTTGGATACGCTCAAGGCTTTTCCAAGTTCTTGAACTCTGAAGATGATTTGCTACTTAATTTGAAATAGCAAATTTGGTCAATGCCTACAGTAGTAGAAGATGTTCTTCTGGAAGGACGAAATTTTGGGTAAATTTTAGCGAGGCAATATGAGAAGAGTACCTATGTTCTTGTCTTGAAATGGAGATTTAAGTATTTATATGTTCAATATTTTTTTGTCCAGGCAGTTTTAAAAGATGTTCTTGAGACATTTCTCCCAGATGATGTTCATACTCGGTGCAATGGGAGGGTTCGCGGTGAGAGTAATTCTTCCTTTTTCCTTATTGTACTCATCTGGACTATGCATATAATGCTTATTGATAGTCTTCATAGTGGCTCTGTTGGGTGAAGTTGAGAATTCCAGAGATGGATATGCTCTTGATAGGATAGTGCACATTGTAGTAGAAAGAAGCATGAATCTGTTTGTTTGTTTTGTTTTCATTTCGAACTTCAATTTTTATTAAAAGTGAGAAATTTAGTTCACACTTACTGTAAGTTCCTGTATTATATGGAATCTTGCATCATCAGTGTGATGATTTCACTGTCCATCTTAGTTTAGATATCTTGTTGTCAGCTAGCTGGGTAGCATGCACCTGTCTATCATCACAGACTCTACAACTTTGGGCAGGACCGTTGCAGATTATAGTATAAAAATGCTTTTCCGAAGCCATTTGCAGCATTATCCTCAGTCCCTTTTAAACTAAAATGGTTCTCTCTTTTGTCTTTGTTCGTGCAAATCTAGGTGAGGAACGTAAATTTTAGATTAAGAGAAATCCTTGCTAACAGTTGTCACTTGTCAATCGGAGCTCACAAATGTAGAGGATGAGGAAAAATGCTGAAGATTTTGCTTCTGATGCACTTCTAAATTTCCAGTTTCTGTTTATGGCCTAGATGGGTGATTATGGTTTTCTTTTTGACTTTTGCAATCATCATCCTTCTGTCGTCAGCTCTTAGAATTTTTCTAGGGAGAGAGATTCAAGGAGAGGGGTGGGCTTTATCATCTACGGTACTTACCTCAGGGCTACCTTCGTAAATCAATATTGATAACCTTTGTGAAGACATTCTCTCCTGGACCACTATTTTTTCCCGCTTCTTTTATGCGTAGGTTGTGAAAGTTTCTCTTAACTAAATTTTGTTTTGGGAAATTATTACGAGAGAAGTTCCACGGTTCTTTTTATGTTACCACGTTTTGTTCTTTGTACATAGTGATTAAAGTGTTTTAGCCATCAAGGGTGTTTCCATGGTTTAACTTCCGGTATTATAAGACTCAGATGGAAGGATAACTGTACTTAGAAATTCACTTTACCAGCACTGGGTAGAAAAGTCAGCAAGATGGTTTTATGATTTCGTCTAATAGTTGTGTAGTTCACTTTTTATTGTTGATTTTTAATTTTTTTCCTTGTAAAATTTCTCCACTCACTGTACCCTTGTGAGAGCTGGTTTATACATGGGATGAAGTATGGAATATAAGATACACATTCAACTTTGGACTATTAAGTTAAATGGGCTTCTGTATGCAGTTCCCTGATGGTTGATGTTGTTTCCCCACAGTTGCTGTAACAGAGATCCTTTGGAGGCCTAAAGGCTTATTGGTTGATCGGTTTGACTCTAAAGAAGATCTCATCAACGCGGTCTTTACTTCATCCTTTATTCCAGGGTACTTTATGTCTTCACTTTTGTGCCTCCATGCATGTGTAAGTTTATGCAATGAAGTTGAACTGAAAGTGTAAATCAGTGCAGATATCTTGCGCCAAGACCAGCAACAATGTTCCGGAATCGACTTTGCATTGATGGAGGTTTGACATTGTTTATGCCACCCACATCTGCTGCTCAAACGGTAAACTTGGGATATTTTATTGTGGAATGTTTTTTTTTTTTTTAGCGATTTGAGATTTTGAAACTAGAAATGAAATCCCTTGTGCATGGATGATCAACCATTTGATTTGTTAGCATTGTTGGTTTGCAGATTCGTGTTTGTGCTTTCCCCACCACTCAGTTAGGATTCAAAGGCATTGGAATTAGTCCTGATTGCAACCCAGAAAACAGAGCTACACCCAGAGAGGTAGTTTTATTATAACCACTGAATTTATTCGTCGATTAGTGACTGATCTCCTTTATTTGCCGATAAACCATCAAGTTTTTTTTTTGTTTCTTTCTTGGCTCTGTTATTTTAGCTTTTTAATTGGGCACTTGAGCCGGCAGAGGATCATGTTCTTGATAAACTCTTTGAGCTGGGATACTTAGATGCAGCTGTGTGGGCTGAAGAGAATCCAGTAGAGGAGATAGTTTGCGATGACTCTATTGAGAATGGTGCGGTTGCATAGCACCCTTCCTAGAAAACACTATACCCGTGAATTTTCCGCTCGTAAAGGCTTAACGGGTGGCTTACGTATATGTATAACCAGTACTTTTACCTGTTCTTGTATAGTAACATTGTAGAATTATAAACTGCGAGATAAAGGTAGAAAAAAAAAAGGAAGGCAGAATTACCGAAGAGTATAAATTTCAGTTTCTCCCAAGCTGATTTCAAGTTTGCTATTGTCAGATAATGCGAGTTTCTTATTAATGTTATCTGGTTTCTTCCCTTCCCGAAACCTGTTTAGGGCTTCAATGTTTCCATAGATTGATGTTGGCGCTCTGGTGCCTTGTCTTCACGCTTGAAACTGTGAGGCTGGTTGCGAAGCATTCGCCCCTCCCTCGTACCCCTTTCTTGCTGAGCAAATAAGTAGTTCGACTAACGAAAAGTCTCTGCCCTAATACTCTTAGGCTCCGTTTAGTTGTCGGAAAAGTTGTACGAGAAAATAGTTGTAACAACCCGAGATTTTGGTGTATTAAAAAAATTAATTAAGATTCTTTTAAATAATTAGTAATATTTTATTTTTATCTTTCGATTGGACGAATGAGATTGAGTGACTTGATGGGACGTGTTACACTAAATAATTTTTCTTTCTTCCTCATTACTTTTTTCCCCAGCCGTTTGGGGGTTTTGCCTCATGGTTTTTAATTGTTCATTCATGGCATTGATAAAATTTAATAAGAAATCAGTTTTTTTTTAATTATTATTACTAGTGATAATGGAATAGTTTTTAGGTTGAGGAAATTTAGTGTTAAGACATATATACATATTAGTAGTGCACGTTTTTTTTATTAACAAATTAGAGAGAGAGAGAGAGAGAGAGAGAGAGAGAAAACTTTGAAAGGGAGGAGAAGATTGCCAATGGATCGGTTTTGCTAGAAGTTCAAGTCTTTCTGAATCTGCTTTTGTTCTCCGATATTTTGTTTCTTCATCGACCGAGGTAGGATTCCGTACGTACCGCCCCTAGATTCATGTGCTTTATGTTTTTGTGTGAAAAGAAATTTGTCATGTTCTTTATTTATTTATTTTTATAATACATGCCAATTTTAGTTCAAATCGCATATTTTAGGTCACTGATCTTGAATCAAGGAAACCCATAAATCAATTGACTGTAATATTCTAATTTTATTGGTAAGGGTGATTAATTTTTTCGTGACAACTATAAAAAAAACTAGTTGAAGGAAAATTTACCTCTTAACTCTGAGATGATTTGTTTGTTGGATTGATTGGCATGATTTTAGATCCACAATCAGACTATTTTTTTTAAAAGGAAAATCAGAAATTAGACGCAAGACGCAAGACGCAAGACGCAAGACGCAAGACATGCACAGAAATTAAAAGGTGTAAAATGGAACTATAGACTTGTAGAATTATATAGAGTACAAATCTACCTTGAACAATTACTGTATGTTTATATAGTTTTACCATTGCTGTTAGTTTTAATTTTTGGAAGTAGACAAAGAAAGTTTAATCACTTTCCATTAGGGGCTGATTTATACCTTCGAGCAATTGGAGAATCTACTTGAGCAGGAAGGGTTGGGAGTTATTGGAGAAGATCTTGATAACGTTTGGCTGTCTTACCTCTAGATGCTCTGTTTATCTTATTTTTCAAATAAATGTAAATCCTAAGAGATATTTTTGTCGATTTCACTTCCGCACTTTAAAAACTCTGATTTATTATATTTCCTTGTATTTTGAATTAGTGACATTTCTTTGATTTATACTTTAATAATAAAATAAAGAAGAAAATATTTTAATTAATGTCTCGAAAAAGCGGGGCGTTACAATAGTTCTTGGAAAAAGTAAAGTGAAGTGAAGTAAAAGAAAAGGAAAATTATTTCTTCTACGTGTTTATTTGATAAAAGAATCTTGTAGAAAAATAAAAGTCAACTTGTTTATTTGTCAAGGAAATGAAAAGAGAGAGAATTTTTTTTTTTTTTTTCAATTTAATGGTTAGTTGTAAACAAAATTAATTTTAGAGCATATATTTTCAAAATTTTTGATTTTTACCATGAAAAAATCCCTTCATAAAAATCAAAATAAAACCGTGTAAGTTTAAATCAAGAAAAAAAAAACACGTGCTTTTATTCCACTAAGGTAAATAAATAATAAGATAAATATATACTTTTATTTCACCAACAAAACTAACGAGAGAAATAATATATATTTGATATATCAGATATGTATACCATATATAAATATAATGAAATAGATATATTAAATATGTATATAACAAATTAGATATACGTAGATATGTACATAATATATTAAATATGTTAGACTAACATCTACATGTATAAAAGACTAACATATACATATATGTATACAAATATGATATATGAATACAATATACTATATATGTATAATATATGTATTACTGTAACTTTGGTATATATTATACCTTGTAAAAAAAATAAGGTATTCTAAATAGTAAACACGGTATACAAAAAATTAACTAAATTAGTATGCCCTAAAAAATAAGGTATCCTAAATAGTAAACACAGAACTTAACTAAATTAACTATTTTTTATTTTATCCAATTTTTTTGTATTTGTTTATTTTTTTAATTTTTTTGAAATATTAGTTCGTCTTGACAAAAAGAATTTAAAAATATAAAATTATATCCAAAAACCTAAAAAAGTTCCTAAATATGAAAACTAAGCTAAAATAAATCATGTTTTGTTTTTTTTATTTTTAGAAATAATTTCATATTTTTTTAAATTTTTTTTGTCAAGATGAACTAATAACCTACAAAAAATTGATGCAAAATAAAAATAATTAAATACGGATGAAAAAACAATAATCTTAATTCAATAATTACCACGGTCAAAATAAAAATTTTAAAATTTCCCTGCAACGCATAATCCTACGAACGTGGCAGGACATGATTTGAAGGAAAGTATCCTAGTGGAAAAATTTCAAGTCCGAACCCACTACTTTCTTGGTCATTGAACACTAAAAAAATTATAGAAAAATTAGTTTTTCTATCATTTCTCGTCATTTCCTGGCAACTGAACGGGACCTCATTGGTTTATGGACCCCCACATATATACATTGATTTTGCACACATTTGTGTTCGAATCTATACTCGTAAGCGTGTAGCATTGCTCTTTGACTAATTCAGGATATTATGTTGGAAAAGAGATGATCGAGCTTGTAGGATTTCTGGATTAATATATGATGCGATATACAAGATAAAATGACGAAGTTAAATTTGCTTACATTAGTTTCTTTCATCATGTTCCTATTCTTTGGTAAGCCCATTTACAAATTTATGACCAATTCACATCAGTGCGGTGGGTTACCCATTAATGAAATTGTTGGTATTCAATGAAGAAAATTTTTATCGACACAGATATCTAAATATAGATGTGTTTAGAAATTATTTAATGCGTGGGTTTTATGTGAATTGTGTGGAATTCTATCCATTAGACAACACTCGACACATGTCTGAATCTGTGTTTATTATTGCTCTTCAATATATCGAGCATTAATTCGAATATTGTTTTCCCTTTCCAACAAAAAAAACGACGATAAAAACACAAAAAGAAATGAAAGATTGGGGGACAGAGACGTTCCATAGTGATGGATTTTGAAAAGAACAATAATTGCTACTTTCATCACATCATACATTTTGACAATATTCTATTTTGAAAAGAAGTTTCCGGCGATCTGTTATTTATTTATTTATTTTGGCTGATGGAATAACTATAACAAGTAGTGATAGAAGAAAGACGATTTGAATTTCCCAGAAAAAGAAAAAGATAGATATAAATATGTCAGTTAATTAGTCATCACTGAAGAGGAACTCTGTAGGATGGATCCACCATTTTCAGTATGAACAAGTTTCCTTGATTACCCCTTGATACTCTGCATCACATCATACATGAACACAGTCACTGAGGTTTCAAATCATCATACAAAAGAAATTTCTATATCATGCAAATCACAAAATAGATGTTGGTGGTACTAATTATTCATCGCATTTTCACCACTAAACTAGTGAAGAAAAAGAAACATTTCATTTTATTTATCCTTTTTTTCTCTTTCTGTATACAGAAATTAAGGATTCAAACAAAGTTTTGAGGACACGGGATTCTACTATGTACAACAACACTGTCAACACATAACTAACATAGTATGCAACGTGTTAAAGCGATATTGTTTCCTATTTAGTGTGCAAACACGATATCTTAAAATTTATGTCAAAACAGTATCATTTTGACGAAATGCACAGTGTGCTGCACAACACGATTCCGTTTCCAAGTTTTGATATAACATATCACCTATGATGAACTCACCTTAAATCCTCGTCCAAGTATGTGATTTCCAGTTGCCCACGTCCGCTTCCACGTGACTTTATAGGTATCTGTGAGGCATTACAAAATTAACTTCTAAACTAACGACACTTCTCATGTAGAGTGCAAAAAGAAAACCCAATAATTTAACTCAATATACTGCATTCGAAGGCCTATGATCACACTCAGCTCATTTGTGCTGGGTTCGAGTTGGGCCAGACTCGGGGATGGCTCTATCATCATTCGATTGAGGGGTTCGATAAGGTCACCTGGCGTGCCTTATTTAGTACCGAGCGCTCAACATGCTACGTTCGGGCATATCTCCGCTCGATCGACATCCATCGTCAGGGTCTAGATCTCTCAAGTCGAAACCTCCGGTCGTGTTGTCGAGGGATCTACTCCCGGCACGACCACGTAGAGGTGTAATCCCCACATTGTGGGCATTTGTCCGGGAAGACGTGGGGGTCAAACAGGACATGCAAACGTGCCCGTCCGATCCGCACGGATGTGGAACACGTAGCGGAAGCACTGTGATTTCTAGACCACAATGCGACATCCTCGGCCGAAGCCTCAGGCAAGCTAGATTCATCCTATAAATACTTCAACGATACTCAAATCTCAGGTACGCAAAGATTACTCACTCAAGCTTTCAAGTCGCTCTCACTCTCTTTCATAAGCTAACTTGATCGTTGGATTGTCTGTCGGAAACCCAACTCCGGTTGACACTAACCTAATATTTGAGTTATTTTGCAGCTTACAAAGGTAACCAGAATTCAAGCGAGAAGTTTAGGGGTGGATTCAAGATCCACAGTGCATATTAGTAAAGTTATGTAGCATAAGATTAATAATAACACATTTAACAATGTCTTTTCCAGTAATGTGATGAGGTAAAATGCCTGAAACTTTCGTACTCCTTTCTATTGTGCAATTTGGCCCTCACACATTACATATATTGGGCAAAGTCGTTATAAATTTAAAGTGGTGAAGTTAATCTCAAAGAGCCTTGGTTGAAATGAAAAACCCTATAAACTTGCATCAACATGCGCACAGTATCCATGAAACATTTGTATTTTTTCTTTTCCCTTTTTAGTCTCAATTACAACTTTTTTATGAAGAAAGAGTCGATTTATGTTAATGCGTGTAATTTATTTATTTTCAGTTTAGAGAGTAACTTTTTCGAAATTTTAACAAGAGCACTAAAAATGGCTATGACCCATTCAATTTATGACTGTAATAAAAAAAATTAAAGAAAGTGATTAGGATTAAAAAAAATTTGTGAAAAAATCAAGTGGTGCCTGACGTGCTTAGTTTGGCGCTAAAAATAAATTACTAGCGTAATAACAATATTTTCAAAAACTCTTGCAGTCACGAGCGCCACCACTTGTTCTCCATTGACTCTGTTCTTGAATTCAATGATCTGTAGTTTTAAATCTAGAGGTCCAAATTAAGCACAGGAGGGTTTGTCCGGTCTTTTCCACCCAGGGTCTAAGGACTAGTTGGTGATTAGGTGGGGACCAAGCTGCCGACAGGATACATTGGTTATCAAAAAAAGAAAAAGAAAGAGAGACCGAAGAAAGTGACAGGCTTTATAGGAAGAAAATTGTACTCACCAGACCCGCGATTTTGAATTTGTCGAACTTAACAGCCACCCTCTTTGCATTTAGAGGTACTAAATTGGCTGTGGCCTGCAAATTAAATATGAGCTTAAGACTATATTGAGATGCTAAGGAGGATCACAATTATTCCAATGAAATTCGAATCAATGGATAAAGAGTAATGTCCAAGTGGGAAATTTTTTGAACCCTCCTTGGACAAGGAACCCTGCTGCATTTAGAATAGTATTGGCCTTATCAAACAAAGATATGTTGAACCAAAAGAAGCACCTGACCTGATTGAAGAATGGCCAAGTCTCCATATTTTGAGCCCTTAATGTATCCACGTTTATAGCCTGGTAGATTTTTCCGTTTGGTCTCAATAGTTTCGGTCTCTGTCACCCATTTATTTTGGAAGCAAACATTCGGCGATTGAAAATTAGAGACATAATGATATAAGAGTGAAAATAGAAGTATGATGCAGAACTATGTGATTTCCATCAATTCACATCCCTCATATACAAGTATAACAGCATGATAATATGAAGAATTGCTATGGAGTGAAACCATTACATAATAACATGAGAAGCAAGTTCTACTAGATTGGCACAACTTCTCTTCATTGGTTGCTTGTCCGTTGGGCATATTTGTCTTTCGAGGTGCAATTTGTTGGAGTAGTTCATGCATAGTGTACGTAGTGGCGTGTGAGTGGTAGTAGGTTTACCTAACGATTGTGTAGTAGTGCGCGTTACGTGTGGAGTGCAATCGCAATGGCGTTCTGATGCCAAAGACTTGTGCAGGATGAGTCTTATGGTTGCTTGGGTTGAGTAGGAAGCACGGATACCGATACGGGATACGGATACGGATACGATACGATATGAATATGGCGATATGGCAAAACCTAAAAAAATAGGATACGGATACGTCGGAGATACGGCTATAAAAATTAATTAATTTTTTTTATAATTATCTGTTATATACTATGCATAAAAATGAGCCAAAAGAACTAAAAGAGTAGTTGAATTGCTAATAACATTATATCAATCATTTAACACAAGTTAATTTTCCAAAGTCATTCAAAATAAAAAGAAAGCGACTAAACTCTAAACCAAAAAATGATAATTTCTATTAATTTTTACTCATATCAATTTCAACATTCGATTGCATCCTCTTAGCCTTCATCGGAAAATGTTACTGCTTCTATATCTGACTCATCAAGGAAAAGACTAGCAACTTCAAGTATTATAGTACCCTTAAGCGAATCAAATGCATCTCCCACTATATCCTTAAAGTATCTGGCCGTATCCTAGAAGTATCCACCAAGTATCCGAAATTAAATTGATTTAATTTTAATGTTGGATACTTATTTGACGTATCTGATACGTATCGGGGTGTATCGGGTGAATATCGGTATCCGAGAAGTATCCGATATGCGTATGTGACTAGTTTCGAAGTATCCGTGCTTCTGCTCCTTAGTATCTTCCATCTTACGGGCGTATGGTAATGGCTATTAGTATTTATCACACAACCAACATCAAAATGGTACATACATGAAATGAGGATTCAGGAAGCAACAAATTACCTGTTTCCTTTGAAGAGGATATGAATTTTTTTTCCTTTTAAAGAAAAACTTCTTTCTTCTGTCTTTTTATTTATTTTTTCCTTCCTAAATCAAGTATTGGGTAGAGGTGTGAAAATGAAGAGAAATCTAAGCAACAATGAAGAGGCCATATAGTATCTTGCATGGTGCTTTGGTTACTTGGACCTACATTCTATAATTAAGGTTTATTTTCCCTCATCTACTTATCCTGATTGGAGTAAAATGTACATGTGCAGTCCAATAATTAAAGAGAGTTTAGATATTTGTCACTAAAATGAATACAAAATGCACAGTTAACAAAAGTCATAATGATGAGTTTGTCAATTTGTATTTTATTATCTTAGTAGGACACAAAAAGGAATCCAAGAATCGTTCATGAATTTACAGTGAGCAGACAACAGTGAATGGGTTATATTTATCATGAATTTTGATTTTTTGTGACTGAAATTCACAGTTCATTTTTCAATATAAAAGGGAGGAGAAGTTTTTAGGCGTTGTGCGCTTTGAGACAGTATACAACCAATCGAATGAGTGAATCACACATACAATAAAAAAACGGAAGGATTTCCGGTAGGAAAGAGTTTGAGAAAAACAAGATGCAAAATGCAAGTACAATAAAAAAAGTTCACTGATTCAGTCCACACGGCGAAAGCTTCCATCTATTTTGTATTCTCTTGGCAACATGACAGAGTGGTAAGGTGGGACTCTGCAAGTCCTTGTTCTCCAGTTCAAACTTGGGTGTTGCGTAATCAACAAATGATTCAAAATTTCTAATTCTGTTCTGCTGATATAACTAGCCCAATTGTTCTCCAGCATAAGCAGAGGAAAAGGACTGTTAGATGCTGTTCTGGTTCTAACTTCTAAGCATCAGTTTGGGAATTTCTAAAAGCGAGCGACTGTAGTCAAGAAAAGCAGGTTTACTGCCTTTAGGGCATCCATTGTATGTGGAGTTGGGTTTAGTACATTTAGCTATAGCAACACTTGTTCTTGAATATTTGTCATTTTCAGCTAGGAGTGAAAGGGAAGATAGGTGCATTGAAAGGCACACAGTGCCATGAAAGTTTCTATGGCTGTGTCTGTAGATTGGAAGTTTCTTTTTTGTGGAAGAGAAGGGCTTCTAATGAGCTATGATTTGAAAGCAGTGACTGAAGATATCATTCTACTTCAAGCAAAAGTTGATTCGTTTCACTAGAATCCGAGGAACAAATATGGAGAAGAATAATTCAAACCAAAAAAAAAACCTCAAGCATAAGAGAGTAGTTTATAGTCCACTATAAATAACAGTCAAAATGCATAGTGTGTGTAAAAAGAGCATTCCCCACACCTGGTTCTGCAGAATTGCTATAGAAGTTGTGTATAGAAGCTCCCATTTTCCATTCAGCAAGTCAGACTTGAGGGGCTCCTTGACTTTATTTACTGCTTCAAGTTTACGTGCTATCTAAGCAAGAAAAGAAATCCCAAAGCATCAAGACGAATCGATATTCCAGATAAGACATGAAGACTTGAAGCTAATATGAGACATTAAAACTTTATTCATCGGTCCATGTTGAATGAGATTCGACTTAATGAATAGGAGAAGGCGGCAATGCATCTCCATTACCCTTATTCCTTGGGGCTTATTAATTAGGTTAAGGAAAATATGACGTGACCCCATGAAAGAAAAGATTCAAGAATACAGAGTCTCTTGGATTTCACATCATAGCATCTGTAGTGGGCCGGAATATACGATAGTCATCCTCAGCCCATTTATTCTGGGCCCGAATTGGGCTAAGCCCAAAAGAGATATATGACTTGCCTTCGGCGTGTGAGCTGAGGTGACCTATGGTATCACCCTTTGGCATCACCCTTTGGCTAACTCTTCATGCGCTGAAGGAGAAGCATGTCCCAACTTTCGGCCATAGTTCCATGCTCAGCCATGACATGTAGGAACGTGTTCCCCATGTTTCGGGTGAACGTGGGAGGGTAGTGTAGACATGCCCGCCCAATCCGCACTGATGTGGGGCACGTGGTAGTACCATCGTGGTTCCTGTACCACAACGCTACATGCTCGACCGAAGCCTCCGGCAGGCAGTTGGGTCTCTACTCTATAAATATTCTAAGGGCACTCCTACTACTGGTACGCACGCTATCAATAGCTCTTACGCTTTCGAGTTGCTTTTGCTCCTACTAAAGGCTAAGTTGATCGTCAGAGTGCCCGCTGGAGACCCAACCCGATCGACACTATTTAGTGTTTGAGTGTTTTGCAAATACAGCAAAAAGGGTTCACGAGGTGTCCTCGAGATGTCTAGCTCGGATTCTAGACTCCACAACATCTATAACCGGATTGAACATATCCAAGAAAAATTGAAGTGGTTGCCTTGAGACAATTTTTCTCTTAATTGCGCAGGTATATGAACAAAACACGTGCATCCAAACACTCTAAAATGCCTATAGTACTGCCCTAGTAAGAAGTTCGTGAGGTGCCGCTGCAGCTTCTTCCCGTAGAGTTGTTTCAAGAAAAGGTCCCTTCCCTCAATATCATGATTGGGTCGACCAGGCTGGATCATGTAAATCTATAAAACCTGGAACAAAGCAAACACATCCAACCACTCTCCAGATATTCTTTCCAGAACATGAACAACTGATTCCTAACATTTAACACCCACGTGAGGAACCTACATGGCATAGTCCACTATCTTCTACCTTGAAAAAGTTGGTTTATGCCCTTGAACTTTCTCCTGTGCCTCTAGGCTTAGCTTTTTGCCCCAAGCATCGGCAATTGACTAGGGGTTGGTTCAAAAAGAAAGAACAGTGTTGGTCTTGATCAAATTCTGCAGGGCCCACATATGACTCCATCTTTCAGTTTCTTTTCTGTTATATTTCTGGGTGAAAGTGCACAATTGTTTATCTAGTTCGGACCATAAACAAGTAAATAACAACCTATCATGGAAAATCCACAACTTCTATATTTCATAAAGGAATGGCTTCTCTCAAGTCGACATTCGGACTGCTGAAAGCCATTCTTGTAATTTGAGTCGTTCAAAAGTGGTTCTAATGGTTCAGATTTATTAAAATTCTTATCGATAAGAAAGAAGTTTCAATAAATCTCGACCATTAATTGTCAAGCTGGATGATGAAAATTGGAATGTTTCTCCACATGAAACAGAGAGAAATAGGTCCTTTCATCAAAAGTACCCAGTATTATTCTTCAATTCATTGACCAAGCAAACATAAGCTTAATTATTCTTCAATTCGAAATGCCCACCTCACTATCAACACATATCCAATATCTTTTTTATTTTGGTAAATACTACATACCCTTTATTTCCTTGGGGGTACCCAACTGAATTGCCTCTTCTCCAATGCCGATTGTATCAATTAAGAAATCAAACTACATCGAGAAAACTAAAAGTACTAAAACAAGATAAACCCACCTGATCAATGCGCTCTTGGTCTTCGGGGGAAGCTTGAGCGCCGCGATCGAGAGGAGCTATGGCCTCAAGTAACTCCTCCTTGAGCCTCTCGCTGTCGTTGGTTCTGGTCGAAAACGAAGGAAAGAAGGAAACCCCAATTCTCCAATTCTGACGATCTGAATATTCCAAGGACCATTTGTTCTTGATGCTGGGTATATGGTGGATGTGAAGAGAACTGGTGCTGAGTATTTTGGACGGTGAGAGAAGTGGGTTTGATGCGATTGTGACGGGTGAATAGTGAAAATTGAAGGAATTTGTTGAGGAGGGAAGAGGAGTTAGCAGAGCAGCAGCAGAAGAAGATGTAAAGAAATCCATTTCACTACTGATGATTGGTTGAATTTCTGTACTTATCAGATTTCGTCCTTACTTCTCTCTCTCTCTCTCTCCGGTCCCTTCCCGCCAAGCAAATTACCACTAAAATCTGTCATTTGCCATTTGTAAAAAAAAAAAAGAATGCTACAGATACAGATCTTATGAATATGGACACAGATTTTATGAACATAGATTGGACACAGATGTATCCGATATTGTCGGATGTACGTTACCCCATGTGCATCCGACGGTGTTGGACACAACTGTATTCAGGTTGTGTACACACACGGACTTTTCCAAAAAAGAGTAGTAGAAATGCTATGAGTAACGAAGGGACCTCCGAACCCCCAACTGATCACGTGTGGGTGGGGCGCTCCTTTTGCCTTTTCACCGTTCACCCTCCTCTTTTTTCTTCTCTCTAGCAAGTGAATTTTTTTTTCTTAAATGTGTGATCAAGCAAGTATTAATAAGAAAGTTCAAAGAAAACTATCCTTAATTCAATATTTCTTTGTTGAGATCAGATTGGTGTTTTGCGTATGTGAGATTGAAAATCATACTTTGCATTCTAAGCCATGCCTAAAAACTCCATTTTTCTTGGTTAAATCAATCGGCGATTTTTGTCTCCCATTATTTTTTAATTTTGTTAGTTTTGCGTCAAATAATTCATTATTTTTGTCTTGATCTTATTTTTATTTTTTTGAACTTTTTTAAAATTTGCTCCATTATTTATAGTTTTTCTAAAATCTTTAATCGAGATGAATTAATAATTCGCAGAAAGTTGACGAAAAGATAAAAACTTGCAAAAATATTTCACAGAAAGTAGACAAATTAGTAATTCACAAAAAGTTGACGAAAAAATAAAAAATTACAAAAACATATCACAAAAGGTTTTTAAAATATTTAAAAATGAAAGTAATGCCAACGGAGCCAAACAAACGGCGAAATAATAACAACACCCACTGCCTCTTTGTAAATTCGAGCAAAAAAAAAAGAGAAAAAAGACACAAGTTATGATAAAAGGGGAGACGGCAAGCTGTAGAGTGTGTGCTAACACGGCGAAAGAAGCTGTGACGAACGCAAGCATCATGGCAACCAAAGCAATATAAATAAAATCCCACCCCATCTCATACCGTTGATCAGTTCTGCTGTCTTCTCCGCGTGAGCTAGTAGTGCTGTCTTCTCCGCGCGAGTCAGTGAAATGTACGGCAGTCACGCATAGAAATATAGCGGTAACTGAGGATACAAGGGCTAGGGTGTTGGTAATGAGAAATCCTTTGAAAGCTGCTGATTTTGATAGGATAGCCATGCCGTGTTCTCGACCTTGGCTGCCATCATACCCACCCGGAATTGCGAAAGCAGCTGCAAAGCTGATGGTGGCAATAAGTGCCGCAACTATCACCAAACTTTGGTATGCTTTTAGGCTACTTTTCATCTGCTTCTTTTTCTGTTACACTTTTCAGCTTCAATTCTCATGTCTATCTGCTCTTTTCCATACTTACGAACTCTCTTTAGCTTTGCTAAGTAGTAATCTGCATTGCTGACTATGTTTCTCCGAACAGCAAATCTCAAAAGGACAAAGATATGCTCCTACGTACAATTAACATTTGTATTGAGGTGTGTATATTATTCACGCCCTTGAATAGCTTTGAATTCATAACATTCTAATGAGAAAAAAAAATATCATAAACATATGAACTTTTGATGGATAGGTTTAAGTGAATATTTTGGACAAAGTAGTCTACATACAAAGGGAGGCATATGATGCAGCCAAAATGTGGCTCTCAATGTAAAAGAGGAAAGAGAAAATGAAACTTTGGTGAAGTACATTATGGAGTGACAACATATCCACTTACCTCAGTATATGTTTTCATAAAGGTTGGTATTCTTTCCTCCGCAAAAGATGACCATGCTAAATTTATAGGGGTCATGTTTTTGTCATTGAAAGCTTGTTGATCAGCTCGATGGTGCTTCCAAAGCTCATCTACATCACAATCGGAAGCAATAAGCAGATGGAGAGGCGTGTTACCTTCATTGTCCTTTTGATTTATAAGATGGCGTAGCCAAGGCTTCTTTACTATAAATCGAATTGCACTTTCTTCCTCCATAGCAACTGCTACGTGAAGAACATTTTGTCCTTTAATATTGACCATCTCCCAACAATCTGGATAGTATGACAAAATCTCTTCCATTGTACGTATGTGCCCATGAGCGGCAGCAATGTGAAGAGGTATTTTCAGACCGTCCATGTTTGTAGTAGTATCGTATAACCCTGCTTCATCTATTTTTACCAGCTCTTTAACTGTCGTTGTATTCCCATTGCTTGCATCAATTTGCGGAGGTGTTTCCACACCGTCCATATTTGTACTAATATCATATAGCCCTGCTTCATCTATTTTCAACAGCTCTTTAACTCCAGCTTTATTCCCCCCGCATGCAGCACAATGAAGTGGTGTCCAACCATTCATATCTGCTTCCTTGATTAAATCTTTTTTCCATTCTAGTAACCTTTTTGTGCTTTGACCTAAAAGCATATTAGGAAAGTTAAGGATTATTAATACTTGAAGAAAGTATTGTTTGGCAGGCCTCTGAAGGATCCAACAGGAACAAGGATCATCAATGGATTATATGATAATAAAATGGATAAACAAAAAAAATAAAAATATATGCAATTAATATGAAGAAAATGAATTAAAAAAAATAAGAGTGATTAAGATATATGTGTTTAGCTTACAATTGGCACATACCTATATGTAACATACAAGAGGCAAGTTAAAGAGGATTCCATGAATGCAAAGAGAAGTCTTAAATTTCTCAAAAAATTGGGAATCACGTCGATGACAACCCCATAGTTGTCATCACCTGCATCTAGAGATCTTCTAAAAAATATGTTAAATTTTAATTAATAATAAGTCCATTTTCCATTTCCAAGGTCCTTTTTATTTGTATATTATAAGTGATGTAATTTAACATCAAGCAACTACAACTAAAAAATAAGTTGGCTGGGACAAACCTGTAAAGTCGTTAAGTGCTGCTGCGTGCAATGCTGTTCTACCAACAGGACCGCCGTAAGTTGGCAATGTGCAAGTTTTTAAGAGTTTGTCCACCACGGCCACGCCCTTATTTCCTCGCTCAGCAGCCAAGTACAATGGAGTTTCCTTCGCATTATTGGCAAGGTGTTGGAAATCTGGATCTTCTGTGGTTAACAGTCTGATCACTTTCAAGTATTCATCCTCTTTCAAGTGGCAATTCCTTGCCGCCATGTGCAAGGCCGTGTCTCCGTCCACATTTGTCGCCCTCAAAATCTCCTTAGTTACTTCAACCCATCCGCTTTCAAGTTCTTGCTCTTCTTTTTTCGTACACTCTATGAGTGCTTCGACTATGTCGACATAACCTTCTCTTGCTGCCATATGAAGTGGAGTTTCTCCTTTGATATTCTTTTCGCGTAACAACGAGGGGCACACTTTTAAGATCTCGACCACACATTGTAATTGGCTGAACTGGGCCGCGACATGGAGAGTTGTGTTTCTATTGGAGGTGGTTTGGATTTTGAGTTGGTCAATGTATTGGCTAATTAGGACATCAACTTTGCCTTCGCTAGTAGCATTGTACAGGTTACGGTTCATGGTAACTACGCAAAAGAACACTGATCTTAATTTGGGTTAATTGCCATTTGTGAGAACCCAACTTTATATAGCACTCCAACTTTTTCCTTCCTCCACACTCCAAGAATATGTTCCTCCATCATCCAACGAATTTCTCTTTATCTTTTCTGCTTTGTTTTTGTTCTCCTTTCCTTTTTTGTGTAATTTTTTACTTCCATTTGTCTATTTTTTTGACCTGATATGAATATCGGATTGGACTAAGTATCTGAATGGAATTCCATGACAGCCTGGTCTAGAAGTGTGGTATCTTAGGTGACCTAAAGCATTACCAACACTAATCACCCCTTATATTATTTTCCAAATTGTGGATCCCATATATACCAGCCTGTCCAACCTTCAAAAAGCACAGTAAAACTTGGAGAAATTTGGGCCCCCCACACTTCCCTTTTTCTTTGAATTTCAAACAACAGCTCGACCCAAAAAGTGAACCAGTTCCCAGATTCCACCACCCCTTTTAATTAAACATATCAAAAGTAAATGTAGGGTAATATTATCATGCCTTCTTCAGCTGAATACTTGGCTTTTCTGCTACTGATAATGGTGTAATTTCTTCCTCTAGGAAAAACAATTGTAGGAAAAATAATAACCTACAATTATTATTTATGGTACTGGAAATATTAAAGTTCCGGAAAATTAAAAAAAAAAAGAAGACAGATCAATGTAAAGCGCAAACCGACCGAGGCCCGTAATTCTCACCGAAGTGCTTGAGGTTCTGCTCAGTGTTCATCTCCCAAGATATAACGATTGAATTCTAGTGTCCGTAGCACTTTCCGAATAACCGACTATCGAACTGGTTGTGTTGTACTCTCTTTGACTGAAGAATACCAAGAGCAAGAACTTTGAATTTTAGGAGGAGGAATGCTGACTGATTGGTGTTGTCTAAAATTTGAATGAGGAATGCCCAATTTTCAGATCCATGGGGAGCCTAGAATTTTAGTTCAGTATTAAATCCAAAATTCAATTTTCAAATTTAATTTTTCAGAATAAATACTTTGTTTAGAGGCTTTGATATAATTCGAACAGGTGTTTAATGAATGGTGCTTTATAATATGGTCGTTGGCTTTTACGTATTCGTTTTGTTACTCATTTCATGTCCTTGAAGTGCAGGGTATGATAGTTGCGATAACCGCTCATACACAAGAAACGTCGTTGCTTTGCATTCCATACACGCCATCCCTCTTAGCAGTTAATGTACTTCTCTAGGAGCTCGAACGACATCGAATGTTTGACATCTCGCATCTTTTCATCGGGTGTGGGTAACCCCATAATGTAGCACCACATGGTGCACTCTTATTGGCGGAAACAAAGGGCGTCAACAATCATGTGAGTTTTTTTTTTTTACACGTAAAAGGCTTGTTGATTTTCAGAGAGGGGACGCCTGAAAACAATTTTCCCATGATGAACTCAATGAATCATGGACAATCCCTTAGGTTTGGACAATCAATAAGGAAATTGAAGCTACAATATTACAGAGTCAAACTTCTCGCACGTGAAATTCATTGAGAGAAATTTGATAGAATAATCCAACTCTAAGACTAGAAAAATGACCTCATAATTCATAAACCTAATATCCCAATCTTCCCGAGGACTTTGACTTTTGCTTCACTAAATATGGAATATAAGCACGTGTTACGTTGCCACATACCTTTTTGAAGATGTAGGCAAAATCGGGGTGGCTATTAATGACTCTTCATGATAGAGACCGTACAAGAGGACAAAATATTCTTAGAGTTTTACTTCACTAAATAATGTCCTCGATTGTAATTCCCTGAATCTTAGACATCCCCTTCTCACATATTGCCGCCTTGAAATCACCATCTCTGCTACTACCTCCGGTTGGAACTCTACTCCTTGGAAGATCAACTGATTACGTGCTAACTAGATGGACCAACAAGTAGCAACCAATTGCCGCCTCAAAATTCACAAAAAATAATCTAAAAACAAGATCTTTTGTGCTTATTCGTCGTATTTACTGATTTTTTTTACCTTTTGGATAATTTTATACTTTTTAAATTTTATTTGTCGAGATGGACCAATAATTCACAAAAAATTGAGGCCAAAATAATAAATGCAAAAAGAATTTGAATGGAGACAAAAATTACATAATTGAGTTAGAGCAAATCGGAAAGCTTATCTTTCATTTTTTCTAAATTTTTTTTAGATTTATTTCTTTGAGACGAGCCAACAATCAATAAAAAACTGATGCAAAACAAAAAAATTACAAAAAAAATTTAAGTGAAGACAAAAAACAATCAGACAATAATTCAATAAACACCAAAGTCTAAATGAGTGTTAAATAACACTCCGAATTATTTATTAATACCCTTGCAAACACCTTACATAACACCCCTAGGGATGTTGTTATTTACATCCCTTGAGTAAATAACATTTCTTCCCACAAAAGTGGATCTTAATGCTCTCTCTAAGATATAGAAATTGTCCCAACATTACGCTTATTATATAAAATTGCACCAAAATAATTCATGATGCCAGTGCTTGACTAACCTTTGTCCATTTGCGAAGAAAAATGATAAAATGGGTGCAAGCAACGATACAAGCGGATACGACAAATAACACAGAGTGTGTTAAAACGACAAAAGAAGCTCTGATGAACCCAAGCATAATGTAAAGAACTGGATTTTTAAAATTAAAAAAAATGATAAATTTAATCCAATTATATAGAAAATTTTGTTTAATAATAATTATGTAAGTTCATAATTTAATTTTATGCATTTTAAATTTGGGCTTTATGTGTTACGTTTAATGTTGTTAGTTGGATTTAGCCCTTTAACTTCTTAGGTTGGGCCTTTTGGTGTTTGAACCCAAGCCCAACCAAACCCATTCTTTTCCTTGGGCCATTCTCTTTTGATTCAAGCCCATTGGACTTAGATCCAAACCTATTTGGTTTGACCCATAGCCCTTGGCCTCCAAAGCCATTTCGGCCTTATACTATCCTTTTGTATCATAGTCTTCTTCACACTAGATCAATTTTCTTTCTTCTTTATGTATATATATTAGAAATTTTCCTCACCGAATCTATGTTCAAATTCTGCACATGGCTAAATCTCTCAGCCTCATTTGCACGTGGATAAGAAGCTTGAAAATCTTCTTTTCCCCGATGGCCTTCATCTCCTTGCCCCATATTCCTCCTCAAACTTGTTGGAAAAATATTGTGCGGACAGGTTGATTGGAATCCAGCCCAAAAAATAATTCCATTGAATTAATAATCGAATTACAGAATGAGATAACAATAGAAATTCGGAAAAAAAAAGTACATTATTAAACCGAGTCATATGAAACCACAGTCTTTTTAAAATAGTTTCGCCACCTCCCGTGGGTGTTAGAGGATTGCATTTGCCCTTGTCTTCCAGGGTAAAACGGCTCACTCGGCCGGTGGAGCACCTACTAATTGACCGCCTGTTGAACTAAATGTGTTTGTCTCTCTCTCCATAAAAAACACAAAAATAATAAGAAATTGTGTAGACAAAAGTTGCCAAATTATTCGATGTTCCCAAACTAAATATAGGATCCACTAATATAGAATCCTAAAAGCTTATGAAATCACTAAAACCATAAATAAATGGATTAAAAGGATAACTGATGGACATTAATAGTGCAATCAATGCAATCATGAATGAGTTGTAATCGTTGAGATCTTTTGGTTGTTTCGTGAGACTCTCCGGTGTCCCAATTTCATTCACAATCCTACCAAATTTTCAACAAAACCACATTTCCTTCTCTAGTTTTCTCCTCCAAACCTCCACATCTCATCAAAAATCTACAGAAAACTTCTATTGAGATCTCTTCCTCCTAATGAACAATCACTCACTAGTCACCACTCCTCTTCAGACCTCATTAGGCCATGGTTTCACCTCCAAAGCTCCTTCTTTTTCAGCAAAAATATCCTAGAATCCATGGTTTACTCAAAAATCTCCATGGCACCTCACATGGTTTTTGGCAATTCAAGGATTCTATGGCAATCTTTACACTCTATCTTCCCCTATAAATATGGCCTTCTTCTCCCTCAATTGACATCACAATATTAGAATTCGAATTTGATTAGTGAGGAAAGAGTGAAAATACTAGTCTAGTATAGAGAGAGGAAGAAGATAAGAAATCCAATTTGAAGTCCAATCACTCCAATTCAAGTCAAATCCATTCCAATTAATTCCAATTTGTGTTATTGATCCATCTCAGAGCTTCACGAAGTTCAAATGAAACAAAATACAGTTCTGCGATTTGGGGAAGATGACCCTCATCCGAATGAACTTAGTCTTTGTATTTTTGTGCATTGTCAAGCCTTACTCTCATCCGGATGAACTTCCTCTCTCTATTATTTAGGCACTGTCTAACCTTCATCTCATCCGGATGACTTGACTATCCATCCAGATGAATGTGCCCTCTGTTTTCATAATGTTCTGACTCCCCATCCGGATGCATTGTTTGCTCATCTAGATGCACTATTCTCCCACCCAGATGTGTGGTGACCCAAGATTTAATGTTTCATTTTTATTACTTTGGGTCTATTCTAGAACTTTATGATGTTGTGGTTAATGTCTAATTGTGGCTCATACGTAATTAGTTGGAGTTTCGGTCTCGATGTGGGAGTTTACATAGTTCGAGGGGATTATAATTAACTAAATTTTAATTACAAAAGGATTAGAAAATCGTAATCAATTTTTATAAAATATTCACAGCTTTTTCTAAACCCCCTAAACCCTAGTTTCGATTGAAAAGAAAGAACATGCCAGTAGACGGTAAATTCATGCAATGTGATCAACTAGGAAGTTATATAGTGCATTGAAAGCTTCGCATAGAGTCCGAGAACAATCATATACACAGAGAGTTCATGGGTCTTTCGAGTATTTTACCGTTTCTGTGTTTTTATCATTTGAGGTACGAGTTCGTATTGATTTACATTGCGATGTTGCGTAGATTGTATTTATTTGAATGGTATGTATGTGGTTTTTGATGTGTGATCGAGTCATACATGTTATGTGTGAATTTTGAGTATATTGGACAGTTAGGTTGTAAAAAACGAGGACTCTTCAATAGAACAAAATTTGAAAATTTACCTAGACCTCTCGAGCGACCTCCTTAAATTTTCAAGGGGACATTTAATGCACAAGGACATTTTGAGTGCCTCTGCGGACCGATGCATGTGATTTGTCCTTTCGTTTGACAACATGTAGGCGAGTGATCAACATTTGTCACCGTACCACGTAGGCATGCCAAACACTTCTATGCGAGGGGCACCATAACTTACCTCTTTAGTCTTCCAACCAATCCATCAATTTGGCACCACATCTCAAGCGCCGATTCAGCAATTAGAGTCAACTTCACGTCAATCGAGCCAACGAAGAGTTGGGGGACTATTGTAGTGAGCTGAATCCTCATTTATAATGGGGTGGACAGTCAACAAGATTAGGGCTAGGTTGTAGGCCAAGCCCAATAGTCCTACAACATAGTGGGTTGGATTGACGCCCAACCATGCCCACTGTCGCGCCCGGAAATTTCTCGGCCCCCCTCGCGAATATATGAATTGTTTGAACGGGGCTGAATAGTTTCTTGACTTGTAATGCGACGTTTAATGAAAATTATTTGACAGCTGGGACATTATTTAAAACTCAGAGTCGCCACTTGACATGAAATTTAGGTGTGTCAAGTCACCCTCTAAGGCCGTTTTCGAAGAAGATGCCCTTAGAAAAATATTTTAATTTTAACTCAGAAATACGATTCTGTTTATAAAAATGACTCTTTTAAAAGAAAACTGGTCTGCGAAAACAGAGATGGGTTTCAGGATTTACTGTTACGAGTTGGGAAGGTGTTAGGCACCCAACATCGCCCTTTCGGTACTTTATTTTTCCAATTAATTTTATTTTATTATCCTTGGCCAAATTTAATAAATATCTAGTGATTGCTGTACAATTTGATCAAAAGTGGAAACGGGTGCGGGAACAGGGTCCCGACTTATGCAATTTAGCTTTTGGTGGCAAAAAAGTTAGAACAGATATATGTTAAACTTTGACCGAAACATGATACGCAAACTGGTATCTGCACGTCATGTTTCTATTCCCGGAGTGCCAGGTACCTTAAATCCCTGGCAGGAATTTTCATGTTTAACAATGATCCAATTCCGTTTTATTAATGAATTTATCATGTTAACCCTTTTTTTTGGTTTTATTTATCTTCATCCCGATAGCTACACAATCACTGACGATCCAAATTGTAGAATTTGATAAATATCACTTCAATCACGATATTCTGTCGTGAAAAGATAACGTGCATTGCCCGCTAAATTTTCATCCCAAAAACACTAACATGGGCTACCTATGTCACCCGCGTGTTTATGAAATTCCGAGATTATCGGGATCTTTAACCAAATGATATGGATAGTGTGTCAGCGTGAACTAACAGCACTATTCATATAACTTAGCTATGAAGTAACGAATTTTTTTTCCTTTTATAGATTTTACGTGAAATAAAAAGAAAATTGTAGTGATATATACTTGTTTTAACTGGTTTATTTATCTGCGATTCTTCATCCCGACAGCTACATAATCACTGACGGTCCAAATTGTAAATTTTAATAAATGTCACTTCAATCACGATATTATGTCGTGAAAAGATAACGTGCATTGCCCATTAAATTTTCATCTCAAAAACACTAACATGGGCTACCTATGTTACCCGCGTGTTTATGGAATTCCGAGATTATCGGGATCTTTAACCAAGTGATATGGATAGTGTGTCAGCGTGAACTAACAGCACTATTCATATAACTTAGCCAAGTAACGAATTTTTCCTTTTATTGATTTTTAATGAAATAAAATGAAAAAGAAAATAACAGTAACTGTTACGGGGAAACGGGAAAGAGGTAAAAAAAAGGAAAAAAGTTACGGGATATGGGAAAGGGGAAAAGTTAGAAGTTAGTCCCGACAGAGGCCGACGCAATCGAGCGATATGTCGGGAGGTTGATTTTTATTTTAAGAGATTTTTGTTTAAATCACGAAAAGTACATTGGCATAGGCCAACACCGACTTTCGTGATTTAGCAGGCTAAAATCCTGACATTCTAGAAATGCAGACTAGAAATTTCTAGAACTGCGGACTAGAGATGCGGATGCCCAATTGATATTTACATAAAAAAAGCAGAAAGGATAAATAAAAATGTTCTGACATTCTAGAAATGCGGACTAGAAATTTCAGAAAAAGGACTAGAAATTTCTAGAACCGCGGGCTAGAGATGCGAACATGGCTTATAAGCCTAACCTTAATACTGATAACCAAAAAAAAAAACGAATTTACAGAAGTTAAATAGACAGAACAGAGGCAAAAATTGTATTGAAACGATTACCTTATATTCACTGTGAGCTCAAGAATTACAATTGTAGGGTTGAAAAATAGTTGAACACCTAAATAAAACCATAACCTGGCATAACGTTGAATTTTAGAAATTCTTGTTATCCCGAGCTATGCTGATATAAACGGTCGCTCAAGTTTCACCGGAGCTTGAAAAGAAAATTGGACAGAATTTCCTCTTGCTAAAACTGAGCCTAGCAATCCTAAATTTCAATATCGTTCTCTGTATCGATAGTTTGAAACTAAAAAGTTTAGAACGTATCGGATGAAGAACACTCAACCTCTCTAGAAATTCTGTTCCTAAACTCTTGGGTTTTATTCCGAGTGTTTGTTTTCTCTTTCTAAAATTTTTCCTATTTTTCTTTCTCAGAACCTTTCCTCTTCCTCTGATTTTCCTCTGATTTTTCTCATCCTCCTTCCTTCTCCAGAACCCGGGTATTTATAGGCAAACACTTTGCCCCTTCGATGAGTAAAAGGAAAGCAGCTGCCCCTTCGACGATTTAAAAGAATAACGGCTGTTGTTTGTACGAACCAATCACGTCCAACCCTCAGGCGAAAAATCGTTTGAAGAACCAATAATCCTCAAATGCGTCACTAGCCGTTAAATCAACCAATCCCAGTCCAGCTGATTCCGGCCGTCGTAATGCCACTCAAACCTGACCAATAACCGAAGCAGCCTGGCCCGAACCGGATGAACCGGACAAACCAGCCCAAAAACCGGGCAGAGAAACGGAAGAACCGGCCAAAAACCGGACGAAATAACCGGGCTTGGAAGCCGGGCACGGCCCAAATGCCGTCCACGCCCAAATGCCGCTAGAGAGGAGAGAGAAGAGAGAGAGAGAGAGAGAGGAGAGGAGAGAGAGAGAGTCGTGTGTGAGAGAAGAGAGAGAGACGTGTGACACGTGTCCCAAGCGGAGTGGGACACGTGGGAGGAGAGAGAAAGGAGAGAGAGAAGAGCCAGGGAGGGAGAGATCATGTGTGGGCGAGATGGGATATCCGGGACACGTGGCAGCGACTGAGAGGACACACGGGAGGAGAGAGAAAACGGGACAGAGCCAGCCAAAGGAAGGACGCCACGTCAGGGACCTCAACACGTGTGCGTCACACTGAATCATCTCCAAGGCACGGCATTCAAGCCGGCCACGACATGCCAGCCGTGCACGGCCGGCGCGTGGCCCACACGTGCGCGTGATGCGCCTGGCGTACTGCTGATGTCAGCCTTCTTTTTGTATTTACAAAAATGCCCCTGGGTTTAAAAATGCCTTCGTGCTCTATTTCTTATCCTCGGATGTCCAAGCGAACTCGGATTTGACGACGGATACAGCCAATGGACTCGTGTCGTCGAGAGGATCATTTTGAGTCTAATATTTGATTTATGGACATGTCGTCTTGCAAACCTATTTCCCAAACAATCACCGGTACACCGCTACCATTCTTTAAAATGTCATTTCTTGAGCTACCGAACTCAGATTTGACCATGGATACAGCCGATGGACTCGTATTTCTGTGCTGATCAATAACATGTGCCTCTCGATGTCTGAACATATCAGCTCATAAATTGCGCCTCCGAGACCCCGTTCTGAGCAATCAAAAATTATCGGCGTTATCCGATTTCACCACAATCACTGTCACTGGACTCGTGTCATTGTACTGATAAAAAATATGAGATTCTCATAACTTGATGAAGTGGTCTCGTGAACAGTACTCCTGAATCCCGGACTGTGCAAGGGCAAAATAGTCTTTTGTGCACAAATCCTTTTGAACCCATTTTGATGGCATTTTTCATAATAAATTGAGTGGTGGGGGCAAAATCTAGTATCAACACCCACAAGGCATCAAGCAACTATCTTAGTTCATGGGCACACGTTATTTGGGCTGGATTGAGTCAAGGCCCGACAGACCAACACATGCCAAGTGATATAGACTTTAGTCCACCTCGGAAGCATGTATTTTGGCCCTGGCACGTGGCATCCAAGCTGGACATCGATATGTCATAGGGTGATGTTATAATAGAATTCGATTACTCGTACGTCACTAGAAAGCGTGCTCTGCACATGCATAGTCTAGCTTGGTGCTCAATATATCTAGCGCGAGTATTGATGGTGCTCCATCTAAGGAAGTACGGTACACAGTGTTAAGACCCTACTCAATACTTTTCTTTGTCTTAATCTCTCACGTACCAAACTTAGACATCAGAGTGCTTCACAACAGAAATTAGTAAGCACTAACTGTTGTTGACTCTTGTAGTGTAGTTGAGGACACGGTTCAAGAAAGTAGGAGCCACACTTGAATTAAAGAACTCTACTATAAAAGATTATTTTTTTTATAGACAAAACTAATAATTTCAAAAACAGAAAAGTCCGTACTCTTTTTCTTTTACTACATTTTTCAAAACATTCATATAGTTGACACCAATCTTATGCCATATTTTTTTCTCCTACGATCGGTGCTCATTTAATTAAATTTTTTTATTTACACGTTTTTACATAAAATCAGTGGCATTAAATTTATTTGGGTAAAATATATTGACCTCCACTGAAGTTTCTAACAATTGCAGAGACCTCCTCTTAGATTTAAATACACTCACCTCCCTTACTTTTGAAACTATTACACCGTTTCTCCCTTGCCGTTAATTTTCTACAAACACCGTTAGTTTTGATGAATAAAAGACCAAAAGGGCCTCATTAGTCTCTTTATCTTTTTTTTTTTTGGGTATATACTTAGTCTATTTATGTGTGTGTATATAATACATTGTATATAATATTTAAATATAATATATGTGAGTGTTATATAACTATATTTATTATATTAGACTTTATTTATTTTTTGATCAAGTCTCTGCAAATAAATAAATATCTCATATTTTGACAACTTTTTTTTTTTTTTACAAAAACTATATTTACCATTTAATGTATCTTGTTATATTTGTACTTTCTATGTATGTTTTACATAATAAAAGCACATATACATTTTAACCTGTCTCATAAAATATTTACTATGACTTTTAGTTTAATTTATTTTTTTGATTAATGTTCAATTCCTTTATCTTATTTGAGCCTTACACATCTTAAATTTTAATAATCATTATTTAATTTTATAAAAAACATATTCTTAATAAACATCATTATATTTTCGTCCTATATATGTATTTTGTTTGATAGAAAGCACATATTTATTTTAACCTATTATATCAATAAATAATTCTCATAAGTTTGTTAAAAAAAGTTAATGTAGCTTAATTTTAAAATAATATTTCTTTGTTTATTAGAACCTTAAACGTCACTTTGGTTAATTTATATAATTTTATTTATATATTACATATATTTTATCTACGGAAAATCCATATACATTTAATCTATCGTACTTGATTTTTTTTACATTGTAAATGTTGACCGGAGAAGTTTTTTACATGTATTTTAAAAGATAATTTCACTGTCGCACCATCTTATTAGAATTTTTTTAATTTTAATTCATATTTTTATAATTTTTTGATCCTCTCGTTGCGACGATTAAAAAAACACAAAAAATTTAACAAAGAATTATGAAACAAAATATAATGCCCACACTGCCATTTTATTTCTAGACCTAATGTCGCTTCCTGTTTTAGAAGATGACATGACCATAAATGAATAAAAATAATTTACATCGATAAATAAAAATAATGACATTTGCCCCACAATGACACATTTTGTTCTAGTCTTTTGGACGCTTCCAGTATTAGATGGCTTGTCCATAACTAGAAAAAAACTAAATTAATAAATAAAAAATAAACAACTAATGCATTTCTAACAAAAATTAACTTAAAAAATAATAATTTACCCTTAGCCTTTAGTGAGGTGAAAGAAGCCAACAAAGAATGTATGTCTTGGGGAGGTCTTGATTCATTTTTATAGCCACCATTAGGGGTAATTTAGGCATTAAGGCAAAATAAAGTGATGACATCAGCCGAAATTAACTCATTTTTAACAGAAAATAATGGGAGGGGGAAAGAGTGTAATAATTTCAAAAGTAGGGGAGATTACTGCATTTTCTCAAACTCTGAGGAGGTCCTTGCAATTATCAGAAACCTCAAGAGAGGTCATTGCATTTTACCCAATTTATTTAGTTATGCTAAGGTAATTTCTTGAATCGTCACAAGTGTCCATAGCACAACACATATCTTAGGCTAATTCTACGTAGGTTACTGCATTTTCTCAAATCTTTGAGGAGGCCCTTGCAATTGTTAGAAACTTCAAGGGAGGTCAATGCATTTTATCCAATTTGTTTAGTTATGCTAAGGTAATTTCTTGAATTGTCACAAGTACTGTCCATAGCACAACACATGTCTTAGGCTAATTCTAGGTACGTTTATGTAATCAGAATATTAATCTCTTTTAATTCAAATACTATTGTTTTACTAGAACCAAAAACAGGTGTTAGGTCCCATTTGACCTGAATTAATTAGTATTAAAGCCATTGTCTTTTTTTTAATAATTTTTTATTTATTCCGCAGAAAAGTTTTGGATTAATCATTTGTCTCCACTAAGAATCTAGAAAGTAAAAGATACAAGCAATAGCCCCCAACATAATATATTGAACACTTTTTTTTTTTTTTTTGAACAAGATAGTTTTTCACCAATTTTAGTATCTTTAGCATCGTCGAATCTAGATTTGAACTTCTTTTCATATTTCTGATGCCTCTCGTAAAGACAAATGAAAAAACACAAAAACAATTGGCAAAAACTTGCATATAAAATCACAAAATTAAATAATACCAACTATATTTAACAAATATATTTTAGTCCAAACTCGGCCTTAATCTCTTAATAGAACTACCAAATATGTCATGTTCACAAAAGGGCCCCAAAAAAGTTATTGGTATTAATGCAATTGAAAAGAAATTATTTAGTCTTTCTTAAAAAAAAAAAAAGTATACTTATCGCTAAACACTTTCTATTTTCTCTCATAGAATTAGTAGTAACAGACTATCATTCAATCACCAGTGTCCCAGTGTACCATACAAGTGCAAACTTATGATAATAATAGACGTCTAATCAAGATAGTGATAATAATATTTTTAAAAAATTAAACAAAATAAGAATTCAAATTGTACCCAAAGATAACATGACTGCAAACTGCAAAGTTAAATTTCTTGTGATAGGTCATGAGTTTTATTTCTTCTTCACATGCATATCATTATAGTTGTATGACACTTGGGCCATGATTTTCTAGCTTAAATAGTGAGATAAGATTATACATGTTTCTATCTTCTCTTCTTGTGAGACTGTGAATTAATTTTCTTTGATTTGAGATATTGGTGAAAATTATAAAATACGTTTTAAAATTGATATACTCTCATACATGGTTATGCGGGTGAATTAAGAAGATTTAATTGTGTGAGAGTAATGGAATATCACAGGTTGCAGAGCTCCATCAAATGTGAAACAAGTCAACCCATGGTTGATTGAATGGGTTTTCAACATGCCCGTCATCCATCTCTTTCCTTTCTCGTGACCAAAAAAGGATATGGGCTCCACACCCTCGGCCTCATCCTTTGTCTGAAAATATCCAATGTAATTTCCAACCAGTATACCTAGGCCCAACAACCTTTTTTCGGTATTCAACATCATACGGATAGTCAACCATCCTTACTTTAAACTATCTTCACTTCAATAAACAACACGTGAGGCTAATTTCCAACCACCATTGAGGGATTTTCAAAAAATAAAAAAAATTAAGACACCTCGAATAAATTGAAGCTGATAAGAATTAGGAAAAGACATTTCTTTTAAGAATCAAGTTCAAGAGTAAAGAAAAACATGTGACGGAAGAAGAACTGAAGAAGTGAGGATGAAGATCATCCTCTTTTTGCATTAGCCTTACATTCACAGATTGTGAAGTTATGGAATGAACGAATACAAAATTGCCCTCTTTTATAGAGAAGAGGATGCTTACCGACTCTAACAAACTTTTTAACAGAATAATTACCTGCTAACTAACTTCTAACCAACTTGCTAAAAATATGGAAACTAACTTTAGAGCTAGCACATGACTCGCACATGGCTACTACTAAACCGGCAAACTGTCAAATGACTTTACAATGTTTACAAAGAGTTGTTGCAAAATATTCCACCCGAAGAACTCGTCGGACAACGGGTTCTCCAAGTGAAAAGATAACAAGAATTTGAAATTTTAATTTTAATTCTTCTTTATTTATTAATATAAAGATTCTGGTTATGAGATTTTTCAGCTACTATGCACAACTTTTTCTCAATAGCAAGTATTGTGGTTGTGGTGATTCTCCTATTGCCTTTTCGAAGACTGCAAGAAGGCTAATAATTCTAATGGATTTAAGAAGCGACGGGGTTGGGAGGTACATTAAGTTTCGATGATAAAATCTGATGGTACCTTTGTTGAAATCATGTACTAGTGAATTTTCACACATTCTATGAACTGAGAGAGAAATGTATGAAAACAAGTTTTCCTCCAATATTAGCCGCTTCGCTCTCTTCAACGCCCTCAATTGTCGAATTGCATAATGAAAAATTCGTCAAACCCGGATTGGCTTTTAGGTCGCGGATGAAACGGACGTTGAGTGGTCAAAACCCAGGTCGAGAAATGGAATAAAACAAAGATTATAGTGTGAAAATTATAAGAATTGCCCTATTTGTCCTACGTTTAATAGAGTCCAACTTTTTAAACCTTCGGATAAAATTAATTACAAAGTATTGTATTGAGTTGTGAGAGAATTTGATACTTCTACAATTTCGTTTTGTAGAGAGATGTTCGATCCATGCTTAAGTAGCTTATTATTATTTTTCGAGATGTATAGAATTCAAGATCATTTTAAATTATGTTTCGCCATAAAAATATGAACATAATTATAATTTACACCAATGAAATAGATTCTATTTCCTGACACATTTTTTAGCAACCCTTGAGGCATGAATGTAATTTGCTATTCTGGAAAAAAAAAAAAAAAGCAATGTATTTTGTTTACAATGAAAATCTACTCTCTCATCCATTCTATCGTACTCTATTTTATTTTTTATTCCTTATTGATCCGTCTTTTCCCATTTTGTTTCTGCCTCATCTCTATATCTCCTCCTTTTTTCCTGTATCTCTGCATTACTGCATAGGAGTTTATGTGATATATGCGACTATGTGAGTGCGTGAAAGATTTTCATTTTTTGAAGGGTTAATTATACTTTACCTTCTCCAATTATGACTCCTCCTCAACTTAACCTCTTTAATTTTTTTTTTTTTTTTGGCTACAACTTACCCTCTTTAACTATGTGACTGTGTCATAGTAGCCATTCCATTAGTTTTTAATTAATTGACTTTTGGCAGAAAAAATCATGTGATTGTCAGGTGAGTACCTCAAACGGTCCAATTACCCTTAAAAATATTCCAATAAGACCAAAATACCCCCAAGGAATGATTTAAATATCTATATATATATCTCATCATCGCCATTACAGTTCTCTCTCCTTCTCTCTTCTCTTAGTCCACCTGGGCCGAGTCAGGGCCCTGTGGACACAAGTGCAAAATTATGATACTTGATAAGAGGCATCTAATCATTAGTATGAAAATTAAGGAAAACAGGAATTCAAATTGTACCCCGAAGATAACATGACTGCAAACAGCAAAGTTAAATTTCTTGTGATAGGTCATGCGTTTTATTTTTTCTTCACATTCATATCATTATAGTTGTATCACACTTGGGCCATGATTTTCTAATGCGTTTTATTTCTTCTTCACATTCATATCATTATAGTTGTATCAAACTTGGGCCATGATTTTCTAACTTAAATAGTAGAATCAAATGTCTTGAGATAGGATTATATATGTTTCTATCTTCTATTCTTGTGTATGTGCGCCGTGAATTAGTTCTCTTTGATTTGAGATATTGGTGGAAACTATAAAATACGTTTTAAATTTTGATATACTCTCGTACTTGGTTATGCAGGTCAATTAAGAAGATTTAATTGTTTGAGACTAAAGGAATATCACAGGTGGAATGGAATCATGAGCAGTTCCTTCAAATGTGAAACAAGTCCACCCATGGTTGACTGAATTAGTTTAAAAAATGCGCGTGATTCATCTGTTCCCTTTCTCGTGATCACCCAACAAAACTATGGGCTCCAAAATCTCAAATTTATACGTAGGCCCAACACCTTTTTTGTTGAGTACTCAACATCATATAGTAGACAACCATGCTCACGTTGAATTATCTTCAACAGATCTTCACTTGAATAAATTGCATGCAAGTTTGTTTTCCCAACCATCATTGAGGGTTTTGTTAAAAAAAAAAAACCTAAGACATCTTGAAAAAATTGGAGCCGTTAAGAATTAGGAAAAGACATTTCTTTAATGAATCATGTTCAAGAGTTGTGCAAAATGTTCCACCCAAAGAACTCATCTAACAACAGGTTCTCCAAGTGCAAAGATAACAAGAATTTCAAATTTAGATTCGAGATGGATCAATGTAAAGTATTCATGGAATCTGAGGATGTGGGGCTCACCCTCGACTTGGTTCAATAAAGTGCTAACAAGAAAATTAGAAAATATGTTAGTATAGAAGGCTTGACGACATTGAGCAACAAGCTCTGTTGGTGTTTTCTTTTATTTCCTCTCAAATACTTTTAATTATTCTTTATTTATTAATATTAAGATTTTCTCAGCTACTATGGACAACTTCTTCTCGATAGTAATTATTGTGGTTGTGGTGTTTCTAGTATTGCCTTTTTGAAGACAACAAGAAGACTAACAATTCTAATGGATTCAAGAAGCGACAAGGTAGGAAGGTACATGAAGTTTCGATGATAAAATGTGATGGTACCTTATTGGAATGTACTTGTACATTTTCATACATTGGATAAACGAAAAGAAAATGAGAAAAATAGGTTCTCCTCCAATGTTAGTTGCTTCTCCATCTCCACTGCCCCAACCGTCGAATCATAGAGCGAAATTTTTTCGATACATGGATTGGCTTTTAGGTCGCAAGTGAAAACGGATGTTGATTGGTTAAATAACTAGGTCAAGAAATGGAGGAAAACAAAGATTAGTGTGAAGTACCAAAGAAAATAGAAGAATTATCTGCACCGTAAAAACTAAAGAAAACAGTGCCTTGTTTGTTAGGAGAGGCCAATTTCTTAAAGCTTTGGATAGGATTAATTACAAAGAATATATGGGTAATTTACAAGAAAGAGATGATCCTATTTTCAAACACATGATTTGTAGGAACCCATGAAGCATGAATGTGATATGCTATTTAAAAAAAAAAGAAGACAAGTTATTTTGTTTACAATGGTAATCTACTCTCACCCACTCTATCACTCTATTCTATTTTATACACCTTATTTATCCATATTATTTTAGTACTACATCGGAGCCGAAGTCAATTTCACTCTGTGAACCAATGATTTCTCGAAGATGATTAACCGGCCATGACATTTGTACAAAAGAGACATGACAAACAATATTTCATTCATAATTCACCAGGACAATGCATCATTTTGAAGTTAGACCATGAGAGAAAACAGACATCTTCTATTGTACTCTCATATGACATGCCGATGGAAAAAAAAACTCTAATAACACCATCTTAAACTTACTTGATACATGTACCTTGTCTGGACTAGTTGCAGATACTCGAGGTTTTAACTCAAGGGTACCCACTTACCAAAAAACACAAACAGTTATTTATTTATTGATATTTTACAAGATCTCCAAAGGTTCGACGCCAAGGGAAATTAACAAATCAATTTCGGGAGCATGATGTTGCTATTTCGTTATAAAACATCAATGAGCTAGAAAAAGAATTGAGATGATTTGAAATTCAAGCCCCTAGTATGTCAGTAGTGTCAGAAAAGAAACCAATCTAACATAGGTAAAAATGCTGGCATGGAATTGATAAATCTTACTCTCACATTTTCGATTCAGCTAATCAAGTTGTACCTTGTACGTACCAACCTTTCTGAGGAGATCACTCATGAATTAATGCTCCATTTTTCAGCTGAAAAATTGGATAGTTTCATACCTAAGTTGATCTCGTGGCCACTTTTCTCTTGACATTTCTTTTTCTCCGAACCTTGGGAGGAGGCGACGCTTCCTCCTCAACCACAGGGGACCCAACTTGCCTTTGTTTGATGCCCAGAAGCCCGAGCCCTGAGACAATGGCATTTTTTGATACGAACCGATTTGAAGAAGGCTGACTAAATGGCTCAAACGCTGGTCTATTGTAAGCCTTAAAGATGTCATTCGTGTGAGCGAGCCATGCTAGCCTCGACGTCTCTCCTAACTGAATGTTCAAAAGCCCGCAGGCATTTGACAAACACTGTTACACTAACTCAAAAAAAGGAAGTGAGCAGAAATTCAACCTTATAGGGTCCAAAAACTATAAATTCACATGTTTTTTTCCCAAAATATGTGAAACTTCATAATGGACTATCTGCAATGATAATGAAGCAGCACCATACCCGTAACCAGGGTTAAACCTAAAATAGAAGTTAAGTGGATGTTCAAAATACATGGGAAAATGAAATTTTGGAACCTACAGACTGCTAATGATGCTTGATAACAGTTCCAAAAGTAAGAGCCAGAGAGCGAAACATATGAGAAGTCAAACACAACTAATTTAAATAAAGAGCTAAATCCCATATGTCACCTTAAGCAGTTGAAAAAAAGAGGAAAAGGACACCTGCTCCAAAGTAATAACAACCCAAACAAAATGCAATTCATTCTACATATATACGGATAAATGCAAAAAAATGAAAAATGAAAAACTAAAAGTGAGAATTTGATTTTGTTCATCTTCGGGTGAGTATTACCCTCACTCTTGGATTGTATTCAGAAAATGAATTCTAAGTTATGCAGATGAACATCGAATTTTTAAAAATATTACTACACACACTTAACCGTAATTAATTATAGACTTAATTTAATAATAAATTTATGTGCATCACATATCATATTAGAATGTTTATAATATACTGTCATGTTCAATAAATAAATTTACCGTCTTGTTTACGATTGAGCATGATATTAGATTTAACCTATGAGACTAGATTTGAGCGTAGATGTCTGATGGAACATTTATACTCAGGGTAACATGGGGATACCCGAACTGAAAACGTATAGAGAATTGTAATTACTGATTGGTTATTGTGAATATATTCTCCGTGCGTGAGAATATTTATGTATATCATTAGCCGTGATTCGACTTGAGCCGAGTTTTGATTGAACCAAAAGTATGATGACCCAAGCGGTGTCTTTAGTCAAGCTATGCATATAGCCATATCATACATCTAGCCAAGTTATGCTCGTATCGTGCTATATTTAGTTTTCTCATTCCCTTTTATTATAGTCTAGCGGTCGTCAAGTAAATCTAGGAAGTATTTTGGTTTTGGCACAGAAATACAACGGCTTGGAAGGACATATTGATTGAGAGACGAACGAAAACATGTTGGCTTGAAGCATGGTAGTTGAGAAGCACGGTTATCATGGCGGTTCGGATCGTTATCGGTTGGGAACACTATACATGAGATATATTGATGAAATTATATAACATAAATCATACTTGGAATTATTGATAATATTATATGACGTAGATCATACTTGAAATTACTGATAGAATTATATGACGTAGATCATACTTAGAATTACTGATGGAACTATAGGACGTAGATCATACTTGGAAATGTTGATAAAATTATATGACTTGAATCATATTTGAAATTATTGGTTAAGTCGATGACTCGTATAACATCTGGGACTTTAATATTACGTGTGTAAGAACAACAGATATTCGAGTATTTACTTATAGAGACTTAAAGATAAATTTCACAACATAATATTTATTTTAATTTACATACTTATGTGTTACTATTTTCCTTCTTACTATGCATTTTATATCATCTTTATTGTATCATTAATTTTGTACATTCGAAAAGAAATTTAAAGGTAGAGTAACTTATTAGTCTTAGCTGATGATGCATATTTCTTTGCCCCTTTCTTTTCATGCCAGGTACTGACAAAGACGGAGCCATAACTGAGTACCCGGCCCACGAGATGCAACTAAGAAAAAACGGTTGAGTCGTGGTTCACCTAGTATAAGTTTAGTCTAGCTTTGAAATCCCAAATTAAAGTGTTTTGTGGTATCTTTTTTTGGGAGACTTTATTTGATATTTCATATTTTGTAAGAGTATAAACTTGTACTAAACTCTATTTATTAATGAAATGTTGGCGTTTGGTTACTTATTCCTTTTATTAAAGCCTTTGAAAATCGGGATGTTACAAATATGATATTTTTATAGATAGAAGAGAGAAAATATGAATAGAAAAAATGGTAGAATTATTTTATCCGTCTCCAAATGGATAAAATATTTTTCCAAATATTTTATTGAAGGCAAATGAAAATAAATAAATCCCAAATATAATTAATCCGGATAACTACATCCAGAGTAATAGCAATTGACTATTTCTATGTCCCCTAACAGACAGATCCTTAAGTGTTATCGACAAGTAATCGGTGTATTAGTTACCCCCAAAAAACTAATTGGTGAATTAGGACAAAAAGACACAAGTTTCTCCAAAACCTTACAATGAGACTCGATCCATATATTCTAAACCAAAGCTAACGGCATTCTTTCCTCTTCAACGACAAAATTCGAATGAAGCAAAAAACAGAGTCAAAGCAAATGGAACTATATACATCATGACGGTAATACCTTGTCAATTAAGTTGGTTATTTTTTTCCTTACAAATTGATATCCAGTTTAATAAAATGATTAATTTGAAAACTAATTACACCCTCTCTTTTTTTATAACCGAGATATTCAGTCGGCTTGGGATCAAATTGGAATAAAGTTTGGAAGAATCTCTACTTAATTACCGACTAGTCCTCGAGACCCTGGATGGAACCCCTAGTATTAAGTTGTCATGTTTCGACCGCAAAACCTCTAAATTTACAGCTCGTCTGCTCTACTAGTACTTAAAGAACCCCTCGGGTTCTAATTTCACATTTTAATAAGATGGACCAATTAAAAGTTGAGTTAGTTATTAAATTGTTTCTTGCAATGAAAGTTTGTAGAATCCTAAACTCCACGTAACTTCAGATCATGTCTGACTCATCCTTTGCTTTGTCAAGAGGGAGAGAAAATGGATTGAGGAAAGAAATCTCTAAATAAGTTTGGCAACATGAGAGTAATGCCTTTGCCCTTGTTCTTGATAAACCGCCCACATATAAAACCGCCTGCATATTCCTCACTCTCCCACCACAAACAATCAATCACTGAACCCAATTTGAGGCCCTAATCTCAAAATCAAAACCCCATGTCTTCGATTCGTCGTCGACCTCGCGTTGTCGTCAATGGAGTCCAGAGAATGAGAACCCACCATTATTACTGGTGCTTGCAATGTCAACGAACAGCAAGAATTTCTTCTGCAATTACAGATCCCAATGAAATATTCTGCCCCTATTGTTTGAACTATCTCCACGACGAGCTCGACATTTCCCGGCCTCGGCTCAGGGTGTCCGCCCCGGCCGATTTACAACGGTAATAATTTATTCTAAATTTAAACTGTTATGGATTAATTCAATAAACTTTGCGATCCTTAAAAATCTTGCTTCATGGTCCATATAGTGTTATGTAAACTTCTTTGTATTGTAAGGGGATTAAGGTTCATTTGGCTGATAAAATAATCGTATGAGGGTTAATAAGTTCATGTACTTGGGTTAAATTATTCATATGGCAACATGACGTAAATATAAATAAATTTGTTTTTCCCTTGCTCGAACGCATGATGCTTTAGGGTTAATTACAAGCGAACTTGACAGATATTTTCGTCATTGATCTATATGTGGGTATGACTTAGATAATTGCTTTCACATGAAACGACAAACTAAAAATAAAATAAGAATGAGAAAATAACTAGTACTCAAATTTGCTATTGTATTTTTTCCTCTGATTTTAAATTGAGTAATGCTAGAATCTCTGAATGGGATTCCAAAAATGTCCCGAATAGCGAGGTGTTGACATCTCTTTCTTTCTTGCAACGCCCCTATCAGATGCTTGACATCTCACCATTCGAGGACATTTCTGGGATCTCGTCCTAGCATTTCTCTTTTGAATTTGCTTTTGTGTAGAAGATATTCTATTATATATATACAAAATGTATGTCTCTTTATTTTTGAATTAATGTTTACACTAGAGGTTACATACTATGTATGTGTATGTGCATGTATATAATTTGATACGTAGAATATGCGAGTGAAGTGTGAAAACACGATGTATAAGGTTTACATGTTCAAATTTACTAATTTCTTGCAGTTTAGAAGAGCCGTCACCGGCGGCGCAATTACTGGACTCCTTGGCTCAAATGCTGCAAAATCCCAACTTCGATCGGAGAGTCCCAAGAAACCCAGAAACTGAAACCGGAAATAATCGCCAAGGTTGGATAATTCTACAATTTCGTAACCCAATCCAAAATCCGAGACCCATCTCCCCGCCGGAAAATTTTCCGGCCACCGATCCAATTGAGAGCAATAACGATGATGGGTTTGAAGAGTTGATCCAAGAGCTGACTCAGAATGATAGGCCGGGGCCACTACCGGCGTCAATTTCAGCCATTGATGCTTTACCGACTGTGAATCTGACACAGACCCATTTGGAAAACGACTCGGTCTGTCCGATTTGTAAAGAAGAGTTTGAGATTGGTGGAGAAGTGAGAGAAATGCCTTGCAAACACTTTTACCATTCCGATTGTATTATTCCGTGGCTGCGAATCCACAATTCTTGTCCCGTTTGTCGATTTGAGCTGAGAGGTTATTCCTCCTCCGATGACGACGGTGCCGGAGCTTTTCGCAGCAGCGAAGAACTCTGGAACGGGTTGAGCTGGCTGTGGACTCGAGTGCTGTCTTTGTGGCCTTTTCGTCTTTTGCCAAATTGGAATTTGAATCGTGATTTTAGTTTTCCAAGACCACAAAATATCAGCTTCTCATGGTGGTGAGATTTTTTTGCTTTATTTTTTTCTTTTCACATTTTTTATTAATTATATCCAATACATAAATGGAAGATATGATTCATTTAATTTACAAACCTCCGCGAAAAAAAAAAAAACGATAATCACGATTTTTTCTTGTTCACTATTTCTCTTTGTAGCTTTCTTTAGGACTTATTCATAATAAATCCCAACTTTATAATTATTCATACATATATAATAGGGAGAGACTCAATGGACCAATACTTTTTTAGACTAATATTAGACAAACGCCTAAACTCTTCATTGCCGATTAAATTTTGATAATCCGAACCGTTCAATGTGTTTAAAACATGTTTTTAAGGGTACCCGCGCAAAATCAGCTCAAAATATTACCCGAAATGACTTGATCCAAACAGTGGTTCAAAATGCTGACAGGAACTGTTTTATGAACCAATGTTTGGATCAAGCCCTTTCCGGTAATATTTTGAGCTGATTTCTTGCGGGTGCCCGTAAAAATATGTTTTAAACACATTGAACGATTCGGATCATTAAAATTTAATCGGGAATGAAGAGTTTAGACGTTGGTCTAATATTAGTCTAAAAAATTGTTGGTTCATATAGTCTTTCCCTATATAATAAATCTATCTTAATTTTTACTATATCTATCATATCACTTCTAAAATTTTGATCGTTAATAAACGGACCGTTACTTTAAACAATCATTGTTTTTAACCCTGTGATTCCTTATTATTACAGGTATCCCCTGATGGCACTCTTAGCTTATTCTATAAGCGAAAGATAAGTTATATTTTAGAACTTTTTCTTTGAATTTCTTCCAAGGCAGGTATGTGTTTCTAATACCCTAATTTCAAGAGGTAGCCTTAATGGGAAGACATTGGAGGGCTGCCTGCAGGTACATTTTTGTTATGGTAATTCAAGGTGTTCGGGTCGCAATTAAAAATTAATCTTGAAACATCCTTAATTATCAAAAGAAAAAAATATACTAACATAGAACAATAAAAAAAACCTCAGTGATATATTTCAACAATATTGCTCTTCTAATAAATTTTTTGGGAAAAAAGTTTTTTTATTTTATTTTATCGTAGCGAGATTAGTTATAAATTGTTTTCACATCATTGTATAAGTTCTCCCTCTAAGAGGTTTTTTTTTTTCAAAAATCTATTACTACATTTTTTTAAATATATGTCCTAATCAATTAATTTAAACTTCCACAAAGAGTAAATCTTTCTTCAACCCAAGCCGTTGAAAATATTTCTACGGGTGACGACCTATAAAATGAGCAACTAATTTGGTCTAAATTATCGGATTACTATTGTGATCACTGTCTAATTGTTTATTTTACTAACACTTGATAAAATTCAATTTTTTGGATTAATTTTTATTGTCTAGTAATATTGGTTCGTGACATTATTTATTTGATGGGTTTTTTTTTTTTTTCTAAAGTGGGTGTGTTATTGTTTTGCAGCTGAACTACTAGGGTGGCTTGCCTCCTGCAGAAAATGTACAAAAGTAAAGGATTTATTCTTGAGGCTTTGTTTGGAACAGAGAAAAATAAAATAATTGCTTAGTTTGAGAGGAAAGGGAAGGAAAAAATTAATGGAATCAGATATATATATTCTCACTTTTCTTGCACTTTCTTTGTTAATTATTTTCTCTTTTCTTTCATTCTTTCTTTCGTTCTTCACACGGAATTCCAAACAGGGTATGAGATCGTCTTGCGATGCGATAATCTTTCTTTCTAGATGCTAAGAGTCTTATAGTCCAAAAATGGAAATAGTTGTTTTTTAGGAACTGGGGGCCTTGTTGCTGTGCAGAGTGTGCCGCGCGCCAAAACGGCATCGTTTTGGCACATAAAACACTGCCCGAACAGTAAAAAACTGACCAAACAATTTTCTGGCAGTATTTTACGTGCCAAAACGATGCCGTTTTGGTGCGCAGCACACCCTGCTGTGTACTGCGCACAGAAGGGCCCCATTTCCGTTTTTGTAGTTCTTTAAGACAATCAATGCCAGTCATAAAGCAAAAAAAAAAAAGATAAAATTCTTATAAAATTTACCCATGTGCCAAAATAACAAAATGAAGACTGTATGGGAAAAGCAAGTATCCTCGGACTATGTTGGAGGATAGGAATAGCAACGGGGCGGATCGGGAGTGAATGTTGTTATTCTTGTTTTTGATTCACTAACCTATATTTAATCTCCATCTCCACCCCGATCCTCAAACAAAGATTATTTTTGCCCTCTACACCTCCCCCCTAGAGATGTCCAAATAGAGATTGGAGATCCAAAAGTAAAAAAAATTATTTTAGTAATTATTTAAAATTTGAAATAATTCTCATTTTCAACAACGAAAAAAAGTAACAAAAGAGAATAAATAAAAACATGCCTACTCTTAAGCAAAAGTTATTTATTTTTTACAATATAAAATATTAAAAAATAATAACAATAACTAATTAAAATATAGAGTTAACAATTAAAATAAGAATTCGACGCTTTCAACTCTCGAAAATCACCTAGCTAAGATTAATTCTAAACTAAATGTCAAAGTAATTTTCCTTTCAATGTAGATAAGCGATGAGTCTGAGAGAAAATCATCTTCCATTTTGTTTCAAAGCCTCTATCGTTGCAATAGAAATGGAAAGTGTAAGCATAAGGACGATCACTCGAAAAATTAAGTGATAATCTGTTGCTCTCCTTGTCTTCGCCATCCATTCACACAAATACAAAATAGATAACAAAATTTAATAAATCTCTCATCTCAACTTATGAAGGGCAACCGACAACGAATAACAATATTATGTCGAGGTAACAATGTTATGTCGACCGAACTTGGCTACTTGGGGAACATGTAGTCCCCCCACCAAATCGCTCTGCCCTTGGCTTTAAGTATAAGGTATAAAAGTGGATCCTATAAGTTTTTTATGGGTTCAAATTAATAGATCTCATGAATTATGTGGTATGCCACATAGGCATGATATACAATTAGATATATAATGTGATGTGCTTGTAACAATATTGCTCATATAGTATGTGCTTATTTGAGGATAACAAAAGTGTTACGTTTTGTAGGATTAAAATTTCATACGAGGATCAATAAGTCTACGTATTTGAGCTAAGTCTACGTTATATTTTTAAAAAAAAATTATTCACCAGATAAAATAGACCAATTTAAATTTCTGCAAGGAGTAATTTTTTCTTCATCACAACTAATTAAAAGTTGTTGCCTATGGGTGACAACCTAAAAGATTCACCGCCTCTCGTGGCTGTTGGAGGATCGGATTCTATTCCAGAAAATAATTCCATTAATCAATCATCAAATATATAGAACATAATTCAACAATAATTCGAAAACAAAGAATACAATATCGAACTGAGTCCTGTGAAATCACCTAAAAAAATTGTCGACCTACGAATGTGGTTTTGATCTTTTCGGTGATGCCAGAAGTCGATTTGATATACGATTTTATCGTGTTTCCGTTTTATTTATTATTTTTGACTTGAAAGTCACCTTTTTCTTTCCTTGGGCAGTCTCTCTCAAAAAGATTTATTTATTAGAAGTTTGGTCCATGATGGCCTTTTTATTAATTTTGACGATTGGATTTCTCTATGAATGTAAAATGGGTGCTTTGGATTGGAAATAACCGCCAGTGAGAGGGAAAAAATAGGGGGTAAGGACAAAGAAAAAAACATTACATTAAATCAATTGATTCGTCATGGTAGAGAAGAAAAATGGCGCACAGACCATACTTGAGCTTTGGATTAATGTCCCCAGAAGCAAGGAGTATATTGCCTGCATGCCCTTTGGCCTAAACTATCGGATATTATTGCCACCGTCTAATTGGTCATTTTCTAACACTTCGTCAAATTCACGTCAATTTTTTTGGTTAATCATTTTCTTTAGTGTTGGTTTGAGACCTTATTAAATTTGATGTGGTTTTATTAACTGATGTTGCAGCAAACAATGCAACAGATATGCATAATGCAGGAGGGAAAAAAGCTTCAACTCAATAAATGAAAGTTAGTTCACAGATCAAAGGTTCAAAATGCTTCTCTATTCAAGCTTTGTAATTGGTCAAATATTATTTTGTCATGGATTGCCAGCTCACTGACAGCTCATTTAGACAGTGGTAAAATGTGAATTTTTTTTTTGGATAACTGAGGTTAAGTCGGTTAGGAAGAGAAAGTTAGTTGGCCTCAGGGTCTTTGTATAAAAAGGAAAATTCTGTATCAGTTCATCAGAATGAAAACATGTTTTCAATTTTATGTCTTCTATTTCTTGTGTTTCTTCATGGTATCAGAGCCCTAGAGGCTCAAATCAATCTCGATCCAAAATTTGTGAAGGATATATATCAATCTTGATCCAATTCGTGCTCATTAAGTCTTTAATCAGGTTCAAATCAAAGTCCTAAGTTGATTCAAGGAAGTTCTCAGATCCGATAGAGAGAATTTTTCCTTGAAGAAAATCAACTCGCAAGTTTTATTTCTTTTGATTACATAATTAATACATATCTTTGCTGAATGAGAGATCATGGCTACACAGTTTACTACTAATTCAACATGTGAAAATCAAACTTCTGTTACACTACTTTCTTCATTGGTCTTTCTAGTATTAAAATTTCATAGCCTTGTTACCACTAAACTCGATTCAAACTGATGATGCTGAAAAATGAATGGTGACTTCCTAATCGGCTTTGGACCTCCTTTGCTCCTGCACACAAGTCTGGTGATTGGAGAGCGGTCCTCCGATCGTGTTAGAGTTGTGTACGGAGAAGTAGAAAACTATATGGAAAAAATATAAGCCCAAGTTCTGTGTTGCACACTCGCCTCCTTTTACCGGACCAGTATTGTGATGTTTTAGGAAGATCCTCCACTTCGGGGAGCTTTATTAGCCGATATTAGTGTTCCTTTTACCTTCTCGGGAGGATTGCCTTTTGATCTAGTGTGCAGTTTACGGGATGTTGAGTAATCAAGGGTGCCATTTTTGGAATTGAGCGAATTATAGTCTCTCTACTCTGCTCTGCTCAACTATCCCACCCGAAACAGTTGATTGGTCGTTAGGCCCGCCCAGTGTGTCCCTACAACAGGTGTCTTCTGCTGATCGATCCTGGGTTCAAAATGGGCTCATCAGTTGTCCCACATTCCCTTGCTGAAGAGTAATTTGAGGTGTAGGGATTCATTCCCTTGACCAAGAAATGACAGCTACAATCAGCATTTAATGCATGTCCCCACATTTCCCAAGTGCGGTGATTGAGACGTCCGCGTGTAGCGATTTGCAGGCCTTTTGAGGAACTTGCCCACGCCTGGCGGTTATTTTTTAGTGCGCGACAATTGGGATGACGTGGCTCCATCCCTGTCGTTCATACCAGTTATACCCGATGGTCAGGGTTGAAGCATTGCTCTTGCTCCTCAGTTTCTTGCATTGAACCTCCTCTCTGCCCTTTTTTCCTCCTTGCTGTTCGGCGTTGCACCTTGGATCCTCTTGTTGCGTCAGCTTTTATTGGAGTCTTTTCACCAACCTACTCGGCCTCTTGTTTGTTTACCTTCTTTCAACATTCCTTGGTAGATTCTCTTACTTTCTTTCAATAGACCATTGGACTAGGAGCTTGCAACTTCTAAAGGCCTCCTGATCCATATTCAAACTTGCCCAACTGATGCGTGACATAGATTGGAGCGAAACTTCCCAACAGCCCGCCGACATTTGATTCTTCCGATTGTTCTGACTCTTCTTCTTCTACCGGACACCTTTGGAAAAAGGGAGTTCTAAACGTTGCTCTGATAACCATGGTGGCCACTTCCATTCCGTCGTAGAACCAACAGGTTGCCACGGAGACCTTTGCCTCTACCCTCATCGACCAGGATCTGGAAAGGATTAGGGCCACGTTCCCCTTTCCCCACTCCGTCTACCTTCGACTGCCTCAAGAAGACGAGAGAACTTGTACTTATGTTGGTAGCGAATTTTGTTTTTAACCTTCTACTGTGTAGTTTTTATGATCGAGGTTTATAAGGTTTTGCTAAATTATTAGTATGATTAATAAAAATTCAAATTTTATTTTTGAGACTTGGTTTTCTAACAGAAAATTGAAATGAAATAATAACAGTTTTTTGCTAGTACACATGAAATAACATCCTTTTTGAAGTTGAATTTTCTTATTAATAATGTTTTCTTTTATACGTGACGTGAACATCTTTAGCCCGTATGTACAAAGACCAAGAAATATTCTAGGACGAAAACTACAGGGGTAGATCGGACCTTCGATAGCGCGCGCACACTCTGTGTCTGTGTGTTGGGGTTGGAGGAGAGAGAGAGAACGCCTATGGTGGGACGTTCAGCGCTGCCTCTGCCACATCAACCTTTCGGGTTCGCCCTTCCAATATCCGGAGTTGGTCCTACACCCGCCGACGTCGTCATCAGTGCCGCCTCCCTCCACCTCGGCCACTTCCTCCACCATCGCTTCATTGACCCCCATCTTCATCTCGACTTGCTTCTTCAATCTTCTCTCAAGGTACTTCTCTCTCTCTCTCTCTCTCTCTCTCTCAAGGAAAGAAAAACCCATATTGAATATTGAGTATTCAGTGGTTGAGCATAACTCAATTCTAGAACTGCTATATTGGTATTTATCTATGCAGTTAAGTTTAGCTGATTATGTTGAATTGGTTGAATGCACACGATTTTAGTCAAATTCTCAGCTCTTTTCATGAAGTTGTTACTCTCTACGGCAGATCCATTACTGGGTTAAGTAAACTGAATCGTCCTACAATTATTGAATCTAACCAGCTTCAGACGAAGTACACATCTAGAGACAAAGGTTTCTTAGTTCCTTGCCTATAACTTGGGGTTATAGCTTTTTGTTTGAATCACCTGAGGGTCTATTTGGTTTTTCACTTCAGCAATGAATACTTTGAGAACCTTACCCATCATTAAAGATATGCTTCTAGGCTAAAGGTTTTGTTACTGCGACATCAATTTGTACCGACCCCGAGCCACATTGGTTTTTTCTTCATAAGGGATCTTATGTAATATAAGTCAGAATACTCAGTAGACATTCCCTTGCCTAGGCCTTTTGCATGAGTTAGTACTGTGTTGTTTTTCAACCACTCCCAAATGGCTCCTTTGATATTAAAAAGCCAACACTATCACAATTTCTATAACCGATAAGAAACATAAGTTTGAGCAAAAGATAAGTATCTACTCTGTACGCATGTTAGAGGAAGTATTAGCTTGATTTACACGTTTTGGGCACATTTCCTAACAGTTAATGTCTTTTTTTCCGTTCTTTCTTTTTTCTTGGACAAGCTGATGCTAGTTCAATCTATATTGTCAAATTTTTGAGGCATGGAACAGGGTTGAGTGATAGGTTCTAATGCATCTGTTTCATTCAGCTTCTTTAGGCATCTCTGAGTATTTGGCTTTTGATTTTGCTTGTTGACAGAATCTATCTTATCTTCGTCATGTGCCTCGTTTAAAGGATGCATTGCAGAAAAGTTTCAACAGATTCAAAGGGATTAATTTTCCTCATTGGCCAGAAGATGCTGCTTTGGCCGCCTCCTCATCTTACATGCGTGTTTTTAGTGGTGGAGGAAGTAAAAATAACTCTGGAAAAGTAAGGAGGTCAGACCTGAACTCCAGAAGAGGTTCGTTTAGTGGCAGGGATTGGACCAATATCCTACTTGTGGTGAATATCTTGTGAGTATCGCCTTTTTGAACAAGGACATCATAACTTCATGAATTTGATGTGTCTTAACGGTTTGTTAATTGTTAATAAACCTACTTCATTTCTTTATCTGTTCTTGCCCTATCTTTTGCCATTTAAATGATTCTATCCAGCTTCAAACCTACTTATTTAGAGAAGAACACATGGAATCTTAACAGTATCTGTGGAAGGGTATTGAGCTTTCCTGTAAATTTTTTCTACCTTTTTAGCTGGGCTTGTGCCCTGCATGCCACATTTTGAGTGTTTTATACGTTTATAGGTGAAAGAGGCTTTTGTTCTTTGATTTTTGTATAGGGCCTATATTGCACAAATAGCGTCACAAGGAAAGCTGATTTTATGGGGATCTAAGGTTAGACTACCATTTTGATGGGGACAATGTAAACTACAAGTTTGCCATAAAACTCGTTTGGTCCACTCATCTTTGGTCTTTATGCATCGCAGATTAACAGTCTCATAGACAAAGGACAATTGTGGAGGCTAGTTACTTCTTCATTTTTACATGCTAATGTTGGCCACCTCATGGTTTGTTCTGAATCATGATTCTTGACTTATGCTTTGGTTGTGTTATTGTGGTTCACACACAATTTCATTTCTCAGGTTAATTGTTACTCTTTGAACTCTATTGGTCCAACGGTGGAGAGTATTTGTGGTCCTAGAAGATATCTTTCCGTCTATGTCTCCTCTGCAATTGCAAGTAACAGCCTCTGATCCCATTGTAATTAATAATGCATTATGTACTTCTGAGGAAACATATTCCAATCCAATAATTTGAGATTTTTGGGACAATCAGGTTCAGCAACAAGTTATTGGCTCTGCAAATCACCTGCAGTTGGTGCATCTGGAGCAATTTTTGGATTAGTGAGTCTTTTCAAACTCTGTATTCGCTATATCGGTAGAACCTTAGACTGGCTTTATTAAAATATGTAAGCACATGTGTTCACCTGATTGCCTGACCCAACAATTTTTTGTTTCAAAATTAAAAACGAAGGTACTAATTGATCAAAATAACCCAGGCTGAATTTTTCGACGATTGCATTTTTGTGCTCCTAGAAAAAATGAGATTTTATGAACTTGGAAGGGAATTTAAGTTCCTTGCAATTTGCAATGTTACTTATTGGTTTTCTGGAAATCTATTTTCCATCTGATCTGAAACCCATTTCTAGAGTTTCTATATTTCAGTTAGGAAGCAATGGTGAAAAGAACCTCATTTCTTTCTAGCCTTTTAGGATAGAGCATGCAGTGCCATCTATTATAGGCATTTGAAAGTTCAGAGGTGGGTCAGCCATGAGGCCACTGAACCATCATCGGCCATCGCCTTAATGCCTAATGAAGTTTCAAAAACTCCTTGTGCAAAGGTCCCTATTGTTGGATGGTTCAATAAACAGAGGCCTCAAGTAGAAAGCAAAGACCAAAATGGATGAAATGGATAACATGTGGAAAGAAAAGGGGTAAAAAATAAAAAAGAAAACCCTTAGGGTGTGTTCGTTTTGAGTGTTTCTGAAACAATTTTGGAAAAAAAACTCTGAGATGTTGTTTGGTAGAAGTATTTCAGAAACTTGTTTGGGAAAAAAGTGTTTCATAGAGGTATGAAGTTGTTTGGGGAAAAAGTAAAAATGTTTGAGAAACTTGCAGAAACTTGTTTGGGAAAAAATTTCTCAAACCCTTAAACGAACGCACTCAAGACCCTTTCTTTTAAAGATTGTTAGACTCGAATCTGAACGTCCCTTTGGTGTGATGCGCAGGCCAAAGTTCTCTTTTTATTTTTTAAACCCGTTTTTGTGCTGCTACGGTCTTAAATAAGTTACCCCTTGATCATCCCTAGGAGCATTTGTTGTCAAAATTGCACGATTCACGATTCCATTTGCGATTCTATTCTTGATTCATAGAAACAAGATACGAAATTAGGAGAATCAAGGATTAGACAGAATCGTTGATGAACCATACGATTCATGGTTCAATTCACGGTTTAATTCATGAACAATCCATGCGAATATAGCAATTGTTGCAACTTTTTGGGAATAGCAACTTCATAGAGTGTTAAAGTTCAAAAAATTGTATTCCCATGCAAAATTTATTAAATATTTGCTAATTAGAATATTTATTCTATTCAAAGCATGTTGTTAACCTTTTTTTCTCAATTTTATCCTACATGTCAATAATCGTTCTAGACATGTATAAGACTAGATACCTTGTTCTCATGAACTATCTATTACTAATTTGGTGAACTTTTTATGGTTTTGTTATCATATAGTCAATATATAGTTCGGCTCAGCATCTCCATAATGTAGTTATTCTTGTGCTAAACTATAATTACACAAGTGTTATGAATATTAGTGAATGTAATTTCGTTCATGAACGTAGCAGGGTTGAGAGCCTCAAGCCAACTCACATATATTGCCATAGGCAAGTTCTTACCTAATAGGCTACATAGTTGCTGATAAAAAAATGTGTTCTATTGTACAAGGTTATGCTTTCAATTTAATGATGAATTTTTTATATTTGTATTCGTATAAAAAAAAAAAAAATCTGGTGTGCCCGAATCTTGTGCTATGCACGAAACAGAAAAATGGCATCAATTCATAGTTTGACAACCTTGGAGTCAAAAAGTTGGAGAGGTTGTTTTGCAACTCATAGTTCAAACCTATGGATTGAATCTAAGAAAAATGAGATAGAAGATATAAACACTGGATTCTTTCCTTTTCTTTTTTTTGCTCCTCACCCTTTTATTCTATGTTGTTATATTTATACACTAGTGTGATGCCAGGTTGGATCTTTTGCCGTGTTTGTCTTGAGGCATAGAGGCCTGATTGGAGGTGGCAAGGAAGATTTACAGCATATAGCGCGTGTGATTGCTTTAAATATGGTATCTCCCCCTTCACCTCAAGTCTCACTTTTGAAGCCTTGTTTGGTGGTGTTTATTGTGGATTTGTTGTGGGCCTGTGGCTCAGCTGAATCATACTGTTTATTCAAGTGTCCCGACTAGGTCCAATAATCTTTTTATAGTTTTGGAAGTGAGATATGGGGGAAAATTCTCTTTTATTTGCATTTAGCTGAGTTTTTGTGTCATCCAAATATAGGACCTTCGGGTTGGGATATTAGAACCATGTATGCGCGTCTTTCCTGTTGATTTGTTTTTGGCTCCTGATTAGAACCATTGTGATGCAGGTTATTGGGGTTTTGTCTCCAGGCATCGATAATTGGGCACATGTAAGTATAACAAAAGCATACTTTTTACATCCATGTTTTCCCAGATAAGGATACTTGGAGTATCAATCAATTCTAACCAAATGAATAGATCAGTTGAGAGGATGGAAGAATACTCTCCAGCAGACCCCAGTCTTGATATACAACTGTGATGAGTAAAATGTCATCCAAATGTACCTAAATGCCTGATTTTTTGGTTTACCATACATATTGGTTCAATGCCCCCGACAGGTTTTTGGTTTAAATAAACAAAAAAGAAGATTAAAAGGTCATTGAACTTCCAGAACCTTTTTTTCTGCCTCGGTAAAAAAGGTAGAGAAGGCGACCAGCTATATCAATCTCTCTTGGCTGTGACTATGGGGACTCCAGACCCTTGGCGGGTCACATGAGGAACTAATCACCCTTAGGTTTCTACAGTGCTGGAGTTCATAGAGAATTGAGCATGCCGTCTGTTCATATGCACCCCACATCACAATTGAGCTTCTATAGTTTTTTTCTTTTCACAATCTTAGTAGGTTATATGTGAAGATGTTGTTCTTTACTTTGATAGCTTTTCTGAATTCTTCTCCTTTGGGGGTCAAAGCCTTTTCTTAGAACTCTTTTCATGTTGATATTTTCAGGTAGGAGGCTTGTTAGGAGGAGTTGCAACATCATGGCTTCTTGGACCTGCATGGAGGTACGAATCTGTGTCCAAAAAGGGCCGAAAAGTTTTGGCAGACAGAGCTCCAATATTCTCGCTTATCAACACAAGAACACCACCTCCATAGTCAGGTACGGAACTAGAACTTTAACCTTGGGATTGCCAAAGTATATAAATAATTGGCGATAAAAAATGTCGCAGGTCGCTACAGTCGATCTTCCTTTACGACCATAAAATTGTACAATCATAGAAGTTTATTTACTCTGGAAACCTTTCTATATCATAAGAATTGTAACTACACTTTGTTCAGGCATGGCACCATTTTTAGAGGCTCTTCCGACATAGCTCGAAATTGATTTTAAAGGGTTCTATTTGATTTTCTTGTATTGAAAACTTGGAGGTTATGAGCTTAAATAATCGAAAAACTTCATAAAATGGATGATTTAGATCGTAATGATGATATCTCAAAGCCTTTATTGAGACACATTACAATACCGTAGTGCGTTACTGCACTACCAACCCTAATCCCTATCTATTGACCTACCTACACACACACATATATATGCTACATGAGCATGATGGATCTTGTTCGCATGCAGAGTTGAAGGCCTGCTTTGTGTCTTTAACATGGGTTTCAAGGAGCTCCAGAATTTCCTTGTATGGTTTATTTTATAGAGTTGGATGATTATTCTTGTAAAGAAAATTAAGTGAATTGCATATAAATAATTTAGTGATTGATTTACATTATTGACTTGTTTTTTTACAAAAACAAAAAATTACTTGCTAAGCTCTACAAACTGAATGGTTTGAATATGTTTTGGTTTAGTAGCCGATGAAGCCTATTTTGGCTTCTAGTTTTGGAGCACAACAGTACCTTAAAGTTCGAGTTCAATTTTGTTCCCCCACGGGTAAATGAATTTTGTTCACTTTTGTCTATATTGGATTACTTTGAGATCTCACTTCAATAATTAATTTTTTTTAATTTTGTTTAGATTAATTTTTTAAGTTATCACGAAAATATTAAACTCAATCGGATATCAATAAGTGATTGATTTAAAATTTTAATTTTTAATTTGAAAAATTAAAAATTTTGAAGTATAAATTAGATTTGAGTAAAATATGTACTTGGTGTTTAAATTATACTAAAAATTTTTAAAATATTTTTAAACTATTAATTTTATTTACTTAGTTCTTAAATTTTATTAGTTCGGATTTTATCTGCTCAATTACTGACATCCATCTAAGATTTGATCAGAATAATTAGGAGGGGAATTAATTGTAATTTTAATCCATTAAGAGGGGTTTAAGTGTAATTTTAGTCTTTAAGAACAAAAAATTGTTGCAAACCAAAAATTGGTCCTTTTATGGGTGTAACATTTACTTGTAAGTTTTTTTTTCTTTCTCTATCTAAATAACTAGAATGCATTAAAAATAATTTAGCCCAATTTTAGGTATTTTTTTACTTCTTTTTCGTTGTCTTGAAGTTTTGTAGGTTTTCAATTTATCACATGAGGATTTCAATAGCCAAAATTACACCGCAGGGAAGGAATGAGAAATCGTCAAGGATTATTTCTTTGTTGGCGAAACGAAGGGCTAAATAGTGCTAGTAATTCTCTGAGCCGGTTTGGATTTCCAACGCCTCGGAAAATTGGTCAAGATAGATGGCCGCACCTTTTTTCCCTCTTCCTTACCGAGGGGGCAAAGTAATGAAAAGATCAAAATAAACAATATTTTCCGAAATCTTGGGAGTATCTAATTTAGACAAATGTAATAAAACATTAAGGATGTAGTGAGATCTAAATTTAGACATATGCTTATATATTTATATTGCACTATATCGATCCATATATAATAATAGTTTTTTTATCAGTTATAGTCATTAATTTGTAACATCATTCGAGATCTTACAAGTACTTAATTTTTAGAAAAAGATTGCATTATATGTTGAGTGGCTGTCACGTTTAAGTAGTTCAATCATTTTTTTCTTATTTGAGTATTTTATTTTTTTAATATTTTTTCTTTAATTTCACTCTTCACAATTTTAATGTTTTTATCTTTTCTCCTCACCATCACCCATTGGGCAAAAAAGTTGTATGGCATTTAAATAAATATCAACCCATAAATAATACTTTACTGATTAAAAGATTTCTTAATTTTTTTCTAGAAGTCGTCGTATGTTTTTTTTTAAATTAATATGAAGGTAAGACTTCGTATTTATCTCTTAATCAAAGAAAATTTGTCATATGATTTTACTGAAGATTTTTGACCCCCCGGTCATGATTTTTGGATCCGTCCATGTTTTTAATGGAGCATCTAATTAATAAGTTAAAAGCATTTTCAACACTAATAGTCATTTTACCTATTAAAAGTACTAAAAAATATATAATTTTTATTCTGACAAAGCACTTTTTATGTATCTGTTCCAACACTACTAGGTATTTTGTCTAATCAAATTATATAAAAATAAATTAATACATGCTTTATGGAATACTTAATGATGTAACACTTTTTTTTTTTAATGAAATTTACCTAGCCTCGAATGACTAGCTACGCATAGCTATTCAGATTTAAATAGGCAAATTTGCCTAGCCATTTGACTAGCTTATTAGACTTGCAAAAAGCGTGTTTTACTAAATATTTTTACTAAGCATTTTCAAGAAATATGTCAAATTTTAGAGTGTTAAATTTTTTTGATGACCTATATAGCAATTTAACATCTCTAAATTTGACATTCAAACTTTTTAATCTGTAATAAAGATATCAAATTGAGGTATTTAAGGGAAAAAAAATATTTGACATTTGATGTCAAATTTGACATCAAATAGACCTTTTTAATTGTCACGTAAGATTTGACAATACTTTTGATATTTTTATTGGAATTAACATTTTGATGCTATTTTTTAAAAATTGAATTGCCATATTGGATTTAACATCTTTGTTGGAGATGAACGTCTTCAGGAAGGATGTCAAATTTTGAGGTGTCAAATTTTTTAATGGCCTATGTGGTAATTTGACATACAAATTTTTTGATCTCTAATAAAGATATCAAATTGATGAGGAAAAAAAAATTAATTGAGACATTTGGGGCAAAAAGACATTTGACACTTGATATCAAATTTGACATGACATCAAATATTATCTTTTAATTGTCACGTAAGATTTGACAATACTTTTGACCTTCTTGTTGGATTTTAATATTATTTTTTAAAAACTCAATTGACACATTGAATTTGACTTCTTTAAACTTGATTTACAATACTAAATTTTTTATATCAATATTAGACTTGCAACATTTAATTTGGTGACCACTAAAAAATAATATTATTTTTATTTTCAGAACTAATAAAAAATAGTGGGAAACACTCGACCGACAATACGATGATAGAGACGATCAACCAAAGTGAATAATGAAGAGATTTAACGACAAAAGTATTTTGATATGTTGTCAATGTCATAGACAACAAATCAAATTAATTGAATATTAATAAAACAATGCAATTAAAATATATGAAATTATTTGTTAATAGAAGATGCCACCACTAATAATTGTACATGAAAAGACTGACCAAGTTTTCTTTTTATAACCGAAATATCTGGTTATTTCGGAATTAAGTAATTATCAATTAGTCTTCAGAGTTTTGGGCGAAAATAACCGAACAAACCCCCTCGTGGTCCCTAATATTAAATTATCGAGTTTCAATCGTAAGACTTTCGGATTTACGACTCATCCAGTCTACCGCTCGAAGTTGATTGACCAAGTTAATGACGAGCTATCCATCGAGGGGAGATGTATGAGGATAATTAAAAATACTATCTTATAACTCTTTGCCTTGGTGTCGAAACTGGAGGCAACCTGTGATGACAATGCACAAATTGACAAAAATAATGCAACAACTAAGATATGTGAAATATTATAATAATTATTTTACAATAAATTATTTCAAAGTAGGAAGGAGGCAACCACCCACCGATGATAGATAATTTAAAGATTCATCATGTTAATAGAGGGGAAAAGTTTGGGAACAGATGTTCCGAACACATCCAGACACTCGTCTCCGAAACCGTTGAAAGTGCCGTATGCATCTAACGATTCGAGACACATCTGTATCTGAAACATCTGTACTCCTAATGTGTGTTTGTGTGTGTGTATACATATATCGCCTTTGTACTTCAAAAAGTTTACTGGTTTATTATCAGTACACAATAACAGGTATTCTCCACGCACTCCAGACTAGTAAAAGGTATAGTGCCAGTTTTCTTTATAATTAAAAAGAATAAGAAAAGAAGTGCTGTGTACGAAATTGATTAAATATTAACAAAACAGTGCAATTAAAACACAATTTCGTTCTCACCCTTTTACTTTAAAATATGTGCTGTCAAAAGCATCTTGAGAAAAACCTACCAATTTTGATAACTTTTGAATAGAATGTGATTCTTGTCTCCACTTTCTGTAATGACTCACTTCAGAATCCCAACTTTTTCTCACAAACTTGTATGTGGGAGAATCATTAGACCCTCCATCTCCCCTTTTCAAATCAAACCCTAACAAGACAAAACTTCCACTGCTTAAAACACATGAAAGCAGCAGTACATCCATCTCTGGAGGTGAGGTGGTAACACTCCAGCATAACTTTAAATATAGCTAACCAAGCCCCACAGTTTATACAGGCTTATTAATTGAAAGCAGAAAGCAAAATATCGGGAAAAAAAAATTGGAAGTAATTCGTAAGACCATGCAAGGAAAAGAACAAAAAGCAATTTAGGGAAGGAACTATCCTGAATGATAGCTGACTAATTAAGGCTTTAAAACCAGCATGTATTGATTTCCTGTAAAGCAAGTACTATGTTTCCGTTAGCTTGCGAACAACGGCTACATAAATATTCATTCCTTCGTTACCCATATGGTAATACAACCCATAATGCAGAAGCTCAAGAAGAACCAATATATTGTACACTTACTAAGTAGACTGGTTCTCCTTGAAATACTGCATCTAAGTTTGCTTCTCCACAAGTTACCAAATGAGGAGTTATCCCCTTCTGAAGGAAATTCCACGCTTTCATGCCAATCGCAACATAGACATCAGAGGCCTGCCACCTTTCTGGCTTTGACCTGCAAGTAGACTAGTGTATCTGTTTTCGTTACCTTAAGACCACCTATAATCCTCTGCTTACCTGTCCACTGCCGCTATCATCCTATAAATATAATTGGAGCAAAACTGTATGCACCCCATGTGTACCATTTCGGAAAAACTGTATCTGGAATGGATCACCAATTAATGACGTATCAGATGGAATGTCAGGAGTCCACAGAGAGTAAAAAGCCAGATCGCCTTGGAAAGACCTATAGCAGAAGCTGCAAAAGTAGACAGGGTGTTATGTCTTTCCTGGCTAAATGTCGCTATCAACAAATTCAATAATTAATAAGCAATTTCAGTCATCATAATCAAGCAACTATAGTAGAATATAGAAAATGTGATTAAATGCATCAACCAAATTACAAAATGATTCCCATGCATACTCGTGCATATGGCCTCTGTTGTTGCTTTCTGTTTGCTCTAAACAAGTAAGTTACAATTCATATCTAAACACTAAACAATTACTGCTGGTTGAAGACAATATACCGCTTTCTTAACATTTTAACAGGGATTAAATCTGGAAGACAATATACCGCTTTCTTAACATTTTAACAGGGATTAAATCAGGATTGTCCCATGATTAGCAAGAAACTCTGCTTGCGGCAATGCAAAGAAAGAGGGAGGCATTATTGTTTGAGCCTCGGGAAAATGCCGAGGGGTTTCTATGAATCAAAGAATATAGTGTATGTGATGGATACATATATGTACGGAACATTTTCTGTTTATAGTTATACTATTACACTCCTTCGGCTTTCTCCATACATTCACTTCTGCCTCAACTTTTAGTATTCATAATTGCTCCAACAATTCCTGCGTAGCTTAACAAATGATCAATTTAAGCATCATGTACTGCTCCCCATCTGTAATATCGATCCTGGTTGATGTAGGAAGTTATGATAGCTATTTTAACAAATGACAAACCACACAGTTTCCTTAAGAAATCCACATTGCAAGAAAAACCTGTAGCGTTGCAGTAATAGTGATTATCGAGTCCTCTTACAATGGAACATCAAGTGGTTAGTTTCACTATAACAAAGAAAGTATCAGAAACAAACAGAGAGAACTTTTTACTCATTTGAAAGCTTAAGAGCAGATAGCAAGCAAACTATTAAGCAAGAAAAGTGACCAAATTCTTATCACAATATCAGAAAGCACATAAACGGAAAAAGAAGATACGTTGAGGATAAATCAAACTCAATTTTGAAACAAATGAAGTATATGACAAAGTTGTTCCACTTTTATTTTCTTTTGCCCTAAATTTGAAGGAGCAAAAACAGGAAACAAGTACCACAGATAGATCATGGAATTAACTTTAATGATTGGAAGAAAACATTGCAGATATGAAGTAAAAACTTACATGATGGAGATGGCGAGATTGGGGCTGGGGCAAGTGGTGGAGATGCCAACCCTTGTGCACTCCCCTTCTCCCGTCTTGGAGTCGAGCCATAGGATACAACAGGCAAAGGAGAAAGACCTGGGGACAACTGCGGCGTGGGAGCCAAAGTAGGTGGAAAAGGAGCAGCAGCTGGGTTATAATTAGATGAGGGCGAGGGGCTTGGTGGAATTGAAGAACCATAGCGGGGACTACGGCGAGGGGCACGATTGCCTACCACTGAAGGTGCAGGCGAATTAGACATAGGTGGAAAAGAATGGTGCGGATAATTCCCAGGGCTTGGTGAATAGGGGTGATGATGAAAATGGGGCCTAGAAGCTGGAGGGTCAGATGGTGAAGCACTGGGAGATGGGGAAATTGGGCGCTGCGCATAGTCATTTTGCTCCGGAGGTGGGGCTGGAGAAGGGGTTGGTGGGTTCACAAGAATTGTTCGATTTAAAAAAGAAGATAGACTGACTTCCTTAACTTTACCAAAAACTGTGTTGTTAAGGCCAAGATTATCCGAAGGAGGAGACCCGGTGATTAGTTGAGCCAATTGCCTCAATCTCTGGGGCAGAATAATCCCCAAGTCAGACATAATCGCTGCCTGAACCGTAACCGGAGGATCTCTCGTTGAGCCATTTTTGTTTGTTAGTTGCACATACACATTCTGCGTGCAAAATTATACAGTCAAAATTCCAGCATGATATGTGCATATTGTCAATGGGTGATGCAGCTAAAATTTTAGATACAATACGTCCTAGAAAGTTTTTATTTTGCCTAGTTCTTCTCTTCTTGGACTTTTTAGGAATTTAGTCATATAGAATCTTTGGAGACTTGAATACTCTACCTAATCTTGGGCTTCTAACTGTATTATACAGCTTTTGATTTTCTTTTCCAAATTCCCCTTTACTGCTCCTTTGATTTACTAGTCAAGTAACAGTCCATATCAAGGTCTAAAGGCACGATAAGGCCTTAGTGCAGTTTGGTAAACAAATAAATTGTTCTGTGTTGTGCAGAATCGCCCAAGTGTTTGATATCTTTAGTCTTGGTATTCTATGATTAAACAAGTTTAGACAAGGATTTCAATACCTATATCATTCTATAATCAATGGACTCAAACTCGTATTTATCTGTATCTATTCCTACAAGATTCCACTAAGTTAATGTGTCATGGTTAAACTGGAGACAAACTACTAGGGTCTCTTGCCAATTGTTTTGGTCTCAAAATAAGAGTGATTCTGGTGAATGTCTAGAGACCTAGGTACTCGGTTAATATTTCTAGTAGAAGGTCAGAGGCAGAATACCTCATAAGACCGCAGATGCAACCCCAACTTCAGCTGTTGCTTCAATTCAGCAAGATTTTCCTTTATTTCACGTATAGAATTGTGAAGAGTGAAATTAAAGAGAATCTGTGATATCTGCCAAATTGAAGCAGACTGGTCAGGGATGATAGTGATTCCCCCCGGATATTTCAAAAGTTCAAGCGAAGAAGGTTCCCCAAAAGTAGAAGTTGTCAAAGTCAAATTGGACTGCTGAAGGAACAGCTCTATTAAAGATGATCTCAGCACGCTTAAGGACACGGGATTTATTGGAGCATCAATTGGATCAGAAAGAACACCAAACACCACGTTGGTCCAGGTAGAGGCATTGACTTGGTGCATGGATAAGATAGCAACCTGTTCCACAAAAACAAAACTTGCTTGTAGGTTAATTTTTTGTGTACTCTGTTTCGAAGCTGATAAAACCGAAAGGTAATAAACATACCAAGGCAGAGTTTAAAACAAACCTTTGTATAAGGAACACCAATTTCGCTGTAGATATCATACTCCAATCTTCCAATGTGCGGAACAAGCACAGAAACTGGCTTTTGCAGTTTGAAGGATCCCTGAACGGTAGCTGAAGGGAAAAAGAAATAAGGAAAGATAACACACCAATCAAGAACCAAAGAAGCTGCTTTGGCGCCGGAGTTAATAGCAAGATCAATCCTAGTACACTTAGAAAAGCCATACATAAAAATCCAAATCCAAACTCCACAAACATCAATATGTATGATACCTGATATGTTCCAGTTCCATGCTTTAATTTTATATCCTTACCGATTTTTTTTTCCCTAATGAAATCTTCCAATTGGTCGGGTATATTGATAATGACTATTGAATTCCACTTTGATCCTCGCAGTTTCAATTGTGATACGATCTGAGTGTTTGTTGCAACTTAGATTATGGTTATGCTAAGAGCGGAACCAAAACCATCCAAATGAAGCTTCTGCACTCTCAGCTTATAAATCTTATTTTAAGCAGCTAGATTCTTGCTTGCTAAATGACAACTAGAGTTCCAACTTCCAACGGGCCATTACCTCTCTATACATGCATACTCCCCATTTTACTTTTCCACATACACACACGCGCTGAAAATAGAATGCGGCATGTAATTGACTATGTCCAGCGGCTTGAACCAATATCTATCCATCAAAACAAATTGCAATCGAAGGACTAAGGTTGCTATGGTATTTTTGACATCTCTACTCTCTTCCGTCAGTACTTAGGAACCTTCCTTACTCCGAAGCATCTTGAAAAATGATGATTGAGACGAGATTTGGCATTTTATAACCGAGAAACACTGTTTCCATTTCAGTTTATTCATACACGTGGATGAGTTCTCAAGTATTGGCTTACGCTTATGAAATAGCTCCAGAGTAGTGGTGCAAAATTGGAAACACATACATCACATGGACATCTGCAAATATCTGGGCAACTACATTTGAACCCTAATGTCAAACTGATTTTGTAGCCAAAATAAAATCTACCACACTGATACAAGTATTATCTCAACATCAAAACATAAATAAGAAGAAAGAAGAGAGAAGAGAGAAGAAAATACCAACCCTATAACCAAACAAGAGTAGCAATTAAAATACGAAATTACTTGGTCATTGGACAGCAAGAAGAATTATCCTATCCACGGATTCTTCTGACATTAATGAGGTAGGGCGATTTGGATGTTTGAGGAAAATAAAATGTTCTGCTTTGATTCAAGGTATATATACATGGAAGTTAATGCGTTACAACTAGGATTCAAAGTCCATAGAAGTATTCAAACCATTCTATACAAAGCCATTAAGTACCTCAAACCAATCTAAGTACCAACGCCACAAAGATGGCACAACCTGCACTAGAGGAAATACGTCCTTCACAACAAGCAGTCTAAAGGGATCAATAAACAGCAAAGAGCTAGTTCAATGGTTCAAATGATCCAAAAGTCCTGATCTTGGTTTAAAATCTCACTCTAACCTCACTGGAGAGGTAAATTTATATGTTCTCCCTCCATTATACCATCAATGGGATTTTTGCTCCGGTTGGAGGTCCCTCGGTCCTTTTCACCGCTTATTAGCCAATACACTTCTCATTCACGTTTTCTCCATCTCTAGCCAGGCGATTCATTTCGTATCCAACACTAACCAATGAAAGAGCCCCCGGATGGTACCAATATATCTTTATCTTTTCCAGAATTTGTAATGAAATATATGTCTAACTATACAGTAACTGTAATGAAATATATGTTTTCCAGAATTTTGGAATGAAATATATGCCTAACTATACAGTAACCAAGAAGACATCAACCCCTCAAAATCTAGACTACAAGCCCTAATTACAAACAATGAATTAAAAACCCCATACTAAATGATCCGAAAGGAACCCTGATTACAGATCCACGACACACTGTGAGGCATAAGTAATAATTCAAAATCAAGGTAAAATACCACATGCACATTGACCAAAACGTCAGAAAATTTTGAAATACACAGCAGCCATGACAGAAAATACCAAGAGAAACTAAAACTATTACTCCCCATTTGATCAAATCACCATTAACCCTAATTATTAAGAAAGATGGAGACAAATACCCCTCTACCCCAATCACTAGAACATAAACCTTAATAACTCAAAAGAATTGGCCAAAAACATCAGAAAATTCAATAAAGAGTAGTAACAAAAATTGAAACAAAAAAATTACACATCCATTTGCCAAATGATCAGAAACCCCAAGTAAAAAGAGAGATGTGATAAATTCCCCCCTACTCAAATAATCAGAAGAAAAACCTAATAAAGGACCAACACTACACTGTGAGGCAGAAAACCACTGGAGGTAAGGGCTTACCATGGAGCTTGATCGCGTACTTTGCATCAAAACCAGATACTGTTGAATGAATAGGAAGTAGCCAAAATACCGCCGACAGGAACACAGAGAGGCTGAAAATCATAACGACCACGCATTTGAGATTGAACTCTCGACCGATTCTAGATAGACCCATCGAGCATCTCTGACACAGGATTGTACCAGATCGATTATCCTGAACCTGCTGTTGCTGCAGATGCAATCGCTTTTCTTCCGTCTTCCCCATTTCCAGAGCATCTGTAACTACCCCCCTCTCTCTCTCTGTTTCTCTCTCTCTATACCTAAGACAAAGGTACTTACAACGCAGAAGCTGATGAGGACGAGAGACAAGTGTTCATGGTGTACAAGTGTTAATGGTGTGCGCTCTCTCTCTATTTCTCTCTCTCTCTCTCTCTCTCTCTCTCTCCGGTCTCTCTCACCAAGCCCTGATTTTAGTTAATTGGTAATAGGGTAAACTACACTTGGGCACCCTTACATTTTGCACGCTTCCCACTTTGGTCTTCAAAATTTAAAAACGCTTTTTCCCAATTTAACCTCATAACTATCCAATTGATTTCTATGACATTCCGTCCACATTGTTAACGGAAATCACAAACAGGGCTATAGAACTTTTATCTGTATTACTTGGTCCACCCAAAGGTTGACGGAGGCAAGGGACGTACACACCATATCATAAGTTTGTTCTTGTATACTACTTAAAAAGTTCTAATATCTATTCTTCGAAAAGTAACACAAAAACAAAACATTCACTATTAATTGTTCCCAACAAGTTTCCACGAATGTTTAGAAGTGATATAAAATTAATTTATTTTAGTTGACACGGTCAATCAATTAGCTTTGCTCTTAATAGTAAAGGATCTAAACCTATAACTTAGATAACAGAGTTATTCTCGATTTATTTCTTAGTTGCATTCGTAAACAAAATTGATTTCATCTTGCTTGATTTAAAAAATATATATATTAATTATCAAAACTAGTTATTTTAGTTATTCTACATTAAATTTATTAGAACTTGTTGTGATAAGCTTGGTTTAATGAGTTCATCACGATAATCTTAGTTTGATATTAGCGTTAACCAAAGTCGAATCTCATGTATGTTGACTTTTGCATATGTGTTTCATTCAACCTAAATGAAAACACGTGAACCCTAATTTTTGTAATTTCGAATCAAATACTACCTTAAAAGAGTTATTGATCTTGGATTCGAGTTTAGGTTAGTAGTTTACTTGTCATTTTGCGTCACAAAATGGACGTCAGTTAATAGATAATAATTGGGTTGTAGAGGGATCAAATTGGAAACAAATATAAGAAAGAGTTAAAAAGACCAAAAATTAAGGGGCAAAGTGTAATTCACCCTTTACTAAACCGTATATCTATAAACCGATGATTGTTTGATGGTGATTTGGCTACCCAACGTTGATAAGAAGTAAAGGTGAAAAAGAAAAGTGAGTAGTGTAGAAGAATATGAGGATAGTGGTGGGACCAATTTGCTTAAGAAGTAATTTTTTTATTTTTATTTATAGTTGTGCTATCCAGTCGGCTTGCGACCAAATTAAAATAAAGTTTAAAAAAGTCCCGACCTAATTACCAATTAGTTCTCAAAGCCGTAGTTAGAAACGACCAGGCAAATTTTTCAGGGGCCCCAAGTATTAAGTTGTCGAATTTCGACCACAAGACGTCTGAATTTACTACTCGAACAACCCTCTAAGGTTGCTTAAGAGTAATCTTATGCACACAATTTTGATATAAATGTGGTCAAAACTATTATTTTTTTTATGAATCTTCCCTAATATATGTGGTATAAATTCAAATATATGCGTATTTGAATTTGTGTCCGAAAATATGTATTTATAATTTTTTTTATTTTTTGCTTAATGAGATAGACTACATCTTTGCTGAGTATCGGTCCGTTTGTTAACAGTTAAAATTATAAAAAAAAAATAGATATAGTAAGAGAAAAATATAATAGAATGGGCAATTTATTATAAAATGATGAATAATTACAAATGATTTGTTTGAGTATTTTTTTTAAAAAAAGAATATAATAAATATGAGTATGTGGTTGACATTCTCGTAATCTCTTCAATCGGATAAAATTTGAATTCCGGACATCATATTCAGAGTCCAAAATCACTAGTAAACTCCGAATATGACAACTCGAATTGTAATATCCGAAATCTAAATTTATACCCATCATTTAACTGCTACTGAACAGAACCATAATGTTGACACGTATATCATTTTCTCTTTTTGCTTAGTGGGATAGACTGCGTCAATCTTTACTGATAATGTTAATAAAATGTTTGCGCCAATCACATTTCAAAATTCAAACGCATCTACTTTTAATTTACTACTACTACTACTAACGCATTACCCATTTATGTTATTATTTTAAAGGAGAAAATAACACATCACCGGAAGGCTCATATTCCTATTACTTGAGTTTTACTCGTTTATCCTGTTTATTATAATTTATAATTTGTTTTAATAATGCAGTTTAATTTAGATAATAAAAAAACTACTCGTTTTATTTTTAAATACGAATTTTAATTCTTTTGCAAGTTCGACAGCACAAAATCTTAGTGATCTTCTTTACCGAATAAATGACGAGTTGAATCTTGTTTAGTTCTACACTTGTGGAAAAAAAATGCCTTTGAAACAAATTTTTCAATAAGGGTGAAAATATCACCGACCAAATCAAATCGACAAAAATAATTAATTAAAGATTTTTTGGTTCGATCGGTCTTGATTTTTTGGAAAAAATTGTTATTTTTTAAAATTTATTCTAGATTCTTGAAATTTCATCTGATTCGACAGTCGACAGAGTCCTAAATACTATAAAATTCAAATCAAATTGGACTAATCGGAGTTTGTTTTTTAGTGAGCTTGGATCAATCTTATTGTGTGGCCTAAGAAAGAGGAACTTTGGGCATTCAATAACAAGATTGATTTGTATAGATGCAATAAAATTTTCCTTGCATGCGGCTGAATTTTTTTTGTTAAATAATACAATACAGTCAAAATAAAAAAACAAAAATTCCCGACCATACGAAACTACCCCAAATCAATTTCGATTAATTCGATCGAAATTAGTATTCAACATATTCATCACCCCAAATTAATCAATTGGATCTAACGTACCTCAAAGACCGACCCAAATCGTTTTCAACCCTAATTCCAACGTACAACTTTTAACTACATAATCAAGTACGGATTTTGATAAGAAACAGAGCTAGAACGTTACTGAAGGAAATCTCAAGCGTTAAATTTTGGTCTCTAATCAAAATTATTGAAATCCAAAACTAGGGTGTAATGGGTCTAGTTTAGAGAAAAGACTCTAACCAAACCGGAAACTTTGGTTTAGGATTTTTCAAATCGAAACTGAACCAAATTATTTCGGTTTGATTTCTTTGGTTTCGATCCTGTTTTCGATTTGGTTATATCAAGTCAAATGTTAAAAATTAAAAAAAAAGATTTTTTATTAAAAAATAATCATTTGACCTATTAAAGAGTTAAACCCAGTAAAAAAAATACATATTATAGAAAATTAAGAGAATATAAATTAAAAAATAAAAATTACCTAAAAATACATAAAATGAAATAAATACAACTTACAGAAAATATAAATGATAAAAAAATTATGTTTTTTATTTCGGTTTGGTTCGGTCCGGTATTTAGATCTAGAAACCCGAAACCAAACCGAATTAAAAATAAAAAATAAAACCGAACCAAACCGATCTTTTTTTTACAAATGACCGAAGTGATCGAGCTCAAAAACCGAATCAAACTGTTAATTTGGTTTGATTTTTTAATTTGGTTCAATTTGCCGGTTTAGACTTACATCCTTATCCGAACCTACAGAGGAATTTGATAACTCAATAATCGGCTCAATAAACGGATTAATTCGGGAAGTTATAATTTAACTGTGTCTTAACATTGACTCAACTTATAAAATAAAGATAAAATAAAATAATAATAATTTGCGTGTAGAAGTTAAACTCCAAACGTAAGGCATTCTGAGGCCTTGACTCGTCTACCTGTCTTGTGATAGCCACTGCTGTAACTAAACAACGGTTTTGATGGCCCCAAATTATTCTCCACGTGTTTGTGAATTGCAATTTCTATTTTCCTCCTATCAATTTTTTATAACTTTTTACAAAAAGATATCAAAAGATGCATTCAATCAAGTTTAACGGATTCGGAGAGGCTGTAGTGCAGGCAAAACGACGTAATTTTGTCAACTTTGTCCTCGAAACTACATTATTTTTTTATCCCATCAATTTTAATAAAAATTCGCGTGATAAGTCAAAGATGTAATTGTTACGTCACTTTGCCCATATTATATGCGTACTACAAAAAACTGTACTATAACTCTCCATATTCGGATTTAACCCCCACCTTTTTTAAAATCATTTTGGTTAATAAAAATTGTTCCATGTGGTTTGACTTCCAGTAAGAGCATATCTAATCCATTACCATGTGGCTTCGTTTAATTGTCAGCATATTTTTTTAAAAAGGATACCAAAATATGAGATCAAGGTAGAGAGGATATGTAGGGCCCATGGGATAAAGAATGAGATTATGTACATTATTTTGTTTGGTTAGAGTGAGATAAATTAAATAACATGATAATTATGAAAAATAAAGAAATAATTTGAATTATTGTTTAACATTGAATGAAGGGGGAGATAATCACTAGCTAAAATCACTTTCCCTGTGTTATTAGCTAATCCCCATATGAGAGAGTAAATACATAAATAGTTCATCCTTGTCTAATTCGTCTGTTAGTTCTACGTGCCCACAAACACCAAACTATTAAGAAAATAACGTGTGAACCCCGATGTTTCCTCACCCATAGTTCCGTAAGGGAATCAAACATTCCTTCTATTTCTCCACTCCAAAAAGTGAGTATATATATGTATATATGGGGATGAATCTATAGACCAACACTTTTCTAGACCAATATTAGACAACATCTAAATTCTTCATTCTTGATTAAGTTTTAACGATCCAAACCGTTCAATGTGTTTAAAACATGTTTTTAACAGTACCTGCGAGAAATCAGTTCAAAATATTACCAGAAAGAGCTTGATACAAGCAGTGGTTCAAAGTTCTGACATGAACTGTTTTACGAACCACTGTTTGGATTAAGCCATTTTTTGTAATATTTTGAGCTGATTTCTCGCGGGTACCCTTAAAAACATGTTTTAAACACATTGAACGGTTCGGATCATTAAAATTTAATTAGGAATGAAGAGTTTGGATGTTGGTCTAATATTGGTCTAAAAAAGTATTGGTCTCTTTAGTCTTTTCCTATATATATATAAGAATAAGATTTTACTATTCATACAAACTCCAATCACAAATCTCCTAATATCTTTATATGTCATTTCAATTTCAAATTCTTCTTCACTTTTTCCTACAATCATTATTCACTTTTATTTCAAAATCAAACTTTTTAATTTTTTATATTCAAAAAGTGAATATATGAAGGATCTTTCATTTGTTTTTCCTATACTTTGTATTTGGAGGGTCAAAATTCATCCTCTCGAATGAAGGAGGGGAAATAGAGGATGGATTGGGAATTTTGAATAATAATTTCCTCCAAAGTAGATAAATAGAAGGTGGGTTGGAGATGCCGCAAGAACAATTAATCTTTTAGTCATTTGGAAAATAGCTGTAAATAAAACTTCGGACTTTCGATTCGACCAAAGATCGCAGTTGGTGATATCAGTTCTGAATTATTTCGAAAAAAAATATAGTATGAAGTTTGTGACCTAATATTTGTAGAGAGAGATTCATTCTTCTTTAGCACAAAAGTTAATAGAAGCTAAATTGGTCAAGAGTCCCAACCACCCTAAAAGCTAGATAATCTTCCAATGCACGCTTAACATTTCCACATGCAAATAACATATCCATCGGTTCATCATTTCAGTGCAAAAAAAAATTTAGGGTGTGTTTGGATTATAAATTTGGAAAAAAATTTGTAAAGAGAAAAAGAAAGAGCGTAAAGAAGTTTAATTTCTTTTCTTTTGTATAAGTTAATACAAATTTCTTTATCCAAATAGGACACAAAGGTGGAGAAGAAATAGACCGTTAATTTCACATCCAAACATTGACACCAATATTAAAGGGTGGCTTTGGCATTTTCGAAAGAGAGAACTTTGAGAATGACATATGGTATTAATTTTACGATAACCTTATAAAATATAAAATAATGAAAAAATGTATTCAAATCCTAGCTAAGTCGTTATTACGCAATAAACTTGATATCGTGAAAATTAAATTATTATTCAAACATGGAAACTCAAAATTCACATTCGGACATGATGTATGGCAAGTGTTACAATTTTGTGACTTGGTTCTACAATTTTTAAATCAAATTTGCAAAATTATTTCGCGAAAATCATACAAATTAAATTCATCTTATTGGCTAATATATAACTAATAAATTTTTGTATGTTAATTGGTTGGTATTTTTACATATTTTAATAGCTAATCCTTTCATCCAATTGATTGATAAAAACTTTCTTCTTTCTGTTAAATAAAAAATAAGGAAAATGCACATCAATTGTATAATAAACTTGATATATGGAAATTGATTAAGTTTTCAAATCCTAAGTTATTAATTATGAGAAGCTTACAATAAACTTGGAATGGAAAACTCAAAGGACCTTTGCATCTTGAACTTCTCTCCCATTTGCTTGTTTATTTTATATCCTTTTGTGTTGAGAGGTTAAGCATTGAGTCATACATTGAGAGACTGAGTATTGAGCCAATCCGAGCTCATCATTATATTTTCACAAAAGATTATCGCGACGATAATTTTGTCTGACACATTGTTGCATTAAGTATTCAGTGAAAATAAATGAAATGTGACGTCAGTTGGTTTGGCCAAAGCCAAATTTGACACTTTGTATTTTCCCAAAAGGTTGATATGAAAATTTTATCATATCCAAATTGCGACTCTGTTAAACCTTAATTTTCCTACGTCGTAGAAATTCAATATTCAGTATTGGCAAGTGAAAATATGGAATATGCAAAAATTTGACTATGACAACTTGAGTTTCATAATTTTGTAAAGGTTTAACAAACGTTCGGTATGATATTTTGTTCAAAACAAATGAATTACAAAAGTTCAGGCTCCAATTTCGCACTTTTCAGATTGATTCCACTATATATATTGTCACAAATTATTTTCTTTTCATCGCCAAAGATAATAAACTTGAAAAATATTAATATGAAAAAACAAGTATTAAAAGGGTGATGTAGGGTTCCTAATACCTTCTCTACTCGTAATGGAAAATTTCTAAATTCATATCTAGTTTTCGCAAACCAATCTTAACAAGAGTCATTCACAAATGAAATAAAAAATAATAATTTTTTATATAGACATTTTCTTTGAAAATAACTTTGGAAGGCAACTTGGCACACTCAAAGTATATGTCAAGTGGCAACTCTAATTTTTAAAGATAATGCAAGTCATAACTGTGAAACTCATTTTTAAATTCCGTCGCATTAAACTCAATGTTTTCTTTTGCCTCGTCAAAAGAGAGGGGTTCAAGAAAATTTTCAGACGCCACAAGTTCTTGGTATTAGTTTTTTTTTTTTTTTGAAATCTTTTATTGTGAGGTTTTTTTTTGTGATTTTCAAACTTCTTTTTGTATGGTTTCATTTAATCATTTTTAGGAAACTGATCTTTGGACATGTTTTCATTATTTGCAAAAACAAAATTTACTTTTGTGGAATGTTCAATTCCTTCTTGTGTGAAAAGTGCATCTTGCACTCTTGCCTCCTCTAGGTGAACGCGTGCAATTAAGGTCTCTAACAATGCCTCCTTTTGTTTATGGCGCATCGACTTTTCGAATTTCCTTCAAGATGATTGGAGTTTGTCAATAATGTCGATAGAGCAAACAAGCAACGCAGAGAACATCTAAGGGATAGGTTAGACCAAGCAAAGAGGGATGACAACCGAGGGGCTATCCTTGGTTGCGCCAACTCGGTCGAGGTTAGTGGTCATTCATGATCGACTCATCTCCCATTCACTTTGGAGATTAAGTCAGTCAGGCCTCCTCCAGGATTTACCTCCCCCACCCCCCCCCCCCCCCCCTCTCCCAAGTTTAACAAGTACGATCTGAAAAAGATTCTTACACCCAATCCATTTCAAGTGAATGATGTTCTTTTACTCTACCAATGATGCACTAACATGCAATGCCCCTTCAATCTTGGAGAACTCGGTTTGCTATGGTTCAACAAGCCTCCAGAAAGGTCCATCTCTTGCTAGAAGGACTTGTGCATGGTGTTCTTGGCTTGACTTATCAGAAGCTTTAAGGCTAAGAAAAAGGTTGACGCCTTGCTCAGTCTAAAGAACGCTAGGTCAGAATCCCTTCGGCAATACGTAGCTTCGTACTGAGAGCTGTACAATGAGATAGAGGATTGCGATATAAAGATAACAATTGCATCATTTAAGCTTTGCCTTGACACAAAAAGTAGGATTTTTGAGGATTTACTACTCGTTCCATTGACTAACATGGATGAGCTCATGAACTAAATTGAATTGTACGCTCAGCTAGAAAAGGCGAATGAGGAGAGAAAATAGGTCGAGCAGAATACCACCAATAAGATTGACGGGAATAAAGAGCACTAAAATGAAACAAATATAGTTCGAACAAGGGATAGAAAGGAACCAAGGCTATTCGAGTTCATTGCTGAGAAAATCATGTTTTTACCCTTGTACCAGCAAATAAGGAAGATAGAGGAAGAACCATTCTTTAAGTGGCTGAACAAAATGATGGGAGAACCAAAACAGAGAAACTGATGACTAAGGTGTTCTTATCACTAGGACATGGGGCACCTAATGACAAACTATTGACAGTTCAAGGCCCATTTGAACAAATTAATGGAGAACGCTAGGCACAGATCCTTCCAATAACTGATTAAGCTCTCAAGGAGCCTGTCAAACCACAGGAGACAGAGCTCCCCTAGACTCGATGGTAACAATTTGTACATAAGTGCATCACTATTAGAGTATAACGACATCATCTGTTTATAATGGACTAGATAAGTATATGAGTCAATCTTTGGCTCGTACTTGTTGAATGTCGGATTTGTGAACCCAGGAGGCAGCCTTACTGACTCGATATTGAGTGAATGAAGTGGAGATAAGTCGTTTGTGTGTAAACTCCAAACGAGTCCAAACCGATGCAACAGTGCATGTAACCGGTTGGTCGTCCGCGGATATGCATTTTTTGTTCCTCTCCAACTTATCCCACAAATCTTCCATGTACCTTTTCTCAGCTCATCCATCAGTCGGACCGAGCGATGGGCTGCTATCCACTTCCTGCTCACCTAGCCTTTCGAATGCCGAAACTCTATGATCAACCTTTCGTTTGTCCGATTGCTGATCAAGCGATGGGGTTCGCGCTCAGTGCACCTCTTTGCCACCGTCATGACAGTCGATCACAACTTTGGAGCCTAGCCTTTGACACACAAACACACATATAGAAGGTTCTCCATGGGTGGAGTAATGGTCTTTGTGCGTTCTTTGCCACGAGTTCGGCTCGCAGCCAGAGCCTATTTCTTGTGTATGTCCACCCTGAGTTACAAGACTTCCAAGCGCAGACTGTTAAGGGCCTCGTCCCTTTTTTCATTCCAGCTGCCTGATATACTCTCGAGTGGTTGGCCTTAGAGGCATAGCCAGAGGCTGCCCCTTTGAGGGAATTTCCTCAATGAGAAGTGGGTCCTTACCCTTGGGGCGGAGACGCTCGCTTGTTATTCTCTATCGATCCCGGTGGTTATGACTTCCCTCAGCAACAAAAATTCTCCAGCCCTTATGCTTTTCAGACAAAAAAAAAACTATCGTCCCAACAGAGTCACCAATTGTGAGGGTTGTGAATATCCTTTAGTCTAAATTGCTCCAATCACCTACACAAGGAACAGTCAATTAGTGTCAACGGGTTGTTTCCAACCTGAGGGCACTCTGATAGTAAAGTCAGAATTTAAGAGATCAAAGCGCAATAATAAGTGCACAATGAATTATTACGTACCTAATTAGTGTCTAATGACCTCTTATTTATAAAAGCCATCGAGTGTCATATTTGGTAATAGAATTTCTAGAAAATCTTCCTTTATCCATTGATCATCAAATATAAATATTGCCATGTAAGAGCACCTTCCACAAGTGGTGTATTCCCGAACTCAGCCACTACCATATATGTACTTCCCTATTTGGGACGTACTACGATTCTAAAAGATTCCAACCGCCTCATCCAAACGACATGTTGGCAATCGGTCATTGCAATGTCCATGCCCATTCTATAATAAGCTCGTTCGACACAACATTGGGCAAAGGTCCATGCTGTCAACGTGGACCAATCGGTATTCTGATCTAACTAATGTGCTGAGCTGACCTACAGAGGCCCATTCAGCAATACATTGGCCGAAACCCCATACTACCGACACGGCCCATGTCCTTCTAGGTCCAGGCCAGCCAGTCACCCATTGTTGCTACCTGGGTCGGCTTAATGTTACGGCCCACTACAGTTTGTATCAAGGATCCATCGGATTAGGATTTGCGAATCTCACAACCCCACAATAATAATCATAAAAATGATCTAAAAGACGACTCAAGATATAACATGAATAATTATACGTTTGTATTATTGTGGTGGTGCATCATTACCAATTCTAATGGCCAAGAATGACTTATAATCCTAGTATAATCATAGAAATGATCAAAAACACCATTCAAGCAACAATTACACTCATTTGTATTATGGCTGGGTGCATCATTGCCAATTGTAAATGCTAAGGATGACATATCATCCAGTATTGTTACACTGCAATATTGCTTTAACTTTGTATCCACTTTCCATCACTTTTCCTATCCTCCCCCTTCTTCCCCATGACAGTGAAATCATAAAGCTGTCTTATCAATAAACTTTTAGGGGGTTAAGTGTAATTCACCCTTTGCTAATTGTGTGATGATGATTTGGCTACCCAATTCGTTGATAACAAGTAAAGGTGAAAAGAAAAACAAAGTGAAAAGAGAAATAATACGAAAGGATAGTGGGTGGGACCAATTTTATAAAGATTCGGATATAATAAAACACATGGTTCATGTGAAATTCACAGATATTATATAATTTTAAATATATTCTAAATTCAAATGCACCCATTAGTACTACCCACGCAATACGCAGTGATGTAATGATTTGAAGGACAAAATAACACATGACCCCAATTAGGGGCGGATTTATATGAGGTCAATTGGGATTATTTGACCCCCTTAATTTTTGGAAAATTATATTTTTGTTAGAGATGTGATAATTAACTAGTAATTTTGATCCTATTAAAATTATGGTATTATTCTAAGTATCTCAATAAAGTATAAAAATTATTTCACATTAGTACTAACGCATGACCCTAATGCCCCGGTGTAACTGGTCTATTTGGTCTAGTTTAGAAGAAAAACTCGAACCAAATTAGAAATATTGGTTTAAAATTTTTCAAATCAAAATATAACCAAATTATTTCGGTTTTGGTCCGGTTCGGTCTGATTTTCAATTTTAGATTTGGTTGTATATCAAGTTTTTTTTTTAAAAATAGAACATTTTGATTAAAAAATAATTATTTGAGATATTAAAAAGTTAAGTCCAACGTAAGAAACATACATATTGCATAATCTAAGAGAATACAAACTAAAAAAATACATATGACGAAACAAATACAACTTATAAAAAAATATAAATTATAACAAAAAATTTGATATTTTCTGTTCCCGTTCGGTTCGCTCCGGTCTATTGTTTAGATCTAGAAAATTGAAACCGAACCAAAATGTAAAAAATAAACCGAATCGAATCGAACCAGACCGGACGGATCGAGCTAAAGAAATCGGACCAAGCTAAAGAAACGGAGCTGAGAAGTTGTTGAAGGGAATCTCAACCGATAATTTTTGGTCTCTAAATAATATTGAAATTTGGAAGTATCAAAGGTATTTTGATAATTGACTTATCAATTTGAGAGGTCAATTTCGTCGTTCCTCAACAGCGGCTCAACTAAAATCGGGATAGAATCTCGTATTCATTGATCTAATATAAAACTCGATAATTTGGGCATTCTTCTTAAAATAAGATCGATGTGTAATTCAACAACCATTTTATTAAGAAGCCGCAATTATCTCATGAATACCACCACATTTTATAGAATCCCATATTCATTTTATTGTTTAAACCCCCCATCTTTTTCAAAGTCATTTTCGATGAGAATAATTCATCTGGTTTGACTTCCACTAAGAGCATATCCAACTAAATAACGTCTAACCTCGTTTAATTGTTGGATTATTTTTTTGGAAGGATAGGAGGTGATTAAAGTTGGGAACAGTGGATACATACAAGGTTTGCGGGAAAACGAATAAAATTTTATGAACTCTAAAACTAATTATACTGTGTTCAGTTAGAGTGAGATAAAGATGATATATGTATTAGTAGATAAGAGATGTGGATTAATTTTTGCAGTTGAGGGAGATAGTTTGGAGACGGGTGACTAGTTAATGTATACTCCCCGTGGTATTAGCTAATCCGGCAATCAACAAGAAAACACAAATACGGAGAATTTTCACTACGATCCGGAGATATTACAAGGACCGATTATATTTTGGAACCCTAGTGTGAAGTTCCGATCAATCAAACCTCATTAGATATCTTTTAGGGATTTATATGTTCCATATATATAGGAAACCATAAAGAATAGGAAATGATAACATCCTAAATAGATTAGAAAATTAAATCTCCCAAATCTTATATCCAAGATTCAAGCATACCTTTACTACCAGTAGTTTGAGCACTATTACCTATGGTACCGTTTGTTGTCCAAAAAAATCAAAAACTCTTACTACTTGTAATTCGAGTACTATTACTGGTAGTAGTAGTCACTGTCGAAATACAAGGCATTATCTCAACAATGCAATTGTTCTTTAGTCCCTAGTATCCACAAATACGATGGACTATAATGTGAGAACGTCTGAATCTCTATGTTCCCTCATTTCTGATCCTTTGTCGTTATTCGAAAATCAAACATGCCCCTATTAATTCTCCATTTGAGAAGATAGACTTTACATTTATTAATTAAAAAGCGAGTATACAATATTTTAGTACTCATATAAGAGAAATGCTAAGCACCCAGAAATTATAACCCCGAAACTCTCCCGAATTCAAAATCAAAGGCCATGATTCCCACAAATTCAAGTGAATCATGGCTTTTAATTTTGAATTCGGGAGAGTTTCGAAATTTATTTTCTGGTATTGTAGCACTCTTCCTCATATAAACTTCAATTGCAAATCTCTATATCTCATTTCCATTTCAAACATTTTTCAGTTTTCCTTCCAACCATTACTCACTTTCATTTCAAATCAAGAATTGAAGGATCCTCCATTGGTTTCTCCACTTTGCATATTAATTTGGAAAATCAAACTTCATCTTCTCAAATGGAGGAGGAAAAGAAAATGAGTTGGGGCAAGAATTTCCTCAAAAAAATAAAGAAATAAATGGTGAATTAGAAATGCCCTAAGAAACAAATCTTTGGGGCCGTTATCCCTGCAGTCAAAACTTCTTGCAAAATAGTTGTAAAAGAGAACTGATTTACAATACGACCACAAGACGTAAGATGGAATCAATTCTCAATTATCTAGAGAAGGAAAAAACAACAACTATAGTATGTGGATTGACAACAAAATCCTATACGTAATGAACAATATTTAATCATGTACGCAAGTATTAAACTCTAACCGAACCCCAGAGATTAGTCAAATGTAACTTGATTATTTATCAATCAGATTTGGACCGAGATATTAAACTCTAATATCTTCCGTTGCTAATTAACTTCACACTTTTATTTTTCATTTATTATTTGTGTTCACTCAAAGTGTGTTTTCTAAGTTTTTGACCTAATATTTGTAGAGATTAGAGATTAATTATTCTTTAGCACAAGTTGATAAAAGCTACCACCAAATTCTATCCATTTTAAATCCAACCCAACTAAATTGGTCAAAAGTCCCAACCGCAATCCAACTACCTTAACAATGATACCAACACCACACAAAGGTGAAAGTTGACTTATTATTTTGTAACTGATTCCATAATCTTCAAATTAAATGCGTAAAAATAATATTAATTGCAAAAGTTATACAAATTTATCTTATAATTGGCTAACCTATTTGATTGATGAGATTATTTTTGTGTATAAGCGTAGCAAAATAGAATATTGTGTTTAATTTCTACCGTCTATTATGTTTCGACGATGCATAAGATTTTACGTTATGAGATTTTCTTTGATATTTTTACAACACGTCACCTTGTACGTTGACTAAAGATAATTGCTCTAATTTTACATTTTTGTATTATTTGCTTTGGAGCATACATAAAAAAAAACTAGAAGTCAACTTCGGCCATGTTTATGGTCAGTGCTGTTTTAACAATGAAATATGTAATATTATTTCCTATGGAATTATCCAAAATCTATCTCATAGGCTAAGTACTGATATAATATTTTGTATTGGCTGTTATTTTAGAATATCTTGATAGCTTATATTCCTTCATACTTTATAGATGGATTTTGTTGTATTGTTCGCACGCGCGCACGTGTGTATGTGAGAGACAGAGAGAGAGTACATGCAATTCTAACGTCTATTAAGTTTCGGCCATGCATGAATTATTAGATTTTTTTGAGTTTAATTCTTCGATGCACGTCACCTTACACATCGATCGACTAAGGTAGTTGCTTTGATTTTATCATTTTGTATAATCTACTCCAATGGTTTTTATTGGGCAGTCTTTATTTTAAGTTTAAAAATACATATCAATTTGCAATAAAAAATAATAATCTACAAGATTACCAATAAAAGATTGATTACGTTTTCACATCTTACGTTATTATGAGAAGCATAAAATAAACCTAATACGGAGAACTCAAGGAAACTTCTAATTCGTGACTGATCCCCTTATCTTTTAATCCAATTTACAAAACTATTGCTATGAAATCACATTATCATTATATTGCTAACTTTTTAAATTGATAAAAGCATCTCACATTGATTGTCATTTTTAAATATTTTTAACAGCTAATCCTTCCATGTGGTGCTAATTGATGAGTTTTTTTTTTTTTTTTTCTCTTTTATGATACTAGAACGATAGCACTAGAGAGAAAGCAAAAGAGAGACACGAAGTTTTCTACTGTCTAAGGTTTCAGTCAACCATGAATTTGTATATTTTTTTCATTTTTCTTGGATTTTTTCATATCACGGAACGTTATAAATAATGGACCAAAGATAATTGCACTAATTTTAATTTTTCTTAAGAGTTATTTGCTTAAGGATTTTTCACTTTTTTGTTATTTTCGATTACTTAAAAGGACATAAAGGTTTTTCTTTCTTCTCTTAATATGAACAATAGAAACAGTGTGAATTTCTCTCTTCATATCAATAAAATAATTACACATTTATATATTGATATCGTAAAGAAAAGATTGAATCAGTCATCATCCAATCGACCACTTCTGATTAGATGTGCAAAGGTTTTTCACAAATATTAAGAGTAATTCTAAGAACACGAACGTCTGAAACCGTTGAATGCATTTGAAATCTCAATAATTTATGAAGTACACGTACATCCAACAGTTCCGCACACATCTGTATCCAAATATATCCAAAATATCTGTGTTTCTAAACTTTTCCAGTATTACTACACATGAAAAGAGTCATTTTAGTCGGGCAGAATTTCAATTAGATCTAACCAATGTGTTACGTAAACCAATTTTTTGTAATTGGCTACAAATTTTGGCTTCAATGGGGAGGAGTCTTTCTTTTGTTAGCCCTCGGGTGAACATTACCTTCACCCTGATTGGTTGAGTGAATGTGTGTCAAACTCGTCCTTGTCAAAAAGTATAACGCCAAGGTGAAACTTACACTCTTAAAATTACACTTGCATAGCATGTGTTAACTGATAGTGCAATGTAATCGCGAGGCGACTAAAAAGGAGAGTTGGGAATACAGAGAATTGCACAACATGTTAATGTCAAGAACAATATGTAATTGAAGTTCACATTTTCCCCTGACTAATCGAAGCAATAAAAACCTGGATGCCCCTATAAATGGCATCAAAATTTTCTTATCGCATAGTTAAAATAAATAGAAAGGACAGAGATAAAAAGTCTGGCAAATTTTCGAAAACATTATTAGATCACGAATTCTAAATCAGCTTCTTCTTTTGGAAAAATCGCGTCAAGTACCATAGTTGCGTAACCGAAACCGCAATGCAGATACCCAAGGACAATATACTGAGCCATGCTACTCTAGCATTAGTTGCTTCACTCACCACCCTCATTTCTGCTTCTCTACATAATTGCAAACCAAACAAGTTGAGTGAAAATATTAAAAAACAATTAATAATAACAATGAAGAAAGAAAAGAGTTTACCTGCTCTTGAGATACAGTAAATTCTCATGGATAGCCTCCACTGCTCCTTCAAGCTTTCTCAACTCAAGCTCAACACCCTGTACCAATTACCATCAGAATCAAGACATGAAAAGAGTATATATCCAAGATGCAGGCATTGGGGAAAAAAAAGTTTATAAGCCACTGAGATTCACCAAACTGATCCAATCAAATTTTTATCTTCAGGTCCTCTGTCAAACTAAGACGACAAAGTTAACAAAAACCTATGTAACCGAAATAGCTTTTTCATGCATCCATGTTCCCAAATCATCATTTTTGTTGGGTTTGTGATTTTGATAATGGGAATAGTCTCCAAGCTTCAGTTCCTGTTTTGTATACCGAATTGAAATATTGGAAAGATATAAGCCGTTATAATTTGATTTTTTTCATGAAGATATTCTCAAAGCTATTCTACATGGTAAGTTCTGACAGAGGGGGAACAAAGGGTCATGTACTTCCAACCTTGCTATATCAAATTCTAGTGCTACAGAGCACCCTTCACAAGTAGCATGAAAGTAAGCACAACGATTGAAACACAGATTGGCAGAAATCGGCAGTGCTTTATAACACTTACTCGATATACAAAACCATCGTAGCTATGATGAGGAATTGCTATTTATGTCTGTACCATTTGCAAATATCATTTCCATTATTTAACTCCAAAAGTACAATTATAGTTCAAGCAGCAAACTATATAAGTAAAATAACCCACCTCAATTTTCTCTTTTCTTGCAACTGATTGCCAATCCTTTGCTGCAATTCCAGTTTTCCATTCGAGATTAACACTTACATCTCCACCTCCTTGATGATGGCTGTCCACCCAAAAACATGCCAGATAGTTACCAGCCTCCTTAGTTGTAAACGCAAACTGGCCATGCGTCACATTCTCCTGGTGGTGAAGATCGTTTCCATATGGTGATGTTACCTACAAAAGGAATAGAGACCACTATATCAATTAGTTGCAAGCAAAAAAGAGTAAAGCAAGTACATGAAACAAATTAGAGCAGCCTTTTTGATAAGCTGGCTACGTTGTTTATGGTAACGTCTTGTAGATTTGTCTTACCGGAAAAACCACAAAAAAAGAAATGGACTAGAAGGGGAATGAAAGAGAGTGAAGGACTACAAGTCTACAACAGATAAACACTTGGCCGCAACTAAAATTTTACACGATACATCACCACATATCTGATGTGAAATAAGAGCATCCAGAGTCCCAGTCAACAAGTTGCACTTGACGAATATTACTCCACCATTACGCCCTGTTTGTTAGGGGGGCAATGGCAGGGTCAATATTATCACCTCGGATATGACTATCTGAGTTTGCCATATACACGTGGGGATAAAATTATCCCACCCACTCCGCCTTCCATTTCTTATCCCTTCGATCCACAAAAATGCCATTATAATTTATGAAAATGCCATTCACTTCCTCATATCCACCATATCCCCTTCTTAAAAAAAATACTCAAACAAAGTCTTTATAACTATTTACCTCTCTTTAATAACTCCCTCCTCCTACCTATTCTCCTCTTACTATATCTCTCATACTCCCTCTAAAATTTTGATAGCTAACAAACAGGCTGTTAATACCAAAAAACAATCATCCTTCAGTGCCTAATGATACCAAAAGATATCTTGAATTTCGCCCTCATGAAATCCTTGAAACTATGGTGCCTAATGATACCTAGGCCTTCGAAATCAACAGACAAGATATCAAGCATATCGCAAAAGTTGACAGCATTAACAACACTAAAGGCCTTCAAATTAGAGGGTGCTCAACGGTTTCCAGCATCTTGCAACTCTGATTGTCATGACTCAGTCATAGATATGTATCCCACAACATAAAGATGTGGAGGAGCAAAAGTTTCAGTCAATACACTCCAATTAGTTTTCTTGGAGTTTAAACGAAAACCAAATTCAAGTTTAGTTAGTGGTTTCGATGATACTTAGCGGTACCCACAAGGTTGGCTTTCAGGTTCTTTTGACCTCTTGCTTGCATTGTAGACTTGAACGACGGATCAATCTTTATTTGGAAGGGTGTCTTCATCTTCCAGTGTGAGGAAATAATATAGTGTGTTAACTGTTAAGGCATACTAGTGCAACCTTTGCATGAACTTTCCATTTCCTACCATGAAGTTACTTTATTTCTTAAATGATTAAAAATGAGAGTACGGACAGCCATGTGGTAAACCATGAGAAGGATCTACTCAAACTAGAAGGCAAATCAAAATGGTAAGGTAAGAAAGGATAATCACGGAAAGTAGCTCAAAGAACCCAGAGCGTCATCACTTCTCGGGGGAAATATGCAAACCTTTATAGGATTCAAAAGAATCCTGTGTGTCTGCCAAACTGTCTACATCTACAGTGATTTATATTGGGGTCATCCAAGAATCTCCATAATTGTAACCTTACCGAGCACTTTCTGAAAAAGATAAGACAGCATCAGATCACATATATCCAGTTATACATGATCTACTGCTTCGACCTATAACTTATCAACATTAACACCTTAAAGCTTTATATAGTGAGGATAGAATAAAGTTGGCCACGGGGTCTTTGCCCAATTGGCCATCAGCTGACCTAAGACGAGAGAATATAACGTAAAGCTCGCATTTGACAGCCAAAGGTTCTAACTCGAACAACAGAACCCTATCAATAGGAACTAAAATAAAATCACAGTTGCAATGTTAAATGCCACCAAAGGCATAACTGAATCCTTCGCTTACACCAATCAATTTAAGTATCCTTGTGTAGAAATACAGTAGCACAAAAATACCATGCTAGTGGAGATTCTCTAAGTAAAGCAGCTACACTTAATTAGCTTAAGCACGTTATGCAATTCCAATAAGACATTTGCAACTATTATTTACCATTTGGAAATTTTAAACAGACTTTTCAAGTACTTAAACATTATTCAATGGATGAAAAAGAAAAAAAATTATAATGCCAATGCTGCAGTAACATCATTATGAATCTAATCAACTTGAATTGGTACTTTCTCCATCACAATTGTTGTGAAAAGACATCTATAACAAATGAGTCTTGGACAGTTTAGCCAGTATTGTTGCAAATATACTGTGGAGTCTAGAATCCACTCTCGACTTCTCGGGTTGTAGAATCGGATCTTCGATCTGCAAAACACTCAACACTAAGTCAGTGCACACCGGGGGGGAGTTGGATCTCCGGTGGGCACTCCGACGATCAAGTTAGCTCTTTAGGAAGAGGAGAAATAACTTGAAAGTAAGCTCTAAGCGCGAGTGTGCATGTACCTTGGATTGGAGTGCCGCCGGGGTATTTATAGAGTAGGAGTCCAACTGTCTCCGGAACGTCCGGCCCACCATGTAGGACGTGGTCCGAAGAGTGTGGGAACGTTGGCACGTGTCCCACTCCCATGCGGATCGGAAGGATGCGATCTGCCACGCGTCCCACGCCCGAGGGGGTTGGAACGGCGTGCCCGCATGTCCCTTAGAAAGCGGGGAACGTGTGTTCGTGCTATGGAAACCGAATTACCGGATGTCTTTGAGATGACCTGGCCAAGAAGCCGCTAAAGGGGATTCTGGCCGAAGATCGGTGCGGATAGCGATCCCACTGTTCGGCAGGGCCGAGGTCCAAACCTGTTCAGAACGGCCGAGCCAGGCTCCGGCCGGTAGAGAGTTCGGCCCAACCCAGGCGAGATTGGGCTTCGTGGAGCTCCCAGAGTATGGTACAGCTGATCATGGGCCGGGGGCCCATTAATGATTATTTCGGCCTACTACAATAGCCCCTCAATTCGGTCGTACACAGCTTGGTACGGGGGAATTGACCATGTGGCCGAGCCCCGGCATGAAGGCAGATTTTTCTTGAAGGCCGTGAAGAACTTGTGTTAGTTATTGATGCCCTGGGGCATTCTGTTTGGAACCGAACAGACCTGCACGGTTGGCTCTGTGGGGAATCATCGGACCTTGAAAGAACGCTGCATGGTGCTTGGTAAGAAGGTCTGAGCCGCACGTGAGTCGTCAGGAGCTGAGATTGCGACACGTGGCATTCGATCCAACGGCAGAGCCGAATCGATACCGCAGAACGGCGCATGCGAAGCGTCAAGCGATGAGATGGTGACATGTGGCTTCCTTTAATGACAAAGTCGAAAGGACACTGCAGAACGGCGGACGCGAAGCGTCAATCGACGAGATGGCGACACGTGGCATCCTCCGACGGCTGAAGGCGAATCGCTTCAGATCCTCGTGCAGGGGCGCCTCGTTACTCACGCCGGCCGTTTTCCCGCCTTGGTACCTCCTTATAAATAGAGGCCCTGGGAGAATTTAGAGTTTTTTCTCCTAGTCATTCTCGCCAGCCCCTCTCTCTCTAGAATTTTCTTCCAGTTCTTGCGCAATCATCCAGAGTTCGAAGAGTTCCAAACTCCATCAACAAATCACCGCGTTCGCTTGGGTAAGTTTCCACTGATCTCTTTTTTCTGCAATAATTTCCCTTTTCTGATAGGTTTAGGGCGAACTTTAGGAATCGTGTCGCCTGGGCAAAAATCCAGAACTTGGCCGAGCGACAAGCGTTCTGGCCGAGCGACGGTGTTTTTGCCGAGGATATCCTGAGGGGCTACGAAGCCCCGGCCCCATTAGTTTAGGCCCCAGCTGAGTCACCTTTTATTTTTAACACCCGTGCACTCTTTATAGGATGTCCAGACCAGAAGTAGACTCAGCGGGGATGTCATCCAATAGCGCCGAACAAGCCGGGACCAGCGGCTCGGCAGGGACCCAAGAAGTGATGCCGAAGACTTCGGCCACTCACCCGATGAAGAACCGTTACTCCCGCTTCTTCGAGGATCCGGAGAGTCTCGCAGACTTCCGCGCAACCTACGGCATTCCGGACAGTGTCTTCGTAGACCTCGTTCGGCCGGAGGAGAGCGTCACGACATACGACTTCCAGATCGTTCTGCCCTTGATGGCTATCATCGAGGGTGGCGTGCGCTTCCCGTTCCATCCTTTCCTTCGGCAAGTGCTGAGCGTGCTCCAGTTGACCCCTTCCCAGGTGACCATCAACTTCTACCGAATAGTGGTAGGGGTCATAGAGCTCAAGGAGAGGTACCACTTCGAATTCGAGGTTGAAGACTTGTTCGGCCTCTACCTAGTAAGCCAGAACAAGGTGGCCAGGAGGAAATACCTGAGCTGCCGAACCGGACAAAGGAGGCTAATCAGAGGCCTCCCGGACTCCGACAAGTATGCCAATGACTTCGTCGTAGTCCGAGGAGAGTTCGAATTCGCGTCCGGCGAATTTCGTCAATACTCCATTCCGCGCGTTCCTGGGTTTGCCGGTGAGTCTATGTACGGTCTGTTGACCTGTTCGTCTCTTCCTTTTAGCTCGCTTCTGATTCTTTTATCTTTTTGCAGGAAAAGGAGTTGTCGACCGCCTACGGAGCAAGGCCGACTGGGATAGAATCAGCCGAGCATTCACTGTTCGGAGGAGGCACAGACACTGCTCCGCTCTGCTCGGCTACGTCGAGGTTTACAGGTCGAAGCTCAAGTGCCGAGGAGATTCCAGCAGCAGCGAGAGCTCCGAAGCTCTAGAGGAGAACCGAGCCGACACCGAGGTCATTCAAATTTCCTCAGGTACCTGCTCTCCATCAACCCCGTCAAGTTATAGTCATTGCTCGTCATTTGACTTCAGTGAACAAGGACTGAGGACATTTATCGCAGAGGCTGCCAATATGCCGAGGAAGGCCCCCGAAGAGGTCACTCTGAAGCTTGCCATCGGCGGATCCACCCAGCAGCCACCCCGTACTGCCGATCCTCATAAGAAGAGGAAAGGGGCGAAGGAGAGCACTGCTGCCTCCAAAAAGACGAGGGAGTCCGAGGAGGATTCCCGACGGAAGGCCTCTGTGGCCGGGCATTCGAAGGGGGGTGCTATGGCTCCGCCGAAGGCGAGCCAGCCCCCGGTTTCAACCGAAGCAACGGGCACGTCAACGCCCCAAATCTTCAAGCCGAAACTCACTTTCCTCGGCCGGCCGTTGACCGTTGATGACACCATCAGCGCCAACCCGCTCATGGCGTTGACCTTGGCTGAAGGGATGACACTCCCTAAGGATGCCGAGGCGCTGCCGACGCCGCTGGACCAGTCTTTCCTCGAGATGGCTCGGCTTATGATCAAGGTATTTTACCCTTTCTTTTTCTTACTTTCGCCAAGTTCTTTTTTATGCGCCGTACTGATTGTTTTCTTCGGTCTCGTAATGCAGGCGACCCAACACCTGGCTCCCGTATCCGACGGGCTGATGCGGAAGGCCCATCAAATCCGTGCTCTGAAGACCGCACTCGAGCAGGAGAGTGCGTCAAAGAACACAATTCGAGAAGAGCGGAATGCCATCCGCACGGCCCTGTCCATTGCCGAGGAAAATGGGAAGGCTCTTGCCGCAGAGCTGGAGGCCTCAAAGGCAGACACGGCCAAGAAGGTCGACGAGGCCGATTCCAGAGGCTACAACGACGGCTACGCCGAAGCTCAGGAGAAATTCCTGAAGCAAATGGAGGGCATCAATGCCCAATTGGCCGAGCTGCTGGAGGGAGCTTTCCGTAGCGGCTACTGCCGGGCGCTGAAGGCTGCTGGAGTGCCGGAAGGGTCAGTTCTGTACGAGGACATCCCGCCGTACGGGGAACCTTCTGCTGCTGCTGAGCCGGCCAGTGATGGTGCTGCCGTCGCGCAATCCCCGGCCCAAGAGACTGGCCCCCCGGACACGGAACGAGTACCTGACTCCTCCGTCGCCGAAGATGGTGGCCCGGCCGTTTAAGTAGGAAATTAGAGTAGGGCCTGCGCGCCAATTCTATCTTCATTTTGCTTTAATAGCTTTTCATGTACTGAACTCCAAATTTGAATACGAGCAGCTGTTATTTGCCGAACCGTGCCTTTTGTCTCTTCATTATAATGATCACCGAAGCACCTCGGTTTATTTCCTTTTATGCGACTGCACGGTTAATACCGAACCATTATGTAACGGATAACAGAGTGTCACAGTGTTGGACAGTTGGAGAAATTTCAAAAATTTCACAAGTATAGAATAAACCGAACCGTGCCGTGACGGATAACATAGAGGCACGTCGCCGAACATTTGGAGAAATTTCAAAAATTTTCACAAGTAAACAACAAGCCGAACCGTCCAGTGACGGATAACATAGAGGCACGTCCCCGAACATTTGGAGAAATTTCAAAAATTTCACTAAGTAAATATTGAACCGAACCGTTCTGAAACGGATAACATAGAGGCACTTTGCCGAACATTCGGAGAAATTTCAAAAATTTCACTAAGTAAATATTGAACCGAACCGTTCTGAAACGGATAACATAGAGGCACTTTGCCGAACATTCGGAGAAATTTCCAAAATTTCACTAAGTAAATATTGAACCGAACCGTTCTGAAACGGATAACATAGAGGCACTTTGCCGAACATTCGGAGAAATTTCAAAAATTTCACTAAGTAAATATTGAACCGAACCGTTCTGAAACGGATAACATAGAGGCACTTTGCCGAACATTCGGAGAAATTTTCAAAATTTCACTAAGTAAATATTGAACCGAACATGAGGAGTGTCATAGACTGCTACCAAATCATGATTACAAAAACAAACAAAAAATGAATAAATTGAAGAGAGCGAAGCCGCACTCCTCGTAATAAAACGAACAGAGAGAGAACTTAATGGAAATACTTCCTTAAGTTGTGAGCATTCCAAGGTCGGGGAATAGGTATCCCATCCATGTCTTCCAGTTTGTAGGAGCCGACCCCAACGATCTTGGTCACTCGGTAGGGACCTTCCCAATTAGGACCGAGCTTATTTGTACGTTTCGCGCCGACGACCTTTCTAAGAACAAGATCATCTGGCTTGAAAGATCTAGGCCGAACTCTGGCGTTATAGCCCTGAGATATCGTTTGCTGATAAGCGGCAATTCGGATCCGAGCAGCTTCCCTCTGTTCTTCGGCCAGATCTAAGGCCGTTGACAAAGCCTTGTCATTGGTGTCCGGATGGAATTCTTCTGTCCGCATCGTCGGGAGGCCGGCTTCCAAAGGTATAACAGCTTCTGTGCCAAAGGCCAAGGAGAACGGTGTTCGGCCAGTAGAGCGGCGAGGTGTGGTCCGGTATGCCCATAGAACGCTATACAGCTCTTCGGCCCACTTACCCTTTGCTGCCATTAGTCGTTTTTTGATTCCGTTCAAGAGGATTTTGTTAGAAGCTTCGGCCTGTCCGTTACACTGTGGGTATGACGGTGTGGAATTGAAGAAGCGGATCCTGTGCTCGGCGCAGAAGTTGGTAAACAGGTCCCCAACGAACTGCGTGCCGTTGTCTGATATGAAAGCATAGGGGATACCAAACCTTGATATGATATTCCGCCATACGAACCTTTTCACATCTCTGTCTTCAATTTTGACCAATGGTTCGGCCTCGATCCATTTGGTGAAGTAGTCCGTAGCGGTGATCAAGAATTTAAAGCCTCCTGGGGCCACAGGGAATTTTTCGACTATATCCAGCCCCCATTGTGCGAACGGCCATGGACTGGATAGCGGATTGAGTTCTTCGGCCGGCTGATGTATGAGCGTAGAGAACCTCTGACATTGGTCGCAGCTTTTTACCATCTCGTCGGCCTCTTTTTTCATGTTAGGCCACCAATAGCCTTGAGTCAGGGCACGATGCACGAGCGATCGTCCTCCCGAGTGATATCCGCAGCTGCCCGAATGTAATTCCTGAAGAATAGCCCCAGTCTGTTTGGGGTGCACACAAAGCAGATAAGGTGCCGAGAAGGCTCTCCGGTAGAGTTTGTTACCTGGTCCTAGCCAGAACTGGGCAGCTTTGTGAGTGATCTTGTGTGCTTCCCTTCGGTCTTCGGGTAACGCCTCGTCTTGAAGGTACGCTACAATGGGGTCCATCCAACTGGGTTCCTGTGAGATGCAATACACTGGCTCGGTCGCAGATTTTTCGATGCTCGGCTGTGGGAGGATATCGATAGATACGGTCCTCTGCCCCCCAGCGTCCGTGGCCGACGCGAGACCGGCTAAAGCGTCGGCATGGGCGTTGTGTTCTCTAGAAATCTGCTCCAATGAAAAAGTGCGGAACTGTTTGCTGGCGTGTTGTAAAGCGGTAAGGTAGCGGGACATTCGGTCGTCGCGAGCTTCATACTCGCCGGAAAGTTGGTGAACCACCAACTGAGAGTCGCTGTAAGCGTTAATGTTCTCCGAACCGAGGTCTGCTGCGAAACGAAGACCGGCAAGTACGGCCTCGTATTCGGCCTCATTGTTTGAGGCGAGGAAGTCAAGCCGGATTGCCAATTCATGGACAATTCCCTCCGGTGAAATCAGAACGACCCCGGCTCCGGAACCATGATTATTGGATGCGCCATCCACAAACATCCTCCAAGAATTGCCATGGAATAGTTGCCATTGAACTGATCCTGCCGACTCTTCGTTCGGCAGTGTTGTTCCTGAATCCGGCATGAACTCGGCGATGAAATCCGCCAGAACCTGCCCTTTAATCGCCGTCCTCGGCTGGTATTGTATGTCAAAGTTGGCCAACTCCACGGCCCACTTTGAGATCCGGTTAGACAGATCAGCTTTACGGAACAGGCTTTTTAGAGGTTGTGATGTCAAAACCGTGATGGGGTGCGCTTGGAAATACGGCGCAAGCTTCCTAGAAGCGGAGACCAGTGCTAGTGCTAGTTTCTCCAAAGGCAGATATCTGGTCTCGGCACTGACCAGTGTTTTGCTGGTGTAGTAGATGGGCAGATGAGCTCGGTCATCCTGCCGAACAAGAACAGAACTGACCGCGTGTGGAGACACGGCCAGATAGATGAACAGAGGTTCCTTGTCCTTCGGCGTTGAGAGTAGTGGCGCCGAAGACAAGTAGGCCTTCAGATCCAGAAGCGCCTGATCACATTCTGGAGTCCATTCAAAGCTCCTTCGGCTGCACTTTTTCAGGAGTGCGAAAAATGGACGACACTTGTCCGAAGATCGGCTGATGAACCTGTTCAAAGCGGCCGCCATACCTGTTAACTTCTGAACCCCCTTGATACTGTACGGCGCTGCTAAGTTGTTGACGGCAGCGATTTGGTTCGGATCGGCCTCGATGCCCCTTCTGGTGACAAGGTACCCAAGAAATTTCCCAGAGCCGACCCCGAAGGCACATTTGTCGGCGTTGAGACGGAGCTTGTGCGCTTTCAGAATGTCGAATACCTCCTGCAGGTGCTTGAGGTGCTCAGCCTCAAATTTGCTCTTTACCACCATATCGTCAATGTATGCCTCCATCGTATCTCCGATCTGTTTGGCAAACATCTTTGTGACCATCCGTTGGTACGTGGCCCCCGCGTTCTTGAGACCGAAGGGCATGACCCGATAACAGTACAAACCACGGGGACTGATGAAGGCAGTCTTTTCCATATCCGGACCGTGCATGGCAATCTGATGGTACCCCCGGTAGGCGTCCATGAAACTAAACCGAGCGTGCCCAGATGTAGCGTCGACGAGGCGGTCGATCCTCGGTACAGGGAAGCAATCCTTGGGGCAGGCATCGTTTAAATTTGTATAGTCGACGCAGACGCGCCACTTACCATTTTTCTTTTTCACGACGGTATTGGCCAACCAGGTGGGGTACTGTACTTCCTTGATTGCCCCAGCTTCCAGCAGTCGGCCGACCTCCTCGATGACCGCGTCGGTATGGATTGTGGCCGAACGTCGCGGTTTTTGAATGACGGGTCGGCGAGATCTGTCCACGTTGAGGTGGTGACAGATGAAGTCTGGATCGATGCCCGGCATCTCATATGGTGTCCATGCGAACACCTCAATGTTTTTCTTGAGAAAGGAGGTCATGGATTCCCGCTCGGCTGGTGATAGGGTTGATCCCAACAGAAAAGTCCTGTCGGTATTGATGTCGTCGGCCGGTACTGTGATCAAATCCTCAACTGCTTTTTCGGCAGCTGGTGTGCCGACGTCGTCCAGGAGGGGAGCGTCCGGCGCTTCCACCCATTGGACCTGCTCAGGGCAGACCTTGCTCTTGATCGCCGCCACATAGCATTTTTTGGCGGCTAATTGATCACCTAGCACCTCTTCGGGTCCCCACATCCCATTGAAGCGAAGTACTTGATGATAAGTTGAGGCTACGGCCCCAAGCTTGTGTAGCCAGACGCGGCCGACGATGGCATTGTATGGGCTCGGCACATCGACGACCACGAACTCGACCTCCACGGTCCTTGTGCCCGTGCGGATAGGGAGCGTGATCTTACCAAGGGGCCAGACAGGAGCCGAGTTGAACCCTACCAGCGGCACCTCGGTAGGTGTGAGGTCGGCCTCCTGTAAGTGCAATGCCTTGAACAGGGGGTAATACATGACCTCGGCCGAACTCCCCTGGTCGACCAGTATTCGGCGGACCAGCGAGTTGCCGAGGGTGAGAGAGACGACCAACGCGTCATTATGCGGCATCTGGAGTCGTTGAAGGTCTTGATCAGAAAACGACAGGTTCCCCCCAGAATGACTGTCGAGATGCGGACGCTTGCTTCCCGCACTTACGGACATGACCTGCTTGCCGCACGCCGCACGCCTATCTCGGCCCGAAGAGTTTCCTCGGCCGTTGCATCCACCATTCCGTGGATGACATCGATCACCCGGACTTCCCCACTGTTCTCTTTCCCTGGTTCTGTCTGTGGCCCGGCTTGTGTTTTCTCCTCGTTGATGAACTCTTTGAGGAGTCCCTGCGATACCAACCGTTCTAGGAAATCCTTCCAGGCTCGGCAGCGTGTGGTCAAGTGACCCTTCTCCCTGTGGTAAGAACAACGGTACGGAGAGTCTGGCGTCTTTCGCTGCTCTCCCAGTGGCCGCCTCGGCCACTCAAAGTACGGCTCATTCTGTATCTTCTTGAGGATCTCGTACGTCGGGATCTTGAAGACCGTCTTCACCGCAGCAAACTCGAACGCCCGAGGTCCCTTATTCTTCCCAGAGGACACCACGTTCACACTCCGGCGCGAGCCGTGTGGTGTATGTTTGTTCCCTTCCCCCTGGCGGGGATGGTTTTGTTCGGCCTGACGCCGCTCGCTGCGTGCCTCCTCCAACCGGCAGTGGTTGTCGATCCGGGCCATGAGGTCATCCATGTCGGTAGGATTGGATAACATGAGGTCCTCGAACAACCTGCTTCGGTGATCCAACCCGAGCTTGAATGAAGTCACAGCAATAGCAGGGTCGCAGCCTTGAATCTCATTGAAGAGTTCCCAGTACCTAGCAGCGTACTGCCTGAGAGACTCATTTGCCGACTTCCGAAGTGCAAGGAGGGAGTCGACTCCTTTCTTCTGCCTGCTGCTGGTGACGAACCGAGCCAGGAAGGCGAGGGATAGGTCCTTGAAAGAAGGGATGGAACCCTTCGGCAATTTGTCGAACCAGAGGAGCCCCAGTTCCCCCAAGCTGGAAGGGAACAGCTTGCACATCAAGGCGTCGTCGGTGCTGTAGAGAGACATCATCTGCCGAAAGTGCACCAGGTGCAGGTAGGCATCCGTCTTGGGGTCATACTTACTGAACTTCGGGGGGTTGAAGCCACGTGGTGGACGCACCCCCTCTATCTCCCTGGTGAAGGGAGAAGAGATGAGCTGGTCGTGGATGATGTCGCACTGTGAACGTGCTGGCCGAACCTCCTGTTCGGCTCTCCCCCCCCTTCTAGCCGCGAGTTGTGGTCTCAGGTCACGTCCACCGTGATACCGAGGAGAACGTCCTCGGCGGTTTTGACGTCTTGATGGGGATTGATCCCTTCGACCGCCATACCTTCGATCCATTTGAGTCTCATGGGTCGGGGTGACGTCCGAAGGTGTTGTCGGCGGAGAGTGCGACTGAGTGCTGCTCACTGGTTGAGCTCCCAGCCTTTGGTGAACCGAGACCCTCCGCGTTCCCCGTTCGGCGTCCGAACGGCTTCCAGAAGGTGCGGTCCTGGTTCGTCCCCGGCCCCGCGCCTCATTGATCGCGTCGACCTCGGTTTCGACTCCCAGTCGTTCGAGGGCCGGACGCTTGTTCCTTTCTCTTTGCTCCGGAGAGCGTGTCCTGCGGCGCCTTCGTCGCCGAGCCTGCGACGTCTCGCCATTCTGGTCAGGTTTGATGGCAACTTTGAGTTGCGCAATCTCCTCCCTGACCACTTGAAGTAGCTGATCACGTTCTGCCAGTCGAGCCTCCAAGCGCTCGACATATGCCCTGTCCCTCAGATCAGCAGGAGGAGGGGGTGGAATGGCTGGTAGGACTGAAGGCTCAGTTCCGGTGACCACCATTGTTGATTTAGGTAAAGCTTTAAGGTGAGGATTTGAGGATGAGAAGTCAGAAGGATCTCCCACTGTGGTCGCCAAATTGTGGAGTCTAGAATCCACTCTCGACTTCTCGGGTTGTAGAATCGGATCTTCGATCTGCAAAACACTCAACACTAAGTCAGTGCACACCGGGGGGGAGTTGGATCTCCGGTGGGCACTCCGACGATCAAGTTAGCTCTTTAGGAAGAGGAGAAATAACTTGAAAGTAAGCTCTAAGCGCGAGTGTGCATGTACCTTGGATTGGAGTGCCGCCGGGGTATTTATAGAGTAGGAGTCCAACTGTCTCCGGAACGTCCGGCCCACCATGTAGGACGTGGTCCGAAGAGTGTGGGAACGTTGGCACGTGTCCCACTCCCATGCGGATCGGAAGGATGCGATCTGCCACGCGTCCCACGCCCGAGGGGGTTGGAACGGCGTGCCCGCATGTCCCTTAGAAAGCGGGGAACGTGTGTTCGTGCTATGGAAACCGAATTACCGGATGTCTTTGAGATGACCTGGCCAAGAAGCCGCTAAAGGGGATTCTGGCCGAAGATCGGTGCGGATAGCGATCCCACTGTTCGGCAGGGCCGAGGTCCAAACCTGTTCAGAACGGCCGAGCCAGGCTCCGGCCGGTAGAGAGTTCGGCCCAACCCAGGCGAGATTGGGCTTCGTGGAGCTCCCAGAGTATGGTACAGCTGATCATGGGCCGGGGGCCCATTAATGATTATTTCGGCCTACTACATATACATATACCCAAAAAAGGGGGCCAAACTTAGAATCAAATCAAGTTCTAGTTGTTCAAGTTGACTCTATAGTAACATGATCAACTAAGTCCTATTTCGCCGCGAGTTTGTGTGCTCATATATACCTCCAAATACATGAAATTCAATGGTAATTTTTACCTAACGACTATTGAAGCAGGAAAAAGAGACACCAAAACAACAATAGTAGACTTTTCAAAACTGGAGTTGCATCAAAGCATCAAGCATACCAATGGCATAGTCACATAGCACCCCATCTGGCACATTATTTCGTTCCAATTTGTTTAATCTAGAAACTGAAAGAAATTTGGCCTAAGTAAAGAAGCAATATACAAAAGTCGTAGAAAGACTAATTAGAGAGATCTACCTCAGTCCACCTTATCTCATTAGACACAATAACTACTAGATACAAATATGCCAATCTGCAATTTTTATGCTCAAGATAACGTACAAAGTTTAGACACAATAACAATCAGAAAAGGGAAGGGTGAACTTGCTTTGTCCATTCCCTCCTTCAGCCAATCTCAAGAAACCAAAAACAGCATTCCAATTGCTCTACACAATGAAATCCCCCTTTGAAGTAGAAAAGCCCTACTGCGCTCTCTCTCTCTCTCTCTCTCAAGTATGCATGTCCAAACACATCTCCCTTGTTCGTCAATTGACCTTATGCTGCGGCAGACTTTGCAGAGAATTGTATTGGTCGGTATGCCCCAACATAACTCAGAAACTTGTATAGATCATTTAGAATGGGAGGAGAAGGCTCAAAATACATGTCATTTGGGCTGTGATTTAGTGCATTAGACTATTTCGAAATGGAAGCATATACACTGGAGCCATCTGAAATAAGAATGGTGCTCTGTCAAACCAAAAAGCAGAAGAAATGTCCACTGCTATAACCAGTAGATGAAAATCCAATTATTCATCTGACTCCATCTCGCCCATGGGCAACCGAATTGCGGAAACACATCCACTACAACTACTAAATACTACTTTTCTACTGCTCTATGCCAAACCACAAGTGAACTAGGTGAAGTTTTCAAGAAATCATTATTCAATAATTCTGTTCATCACTGACCTCCTCAAAGGCTGTTATTTGAAATTCCTCCAAGCCGACTTGTGGAGGAATTAAGCTGATGATGCTAGTCTGTGCGTAGCCCTCAGAGATGAGCCTACAGCTATGAAGCACTGGTACGCGTACAGGATACGGGTATGGGATACGGCAAAACTCCAAAAAAAGTAGGGTACGGGTATGGCTAGGTACGTCAATGTTATTTTATTTTATTTTTATTATTTTCCTATGTTTCATTGCAGAAAACAAAATATAAACCCATTTTACCAACCAAGAGTACTAGAAGGCACACTTGAATTGGAACCTTAGCCCACGTTGCTTGATGTTGATGAAATCAATTTTCCTATAATGATTTACTAATCAAAACATTAATTTGAGAGGATTTGATAAATCAATTAAACTAAACTAACTTGATAAAAGAAGATTTAATAAATCAATTAACTACCAAAATAAGTAAGACAGCAAAAAGGCAGAAGATATATAGAAATGGGAATTGAGCTTCACATATATATAGTGAAATTCACAGGCAATAAGCAGGTGGTTTGTGATTAAGGTTTCTTTGGATATTGCAAGCCATGGAAATGAGAAATGAGATTCGATTCCTCTGTCTCTCTATTGAGAATTTAAGAGACATTTGCCTTTCTTTTCTTTTCTTTCAATTGCGGATATGATGAAGTTACAGCAAGGTAAGAATTAGAGAAGAATGTTGTGAATTGTGATGTAGTTTTGGATAAATTTTGAGGTTTTATATTTTGCACCCCTATAATTATAAACAATTTACAAAACGACCCACATACCTATTGAGAATTTAAGAGACGTTTGCCTTTCTTTTCTTTTCTTTCAATTGCGGATATGATGAAGTTACAGCAAGGTAAGAATTAGAGAATGTTGTGAATTGTAATGTAGTTTTGGATAAATTTTGAGGTTTTATATTTTGCACCCCTATAATTATAAACAATTTACAAAACGACCCACGTACGTTTCCGTACCCATTTCGTAACATTCACGCACCCAAATAGGCAAACGTACCGGTACTCTTTCAAATTATCCAGCACGGTTTTTGCCATACTGGTACTCATACGGCGCCATTTTGGAGTACCCGTGCTTCATAGGCCTACAGGCAATGTATAGATTGTACTTGCTTGAAAGAAACTCATCTACTGTAAGTTAACCTACATATGTTGCATGTATGCGATATTTGGACCATTTTCGTGCAACGAAAAGAAGCATAGAAATATCTCCTCTTTTGAAAATTATTTAGAGATTATTTTACAATTCTAAAGACTCAAGATGACATGTTATGTAGGTGTTATACTGTTTACTGTGTTAACATTGCATCCATTTTCCACCAATTCAAAGCAATCCTATCCACCTTCACACTCAAATTATAAAAGGTGACTTACGCACTAGGCTGTTTTGAACCTTATCAGAGCTGAAATTGAACTGTGCGAATGATCACTATCCCCACAAATTACTTGCACTGTGTAATTGAGGGGACTTCATAAGGTTGACTACACTCTGCCTTCTATTTTTGATTGCCTTTTGGAAGTGTTTTTCTTCTACTAGGTGTTGAGGGCCATTCATGTGAGTGCTTCACCAGTAAAAGAATAGCTATATCTTCACCTCGCATCCCTACCTCTTCTTCTTCTAATAAATTATTCTCCTTTCCAGAATTATTAAGAGGTAAAACTTAAGCTTAACTCGGCATCTTGTCCACGTTACATAGTGCTCATCAAGTTATGCATCACAAAATTCACATACTATTCTTTAATAAAGTTGAACAGATTAATGGCTTTAAACTTAAGAAAAAGGCATAGTAAAGAAAGTAAGCAAGCATTCTAACACTACGACAAATATTGAAGGTCGAGGAGAGCCATCATCAAGGTGTGTCCCAACAACAAACTAACAGAGCTGACAGTCAGTAACAAAAGCGGTGGGGAAAACATTTATGGAACTCGGGTGGATTTTGAGAATTCGTTATACCGAAAGGGTTAATAATTCCTATTAGCCTGCAGTCCAGTAACTTCTTGATTCAATAACTATAAAGTAGTTGGGACTTGGGAGAGCATGGTCTCAGTCACACGGGATATTTTTTCATAAGTTTCCACGTAAAATTCTTTTGTGCAGTTAATTTCTTTATTTTTAACGTGGTTTAGTTGTTTCAAACTGTTCAATTTGAAATTGGGTTGAACAAAACTTCAACAACTTCAATTGTGATCTTCTTCACTACATTTTCCTATTTAGCCCTCCCCTCCAGGCTAAATTGGTCCTGACTTCCATTTTTCAATTTCTCTCAACAAATCTAAGAACCAAACAAAGCCTCAATCTTCTTCCATACAAAATAAAGAAAGAACATTCACCAGAATTTTGATATAATTCAACGGCAAGGCATTCACACATTCCTGTGCTGCAGCATTTTCAGTACAATGCTGGCCTGACCCAAGCGACTACCAGGGTGATCAAATTCCTAATACCACGCTACCCACAAAAACAAATTAAAATTTTGCACCCACGGAAACAAAAACATTTATACACTATGTGAAGTGACAAAAACTGAAATAAATGTTAACTAAACCCTAACACTAATTGAAAAACATGGGGGGACGACTTTTGAAGGAGGGGTAATGAGGGCAATTGATTGTACCTTGACGGCGATGGTGGGGATGGGTTGAGTGTGATCGTCGGAGATGACGACGTAATCGGTTAGAACGACGACGTTGTTCTGGATTTCCTCAGACACACACTTCGTTCCCGACGCCGGTAGGTTCAACCATATCGCCTCACCCATTTGTAGAACACCAATCGTCAAGCACAAAATAAAGAGTGGCAATAACCCGCCGCTGCGCAAGTTAGCAACCTCCCCCATCCTCTCTCTCTCTCTCTCTCTCTCTACAATACCCCGATCCCTTCCTCCCCCCGCGTCTATCTTGGATCTTTGAATATCAAATCTAGGTCTGATCCTACCGAGTTCAAAAAGTCTCAATCTCTCTCTTTATAGTCCTCCGCTTTGTTTCCGGGTTGAGTTCTCTCGTTTTGATATACCAAGATCGAAGACTCTCTCTCTCTCTCTCTCTCTCTCTCTCTACAATCGCTGTATCGAATTCAGGTCGACTGATCACTGGCTCGTCTAGGGGCTATTCCCTGTTAACAGTGAAGTATATAAAAATTAATATGTTTATATGAATTTTAATTTTTTAAAAAATTTGATTCATATGAGTGTTTTTTTAATTCCAAATTTCTTAATATAAATTCATCATCTCCATGAGAATTTTTTTTAAAATATAAAATTATAAATCAAAGTGAGAGAAAATAAGATAAGACAATTATAAGACATTGTAAGTAATAAAAAATTAATTATTTTAATAAAAAGATCAAAATGTAGATCAAAGCTCAAAGAGATGATCAGTAACATAAATTATAAGATATTATAAATAATAAAATATCAATTTTTATGAGGAAAAAAATTATTTTTAGTGCTTTTATTTAAATGTTTGCTCTAACTTCTACATTTTAACTTCTCTTTTTCTCTTTTTCAAAATAAAAAATTAATTTAAAATTTTGACACAAATTTAATAAAATTTCAGAAAAAATTATCGAGAAAGTAATAATAATTTCTAAATAATATGATCCAATACACTCTTAATGCTTAGAGGGCCCGGGCATTAATGGTAAGCGATGATATAGGGCCGGGAAGTTGGACATGGGCCGAAAAACTAGGTCAATAGTTTTGTTTTCTGCTTTCATTGTCAAAAAATTGCAAACACTTGTTCTCCAATGAAAACAATTCACTTTTTCAGGAAAAAAATATAAAAACAAAAAAGATGTGAAAGCCTTGTTTAACTTATCATTATTTATGGTCCTGAAAAAGAAAAGAAATGCAAAACTACAAACAAAAATAAAGAATACAAAATAATTGTTCAAATAGTAAGTAGACAATGTTACCCCCCAAAATTAAAAAATAAATGATGGATCGAAACAATAAAAGCATTAGATCATTTACTATCGTTCAAAGTTATTTTACTCACGATTCACTTGTTCGGAGAAGTATGTTTTTTTTATTTTACTCTGACAAAAAATATAGGATTTCAATACGAATTCCACATACTTAAAGACAATATTATAGAAATATATTCACTTTCTACACAATTTTTTGAGACTAACACACACTTAATGAGCACTGATTAGCACTTTTCAAAATATGAATATTTATATTTATGTGAATTTATATTGTAAGTTTTGGATGGTATTAGTAAGGGAAGGATTCATTCCTTCTACGAATTGTCAATCGACTCTATGGTCTTCTCAATATTGATTGATCTAACACCGCTTTCTTTGTTCTCTTTTTTTGATAAGGGGGCTCGAGATTATTGAAAATATAAAAGGTTGGTGAGCGAGTTTTGAATAATCGAAAGGTCTCACGAGATAATAAAACATTTCTCATTCATGATTCGCAGCTTAAAGGTCTTGAGAGTTTTACCATGTCAAAGATCCCTTTTGTGTATATAAATTCAACGTCGTCCATGGTTCTTGGTACCAGAATATCTGTAATGTCCTAATTTTTGACAATGTTAAGAAAATTATTTTAGAATGATTTGTTAACTAAACAAATAATTAAATGAGATAATACTATTTGTTATTATTAAACGCGGAAACAAAATTTTGATTACATGAGAAAAAGTTTATCAAAATATCCAAATCGGGATTAACATGTGGTACATTAACCTATTACGGAGAAAACTACAAGTAGGGTATCCATGTCTCGATGTAGTTTTCCTTCACCGTAATCCGGATCCTCTTGCTCAACTTACACCTCTTGATGCGTCTCCTATTGCTCCTTAATACTTGGCGTAATATGTCAGGGGCAATAATTTGCACCATGAGTTATGACACTCAATAGAAAGTACCACTCAACAAACCCAACATAGAAATACAACACTGCAAAAAAAAAAAAATATATATATATATATATATATATATAAACAATAAAAGAAAACACATCAAGTTCATTATTAATCTTTACTTAATGAATTATAAGAATCTTCTCTATGAAAAATTCGTCTTACCCTCTGACTCTAGCATAAGGCCCTCAGCTAAGATTCATCAGTTCTTACCTATAACAGACCCTTGATGAACTTAGTCCTAAGTGATATATCTGGCTAAGTTACAATTGACTTTGCAAGAAAATGATTTTCTACCATCCTTTCAATTCAATTCTGACTTCACGCTACCGAGATCTTACACGAAAATGGCATATCGGGTTCATCCCAACATATCTTAATTGCTCCCCAATCCAGTTCAAGACCCCCAATATTCTAACCGTCCACCCCTCGAGATTCAAAGCCAGAAATGTGATGTGTATTTTCCAAGAAGAGGAATAGTTTCAAGTTTTAAAACAGAGAGAGAAAGGGAACACTGGGACATATGCACGCCTGTTTAGCACAAAACACACACACCAATGCATATATGCATGCCTGTTTTAGTTTTTTCTGCCTGTTTGTTTTTTCTGTAAATCTCAATCGTTGGCTCAAATTGATCCTGGCAATTATTATAAAAGTGTACTGTAACCTTAACTGTTGGATCAAATCGATCCTAACTATTGTTGTAATAATGTGTGGAACCCACACCATCCTCATTTGTAATATAGATAGACAACGTTCTTGATGTATCAAAATTATCAATTAGAAGCTTTCAAATAGTCAGAAGAGATTGCATACATTTGCTTCATTGTTTGCATTTGCACCTTTGATCTTTATTTGGGTAGAGCTCAACAGCCATCTAATTGTTAGGTCACCTCCCAATTAACCCTATTTGATGCAATATTAGTTGCATAATGCCACCAGTCATTTTACCAGAAGATTATCCAGACACATCCGGATCAAGGTTCTATGTGTATTTAACGATTTTGGACATATTTGTGTCCGAATGTGTTCGAAAAATCTGTGTGCCATGACTTTCTGAACCACATATGTTGAATTTGAGGATTGAAATGAGAGAAAAAAGGCAACATTGTTATAAGGAAATTAAGACTGCTTTATGATTTAAAATTCAAAAAAGGCATCAATTTAATGAAAGCTTTGACTAAAGGCACCAACCAATGGCCCACTCTACAACAATCTAGATTATTCTAAATTATGAATGAGTCAAGAAAAATTATTTAGTGGTCTCGAGGAACTATTGATTACGTATTGTACTAGCGGTACATATCGTACCAACTTCATAATGGTAGCAGGCTACCCTCGGACCATTTCGGCCACCCATACTGAACTAGACAATTTTAATTTTTAATTTCCAATCGATATTTTTTAGACAATTACACATAAACTGAGAGTAAAATCATCCCTTAACCCTTTTATATTTGGTAATTTATTTATAAGTTGTGAAGATTTATTTTATATGTCTAATATAATTTTTATTGTTACAAATATTATTTGAAAAATGTATGTTACTTTTCAGCGATAAATTCGAAATGATACGTCGGTACACATCGATACCGGTACTTATCGTACCAGTAATAAAATAGTATGTTTGTCAGTACGAGATTAATAACTTTTTGTGGAACTGCAATACTTTTTTATCATAATTTTAAATGTGACTCAAAACTAAAAATATGAATTTTAGATCAATTCATAAAAAAAAAATATAAATATTGAGAAACCACATCCTACAATTACTCATTTCGCCCCTAAAATTTATTTCCTTTGGAAACCTGGAGATCACCGCAAGAGGTGGTTTAGCTTTGGATACTTTCAGAACCTGCCCACATCCCAATGGTAGCTATCAGTCCGAAGGCTCCAACTCCACGCCCAAATTGTTTGAGGGTACTCTTTTGGGATATTATTTACGATTAGATCATGTGAGAATTTTAAAAATATAAAAAAAATATTTGATTTAATCTATTTTATCTATAAAAGAAAAGCACAATTTGGTGTGTGTTTTTTTTTTTGAAATTTTATCATATTTCTTAACTTGTCAAAATTAACTTTTACAAAAACTTTTTTCACATACTAACAAAATAATAAAAAATTAACAGCTGGAGTAAAATTAACATTGTCTTAATTATTTATAAAAAATTATTCACTTCTTCTTCTCTAAATGTGTACAACCTTTCACTTTTACCAATTATCTTCTTCAAAATTTTGTTTAGATATACGACAGCCAAAGCGACATTAACTTGATACTTATTTTTTTATATATATTTGATAATATTTAACTTGCACGCATATTATGTGTGCTCTGAGCTCTAGTGGTTATAAAATGCGTTGAAATATAGGTAAAAAAAATGAGCACAGAAGAAAGAAAAAAAATGAATTGGTGATATTACTGTTAAGGCTAATTTGGGGCAGATTTAAATTTTGTTAAACATAGTAAGTACTATTTTATGTTTATTTTTTATTTTTTTAAATTAATTATTTGTCTAAAAAATGAATAAAAAAATATAAAAATGTAGACCGAATTTGAAAAAGTCCAGGTAAGCTAACAATAAAAACAAATGTAACCCAGTTATAGTATTTGTAGCCGACTATATTCTGTTAGTAGATTGGGACCAAAGCTGTCACGGTGGTCCACGCCATTGAATTATCATGAAGTCTGAGAGTACAATTTTTTGTGCCCAGATTATTCAGACACATGTATTCAAAACTGTTCGATACGTATGAAATCTTTCAAAATAATATGAAATTTTCGTGCGTCGAACGCTTTTGAATGCATATACATTCGAATAAGTACACGAAAAGTGTGTTCCTAAACTTGATCTGAAATCTGAATTATTAGTACTCCTCCTCTCTCTTGAATTATTAGCTCCCCCTCTGTCCCGCGTTTATATGATGAGCAACGTTATTAACACATTACGTTACACATTAAGTTATACATTATATCTATAACATAAGTTAATTTGAACACATATTAAAATTTATGAAACTTATTTTTATGTTTTGTCTTATAATATACTACATGATATACGTCAACTTGATGTGTTAATAGACATGATTCTCATCTCACTCTACCCTTTGTCTCAATTGACAGTTCACACACAGAGAGAGAGAGAGAGAGAGAGAATGGAAGATCTCTTCTCCCAATTCACTTTGCTCTCAGACCAAGCCCTACAATCCAAAAACTTTGATCCTTCCACAATCCAAGAGCTGATGAAACTCTTTGAACTTGATTCTTACAAGGCATGGGATGCCATGGAACTTGATTGCGACAAGGAACTCCAGAAAGCAGAGGACTCCATGGAAGAGGCAGAGGACTATCTTGACTCGTGCATGGAAAATGCAATGGAAGAGTTCCGGCGGTTCGAAGAGGATCTAGATCGCGAGGTTAGGGATGAATTGCGGGGATTGGATCGAGTCGCTGAGTCTGTTTGGAAGATGGGAAAATCGATGGAAAATGCAACTACTAGAGCTTCCAACAAGTACATGGAGGGTGCGGCGAAATCGGCAAGTGGTTCGATGAAATCGAGCTTGAAGGGAATTTCTTCTTCGAATTCCAACAAGGTTCATCCTTCTTGAATTTATATATAGTACCTTGTTGTAGTGTTATCTGTTGTTCGTTCCAATTCGGAGTGCTTTTGTTTTCGTAAGACGCAGATCCATGATACTTAACTGCTCTTGATCTACGGGGTTATTTGCCAGAAATTTGAGGCGTGTTTGTTAGCGGTGTACCGTGTACATTTCCTATCACTCATATCCGCCTTGTCATATCCATATTCGTGATATTATTTTAAAAAAGTCTGCGTACATAGATTATTCAGATATAGATGTGTCCGAAATTGTTGGATTCAAGTGAGTTCCTTGAATTATTGAGAGTCTCACGTATATCCAATAGTTCCGAACACATATTGTGTCCAAATGGTTTGTGTTCCTAGAATTACTCGCACTATTTTATCCACCAAGAAGGGAATAAATTATTTCACCCCTCTTTCTATTCATAGTTTACCCCCTTCTATGGCCCCCTTTGGCCTATGATTTTTATTTATTTTGTATTTTTGTTTTTATTCATTTTTTTCCATTTATTGTTTAAACCTCAATGTTTTATAGTTTATTGGTCCATCTTGATGAAAGGAATCTAAAAAGTATAAAATTATGTCCAAAAGTTAAAAAAATGTCACTAAAGACGACGAATAAGTAAAAAAAACTCTGTTTTTTAATTTATTTTTGTCTTTTCTGAATTTTTTCAAATTTGGCCGATGATTGATAACTTTTTTGAAAGCTCTTGTCGAGATGAACCAATAAATCAAAAAAAAATTGATGAAAAACAAAAAATTATAAAAAAAATTCAAATAAGAACGAAATTTTTTTTAATAAATACCACAGTCCAAATGGACTCATATTTGTCTTCTATTTGCGCAAATGTCATTATTAATTACGAGAATTTCCTCGCTCTACACATATCTACGATATTCTCATTTCCAAAAAAATACTCAAACAAACAATTTATAATTATTTGTCTCTCTATATTAAATTTTCATTATACTATATATATCTTCTCTTATGATTCTTTTGTTAGCGGTCAAAATTTTTGAAGGAATATGGCGAATATAACACGAGGGGAGATATAGTAAAAGAGTTGGATTCGTCAAAATATAAACTAAGAAAATCAAATGGTAATTACTTCTCAAAAATCAAATTTCTAAGCAGTTAGGAGCCTATTTTTTCCCTTGATTTTAGACTTTTGATAGATTTTAGATTATAATTAGAATATATTACTATCTTTAAAATTGTTTGGATGATATTTGCTGAACAAATTTTACAACATTATAGCGTTTGGTATAAGATTTTAAGAATAGATTTTTAGGTATTTTTTAACCATTCCGTCCCCTGTAATATTGGTTAATATTGTTGAAATTATGTACAACATTTCATTTTTTAATTGAGTGAAGCATTTTATTTTTTAAAATTGTGTAAGTAATTTTTTTTGTATGGTAATTAATGACTGCAATTGTACAAATTGAATTAAATATTACATAAAAATTTATCTATTAGTGAACGAAGGGCTATTATTAAATTGGAAAATTTTCTTTGGATAATTTTTTTGGTTTTGTGCACAAAATTTGAGGTTAGACGCGTGGAAAATGAAAATATATTCGGTTATTATTTTATATTTGGTTCGTTTGGAATATATGTATAGAATAAATGGTAAATTAAATTAGGTTTCTATTTACCTTTAAAGCGTAGGGTTTCATTTTATACACTTTTTCAAATTATGTTTTTATCTCATTTTTACATGGTTTAACATTTTTGCCCTTATTTTTTAGTGTTAGTTTACCCGCTTATCACTTTTTAAGTCAAAACATCTATTCTTGATTTGGTATGTTTATAATTGTAGCCATAAATTTGGCTAGAATTATGGAATTGAATAGGCTAACAAATAGTTATTGGAAAGGAATCAATTGGCCGAAAGATTTCATGTTTATGCTACAGAATATTGTATTTGCTGGAATCTTTAATTGACCGGAATCTTCGACTGAATATTTGATTTTCCAGCGAAACTTAATGGTTCACTAGAATTTTTATCATATCCTCAGATTTTTTGAACAAAATCTCATAAAATCTTAGTGATTCATTCTATTCTTATATTACTCATCAAGTATCACATAGACGCGCCATTTCTATATTCTTCGTTACCGGACACTGAATGATTAGAGTTAGGACGAATATCTCATCGTCAAACCTAAAGAATTTTTTTTGAAAATTATTCGGATTACATAGCGAGTGAAGAATCTATTTATTTTGTCATTTTTAGTTTGTAGTATCCGTTTTGAGTATGTGAAGCTAGATCTTTTCGGGAAGATCTGAAATTTATCATGTTTTGAAAATTTACCATAATCTGGGGATGGTTGACTCTTTTGTTGTAGTATCAATTTTGAGCATGGAAAATTTACCATATGCAAAGTGACCATAGCCAAATAATTGTAGGAGTTTACTATAATGATGCAAATATACGATTATACGTAAGTTACTATTGCAAAATATAGTAAACTGTCCGCGAGTGTGTAAAATTTACTATATGAAAATTGACCATCGCCCAAGAGTTTATTGATTAAGGACTCGTAATAAGAAGATGAGAAATCCTAGACAAAGTGAGCAAACCCAATCTCTTGTGCTTATGGGCCCAAGGACCATGCCACACCAAGCCAAGCCCAAGTCTAGACCCATGACCTAGGGACGTCGGACAGCTCGATCACGGTCCGGGCAAGTGGGGGCGGCGGCGCACGTGACCTATCACCTTTCTGCATACCACACATAGTGCATACTTAAATAATCAATTTATCATTCAAACCTTAATGGATTTTAACCATTCTTTTCAAGGTTTAAACTCCTCAAATAGGAGTATACAAATCCACTAAAACTCACTTCAAATGGTCTTAGGGGACTCCTTAATTTTTTGGACAAAGTCACCAAATAATATGGATTAAAATCTATTTTTTTCAACAAATTTTGATACTTCAAAGAAATTAATAAGTTTGGATTACTTGCCTATCCTAATTACAAGTCTGAAATTTGTATTGAAGCAAAATTATCCAGAACTTTTTTTCAGTCTATTCATAAAAATATTGAACGTTTGAACTTAGTATTTATTGATATTTTAATTTTAAATCAACCCAAACAAGAACCGGTAAAAAGTATTTCATTACTTTTATCGATGACAGTGTTCATTATTGTCATATATACTTGCTAAGAAGCAAGAATAAAACTTTGAAAATATTCAAAATTTATAAGAATGATGTTAAAAATTAACTTAACAAGAAGATCAAGGTAGTAAGGAGCGATAGAGAGATGGGGATTATGATGCATACTTTGGTGAGTCTTGTAAAGAACAAGGAATCATAAATCAATTTACTGCTTCTTATTCACCTCAACAAAATGATGATGCTAAATGCAACAATAGAACATTGAAAGAGATGTTTAATGCTATATTGATAAGTTTTGGGTTATCACAAAATGTGTGTGCTTGTGTGCTCTGTGTGCGTGCGCGCCCGCGGGGGGGGGGGGGGGGGGGGGGGGGGGGGCGCGGACTTAGCCAATCTTTCAATTAGATGTGTTTTTATGTGTTTATTTATTGAAATTTTTTTCGTCTTTATTTGAAATTTTTTTGTAATTTTTTGTTTTTCATCAATTTTTTTTGATTTATTAGTTCATCTCGACAAGAACTTTCAGAAAAGTTATCAATCATCGGCTACATTTGAAAAAAGTTCAGAAAAGACAAAAATAAATAAAAAAACAGAGTTTTTTGTATTCGTCGTCTTTAGTGACTTTTTTTTACCATTTGGATACAATTTTATACTCATTAGATTCCTTTCATCAAGACGGACCAATAAATTACAAAACATTGAGATTTAAACAGCAAATGCAAAAAAAATTGAATAAAGACAAAAATTATGAATAAATAAAAACCATAGGCCAAATAGGGCCAATGTGTCTTACTTGTTTATTCTTGCATTCAACCAATATGCAAAAAGTAATGAAACACTTATCAATAACCAATTTTCATTTTCAAAGACATTTAAGAGTAATTGTGTTTATCCTTTCAATGGAATAAAGGCTCTAAACTCATAGATAGTTAGTCTGTCTCCATAATTTGTTCCTTAAGATTACAGTCATCACTCAACACTTAAGAACATAAGCATGCAAGCTAAGCGTGAAGTGTAAATTTCGAGGATAGAACAATGAAAGACTCTTAACCAAGTGATAGCATAAAGAACTCAGATGTAAACGTTATATCCAAATACATCCAAAGTTACTTCTTACTATTCAAAGTGATCGAGAATAAACACATAATTCAAACTATTTTTGATTTTTTAGTTTTTAGTTTTTAGTTTTTTATATTTTGAAATTTCAATTATTTTTCTTGATTTTTGCCAAAAAAATATTTATTTTTATTTTTTTATGAAAAGAAAGAAGGTAAACAAAAATAAAATAAATATACTACTCTATTATATTACACCCCAATTGAAACTAGACAAAACCTCATTAGCCATATACGCCAAAAAAGCAAGGCATGAAAAGTAAAATAATAAACAAAGAATAGCACCTCAATGGGCAGACAACAATAAGCTGAATAATAATAGGGGGAACACCCCCAAGAAGACCTGCATGTTAATCCAAAAAAAATAAAAGAAAAACACACCAAAAACAACACACAAATAAAGGAACAGAAAAGGAAAAAAATGATATGTACAAGTAAAATGGCCCCTCACTCATCATCATCATAATGAGGGACCTAAGCTCCTGGATAGGGTGGATAATAAGCGGGATGGAAGGGGGGTTACTTGGACAAATAGAGGATCTGGTGAAAGTACCCCGTAAAATCACAGGTGCTCTTATGATGCGCCTCTTCGAGGTGGTGCACAGATGTTTGAGTGTAGTTTTGGTGCTGGAACATGTCGTGATGCCGGTCCTATGTTATTTTCCAAGGTGCTTCGGATGGCATTGGGGGTAAGAATGGGTCATAAGAAGGTGGTGGCGAGGCATAAACTAGAGGGGGTTGAAATTGAGGAGCATTGTGTCCACCTTCTCCCATTTCTTCATCACTCTCCTCATCACCGCCCAATGAAGGGGCATCATGTGCCACTAAGCAAGCTCACAACAGCAAGAGGAAGTTCTCTTTTGCCAATCCTTGGCCATAAGAGTACGGACAAAGTCATCCCGCTCCTCCTCCATCGAGATCTCAAAAGGAGGCTAAATCTGCACAAGAGAGGTAGGATCGAAGTGAATGTCGGTGATGAGGACGACAAATGGCATAACTGTTCGAGAGGACAGACTATCCGTAAACTTCATCATGCCTACCAGGATGAGCCATGGAAAGTCAAGCTGGGTGCCAGAGAAAATAGCATAAAGAGCCTTGAGAATGTCAAGGTGACATTCATTGTGGCCTGTTGGAAGTATGTTTTGGATCAGGATCGAATCAACAAATCACAAGTTTGCTGGCAGCTCAATACATCACACAAAAGTTTGGTTGGGGATGGGTCGGGCACTCAGGGTAGTGGCCATTTCTTGGGGCTTGTAGCCCAAAATAAGCAAGGTCAAACACGACACAATAGTGATGAATCAAACAATTAAGCACATGAGAAAGAGAGAGGTGCTAGTAATCTCAAAACAATATTCCGAGACCTCTGTAAAGATGAAATCAGAGTCGTCCAACAGGACATGTTCTATCAAAATAGATGCACTAAACGAGGGTAAATGGCTGGAAACAGGGGAGGATTTGGTATAGGGCAATTGGGGTCCACTGACTTGAAAACTGTTGCAATTTTTTATTTTATTTTATTGAAATTTGCCCCCTCCTCTCTTTACTTAGACAAGACAATTAGATAGAAATTTGCCCCCGCTTTCTCTCTACTTGGACAAGATAAGACAAAAAAAATAAAGATAAAAAATTTGACAAGCAATTTTGCCACACATTGAAAAATGAAAATAAGATAATGATTTTCTCTATTGCTCCAAAGGACAAAAGTAATTTTCTTTCTTATCCCACTTACCTTCTCATTCTTAACTCCTCTGACGCTCCTTATTTCTTTATTTTTTACTAGGAATGGAACTAGGAACGGATGGAGTAAGGGTCAAGTGGGATCATTTGACGCAACTCAGTTTTTTTAAAACTCCTATTATCATTATGGATTTGTAGGTTAATTAGTGGTTTGAGCCCTTAAACGTGTAATATTGTTCCAACTATTTTACCTAAAATATAAAATTGCTCTAAAAATTTCACTTAAGGTATAAAATTCTCCTAAATATTTTAACTAGAAATAGAAAAAAAAAATTTATTATGATGATTGTGAAAACAATTGTTGCGCATTTACATGAGAATGATCACTTGATAAATAAATACTTTACACATTTATGATGAAAAACATATTAATTTGCTATGTAGCTTTAGACTGTGTTTCTTTGGGTGTTTTTTAAATTTTTTGAGAGTAATGTTTGTGAATTTTGTTTGAAAAACAATTTCAAAAACATTGTTTAGTTTGTTTCCCAATCATTGACAACCACTAAATCATCATATTTGTCAATGATTAATGCATTAAATGTCCACATATGATTTTCTTTTGGTAGTGTCTGACACCGTTTATTTGATCCCTTTTGATCGTGTTTTTCAAATTTTATTTTTAAAAAAATTTAAAAATTTATTGTTCACTTAAAAAAATATTTCAAGATTAACTACGAACTCGAAATTATAAAATAAAATTTTTTTGTTAACAAAATATGTGTACAAAACTCAAAAAGAAGAGAAAGAAAGTGAGTGCCTTAAAAATATAAAAAAAATATAACCTTGAATTTTTTTCTGAAACATTTAACCAAACAATGTTTGAGAGTATTTTTTCCCAAAAATTAGTTTAGAAACACTCAAACAAACATAGCCTTAGTTAAAAATTTGACCCCACTGACAAAAAATTCTGACTCCACCGACAAAAAATTCTAACTCCACCCCTGGCTGGGAAAACCAAAATAAATATTAAGCATGACGTCGATTCAACATCTCTATGCCCCATTGAGCATCGGGGTTTGTGTGCATAAAGTCTTCCATGACTAAGACAAGGGATAAGAATAATCATGATGATCCACTAAAGGAGATCCAGATTGATCTTTTTATCCCCATGAACACTCCATTGGTTCTAGCGTGGCGACGCTGGATTGGCCTGCTCTCTAGTTGTTGGTGACCGAGTAAAACGGTAAGTCCCTATCCCGTCAGATGCTTTCTCTCTTCGAGGGGACGAAGCTTGTCAGGAACCCATTTGAGTGAGGCATCACAACATTTTTAATGAACTATTTTGCCTTGGTTAAACGAATAACAACTCTAAAATAACAAAAGAAAAAAGAAAACGAATAAAACTCACAAAGTGATCGAAAAACGCTCGTCGGAGATTTAATGGGGTAGCCATAAAAGTGCGGCCAATGAACAATTGGAACCCGCAAAGTGAAGCCAAGGTCTCAAGGAAGCCAAATAGGTGCATGGTTTGGCTTGGGGATGCTCTTGTTGGCATAGATTGAGTGTGAAACGAAAAAATGTTGATCGAAAAAAATGATAAAACTTGGTCAAACAAAGTCTATCGAGCGGAAAAAGTCTTTTCAGACGCTCATCAGATGCTTGAAAGTGAAGAATTCGAGTTTAGGGGTGAGAGGAACCGAAATTACGGTTTAAGAAAAGGGGAGGCGCAGTTTGAGAGAGATGAAAGTAGGAACGTTATGTTTTTTTAGCAAAAAATGTCCTTTTATACGTGCAGTGTGTCCAGATGCCAAGCCACCCCAATTGGACGGTTGGCCCAAAAAAGTGCGTCCGGATGAGAGTCACGTCTGTTCATACCCTTGGCCCATAAAAATTTCCCTAGGGCTTGAAAATGGTGTGTCCAGACGTGGCTAGGTATGTCCAGACGGGAAATGATACTTTGCCCCCTTGTTCTCTCTTTTTCTCCCTTTTCACCCCTTTCTCTGTATTCATGACCTTCCCGAGCAAGTTTTTGGCCTCGACTTCAAGACTTAGGGCTTCAAAATGACACAGAAAAAAATACATACATGGAAACTTTGGATTGCCTCCCAAAATTTGCTAAGTTTATCGTCTTCAACCAAACGCATCATAGGAGACCATTGATCATAACTTGGTTTCATCCAATCAACGGACTCGATGGTGGTCTCGTCCATGATTATTTCTCCAATGTCTTCCACGCATGGCTTTAAGCATTAGCCATTAACCTTGAAGATTGTGCCAATGTATGGATCACGGATTTCAACTGCTCTCTGAGGGTGAACTTGGATGAGCACATACAAGTCATCCCACCTTGATCAATTTATCCGGAAATAATTTAGATGGGCATTGAAGAGCCAAACCTTATGGGCGGATTCAAAGGACTCGTAGAGTATATTTTATCATGGAAAGCTTTAGTTCGTTCCTTATAAAACCCGGGTTGTAATGCCCCATGTATATCACTAGCCTAATAACTTGTTCGGGCCTAATCACATGGCTCAAAATACTTAACCCAAGTTATTAGTAGTGATATACATGAATCATTATATACCTAATATTGCCCATGTAAATTTTTAATGTGGTACGAGATGTCACAATCTCCCTACCTTTAAAACCTTGCGCCCTTGCAAAGAGTTAACACCAGAGTCACTAAGTTAGAGCTTTTGGTGCGACCAGTCAATGGCCATATCAAAGTCGAATTACTTGATTGCCCATAAAGCTCTATGCTCCAATTCCATAAGTAAATGGCATACCTTACCAAAAATCAACCAATAAGGTGACATGCCGATAGGTGTCTTGTATGTCGCTCGGTAGGCCCATAGAGCATCGTTCAGTCTCAAAGACCAATCTTTTCGATCGGGTCTTACCCTCTTTTCTAGAATACTTTTTTGACTTCCCTATTTGATACTACCTGACCACTAGTCTGTAGATGATAAGGTGTTGCCACCTTATGCATGATTGAATATTTGCGAACTAGGTTCACGATTGCTTATTCAGGAAATGAGTGCCTTACTTTTAGTTTAGTTTGTTTTGTAAAATTGAATTTCAAATAAAATCACAATAAATTAAGCATAAGAATCTTTATGTCGCATTACCGAGGATCTCGTTTCAAAAAATTATCCTGTCTATGAACTTTACTAGGACTAACTAATAAAAGGCTTAGAACCAAAATTGCTCTTAGAAATCAAACACGTCTCGGAAAAAAAATTAAAATATCGTATTCATCTAGAATAAAAATAAAAATTGTGTCACTGATTATAGTACGAGGGCAGCCGAATAAGCAAAAGATATTACCTTGAAGGAACTTGACCACCACTTTGTGGTTGTTTGTCCAGGTGGCTACTGCTTTCAACCGACACATAGTCGACTGCCACTAAAATGTACTCATTCCCGTACGAGGACGAAAGCGGTCACATAAAGTCTATACCCCATACATAAAAAACCTCTACAATGAGGATTGGGGTAAGTGGCATCAGATTGCGTCGGGACATGGTCCAAGTCTTCTGGCACCGCTGACATGCTTGGTAGAACGAATGGGCATCTTTGAATAAGGAGGGCCAATAAAAACCACTTTGCATCACTTTCGTTGCAGTCTTCAATCCACTAAAATGTCCAGCATACTCAAGAGCATAGCAGAAGGTCAATATATTTTGGTGCTCATTCACATCGATGCACAGTCTAATGATCTAATCTGAGCATACTTGAACAACTCAAAATTTTCCCATCAATAGTTCTTAATCTGAGCAAAGAATCGGTCCTCATCTTGCTTGGACTAGTAATTAGACAATGCGTGTGTGGGTAGGTAATTGACAATATGCACATACCAAATTGGTTGAACTTGTGATACTTCAAATAACTGCTCATCGAGAAATGAATCTTTCAAAGACTGTATATCGCCAACTATATTAACAAGAATAAATGACAAGTGGTCAGTTATAGAATTTTTAGAACATTTCTCATCCCGACTTTCAATATCAAATCCTATTAATAAACAATCAAGTGTTAATAAGATTCACCACATACATATTCTAACTAAAATATTTACCCAAAGCTATATGTTTATTAAGAATGAGGGTTCTTACAATTGCGTCGATCTTCTCCGAGGATTCTTACTACAAACACACTATCCTCACACATTTTACAAATTATTCAACAGATTTTCCTCCTGTTACCTTCCATAATTTCTTGACTAAAAACATTAATATCATCAAGCATTCTTTATTACATAGAAAGAATACCCGGCTATTAACCTATATGTTACAAAAAATAAAACTTAATCTCATTGTGAGAACCTTACCTTAGTCCCACCCAGGTGACTAAGGAAAGTGTAAGTAGTATATAATGGAACGTATCAAGCTACTATACATCTTGAGTTATATTTTTTGAGCCACGTGATTAGGCTAAGAGTTAGCAGGTCAATTGAGACGGATTGTTGCATGTAAGTGGTATCAGAGCCGACACCACTCAATAGTGTGTAGCGGGTCCCGCAAGAGAAGTGCTTGGTGTGTCCCACTAAGGGATGACCTTGAGGTGCTTAGGTAAGTGGTGGAAGTTACTAGATCACGTGACGCAACGAGGATGTTACGCAGGAGGGTGGGGTGGTTGAGAACCCTCACCTTAGTCCCACATTTGTGGTCTAAGGAAAGTATAAGTAGTATATAATGTATCCTGTTGAGCTACTGTATAGCATGAGTTATAATTTCTAAGCTACATGATTAGGTTGAGGGTTAGTCGGGGAGGTGTCGCGGATCTTTAAACTCATTGATCTTTTCACTAAAACTATTCTATGGAGATTTTTTCTTCAACAATATGTACATTAAGAAAGGGTATCTAATATTGTTAAAATTGAAATGAAAATAATAATAATACATAGTCGACCAAACTAAACATTTAAAAATTCAACAGAGAAAATATTAAAAGAGAAATAAATCACATTGGCCTTTTATAATGCTTTCATTTTATCTATAAACACAAAATGGGTAAGTGATGCTGTTAGTAGATCAAATTCATATTAAAAGATGAAAAATAGTAAGATATATTAAGTCAATAATATGATTGTAATCATGAAAATAAAATATGCATAAATAATTATGCAAAGTCAACAAAGTTTATAACGTTTAAAGCTCCAATAAAAAAAAATGTGAACATTAAAGAACAAAGCTAAGTTATATTACTTTTTCTTACAACAAAATCATAATAGTTATTTTTCTAAATATTACAGGTTAGAAAAAATAAAAATAATATATATGTGTGATGTGTCTAAACTCATTTTATTAATATTATTATGTTTGATGAAAGTTACGCGTGGACTCACATTTTTACGTCAATAAGAGCTTTAGTAAATTGGTAGAAGACTTGTATTCATTTACGTGGAATACTTTAATTTTTACCCTCAAAAATACTTTAATTCATTTACCCTCCCCCCCCCCCCCCCCCCCAAAAAAAAAAAAAAGGCGGGGATCATTGATTGAACGGTTCAGTTCTCTTAATTGTGAATCCTTTTTAGTTAGCCAATAATGGTCTGAACTATTTATTTTTATAGCTCGTTGAGAGCATTGACTACGCCAAAAATTACATTAATTGGATGACATTAACATGCTTTTGGAACACATATTTATTTTTAAGAAAAAATATATTGTAACACTAAGGCCTTGTTTGGTAACACTTCCTGTTTTCTGTTTTCTATTTTCTATTTTCTATTCTCCAGTTTCCGTTTTCTGTTTTTAAAAACGAAAATAAAAAACATGTTTGTTTGTACCTTTTTTTTTTTTGTTTTTTGTATTACTGAAAACAGAAACATGTTTGGTATGCCCCCAAATATCTTTTTTTTTTTTTCGATTTGTACTAACAAAACAAATAAACATTTTTCAATAACAAAATATATTACATAAGCAAACTAATTTCATTCTAAAGTCAATCCAGAATAGTTGTACAAAAGTGAATTAAAATACTGCATAGCTAAAATGTTACACAACCATCTTCAGAATGAACACGAAGAACAAAATAAAACATAAAAATATATTGCATGCAAACGAAGCACACACAAAATACTTGATCCAGTCTGTTGAGCGTGCTCTGTTGTTCATTTCGGATGATCTACCATTATAATTTTGTTGGGGAAGGTGATCCAGTGGCAAATCATCATGGAGGTGTAGCTCATCTTGCCATATAAACCCACTACGATGGTTCAGATTACGGGGGCATCGATAAAATGGTCTTTCATAGTTTTTATCTGTCTTTGCTATTCGTAACACCATTCTACCAAAGCGACATTTACATGGAGGGCCAAACTCTTCATATTTCGCCATACCTAAAAATAAGATTAATTATTTGTAACTACCAATGTATGTCATTAGATTCACAACTACAATAATATTACAAATGCACAGAAAAACCAAGCAAAACGTTCGACAAAATATGAAATAGAGATAAGTTAGAGTCATATTCCTTACATATTACAAACCAAGTGCTGGAAAAATATGCAAATATATATAATAACATAAATGGTACAACCTTAAGTAAGTACATACAACATAACACACATATCAACGCCTTTGGGTTTGATATATTTGACGGGGAATGGTGTCACGAAGTCTACCCATTTGTTACAATTGACTTGGTGTTACATTTAATTGTTGTGAGGCTGACGTAGAACTTTCACCACCATGATTACACTGTTCACTATCAACAATCATGTCCTCATCGCTATACGTGTGTACCATCTATAGCACCGATATAATCCTATAGAACAACCGACACGTAAATAAAAATTACGTGTCATGATACCGGATAAACCCATTCAATGTTAAAAAAAAATATTGAAGATACCTTAAAAAATGGCTAATACTTGGGGTTATGCATAATTTGGGGAGGAATCTCGTCAAATGATGAAAGTTGAATAATAATCTTTCCAAGTCTACATACGGCCTTTAATACCCGGATAAAATATCTAGAAATGGTTTCTCCTGAATGTTGGAATCGCTCTTGGATTACACGATTTCGTATGTTATGTCCAACCGCAAGCAAAAAAATACATACTTGCTCTTGAACGGTTAAATACCGGGAATGCTTTAATCCCCTGTGTTCCTTAAGCGCCTCACAAAAAGCAACGAAAACATGTGTTTCCATTCGAAAGCTTTCTTCACACCTCCCATCGTGACCATTCAGTACCTCTATTACATAGTCGTGTCCTCTTAGTATAGAAGTTCGACAAGGTATACGTTCATAGTGTCTTCGATAATGCTTGGCCAGTGCTAATGTAACTAAGGCAATCACGGTGTCATCGTCGGAATCAGTTTCTAATTCTTTATCACTGTCATCGCTTGAGTCCATTTCTTACCCTGTAATCAATTAAAAGGCCTCCAATGAAGAAAAATAATAATAAATATCTTTACTAACACAAATACACCTACGAAAACATAACAACTGCATATAAGGTTCATACGATGCATAGTTCAAATGTAGCAAACAGTCTAAAAACTCCACCAATCATAGTTCAACAAAGTTATGAAAATAAAGACTCCAACAACTATACTTATTACACACCAGAATTTCAAGTTTAGAACTAATAAAAAAAGACACAGCATACTTAGACAAATAGCTTATGCAGCTACACTCTCCTTCAGATTCACTCTTTTGGGGTCAAACTCATGATCCAATCCTTCTTCCTCTTCTCGGGCATTTTAAGAAAGATGGATCTCCACTCGGGGTCTTCCTTAATGGTTTTCACTGCAGCAGCATAATCCTTCCCTTCTAGTTCTTCCATTCCATTCAAAACATTCATACACTCTGTCAAATTAAGTTGGTTTGCATCACCAAATTCAAGGGAAGCAACACTGTTTGTGGACTTGGCCATATGCTTTGCTTCAAGAAGTTCCACCTTTTTTCTGTTACTTTCAGCGATAACACTCAAGGATTGAGTTAGATTGGCAGAAAATGAGTCCCTCTTCCTACTCTTGCTACTTTCTTTCGCATCAGAAGGCTTTGCAAGTTTGACATCCTTCATCTTGCCTTTCCTTCTTGACCTTTGAACTTCCAAATCATCAAGGCCTTCTTCTTGTTTAATCTGTATTCCTATGGGTTCTGAACTTTCTGTTTCTGAAGGAGATTGGGTTGACGCATGAGCGTTGAACCCAGTGGCAGTGGTGTCTCCAAGTACTCGGGTCATCGCAGCATAGTGTTTGAATCCCTTTTTCCTGAAATGCTTTGCTTTCTTATTAACCTACATGACAAATACATTTCTCTATATTAAAATTCTAACTAAGGAAGAACCAACAATGAAATTAACAATCATGGGTTACGTCTAACCTGGTACAGCCTTGCCCAAACTTCATCATCAGCAGTTACAGTGCCATTTATGGGACACCATCCAACTCCACTTTGTTTCCAAAGGCTCACAAACTTGGTGTGCATGATTTGCAGTTGGTTGAACTTGTTCCTAAGTTCATTTTCAGTATATGGGTATGAGGTTTTAGCGACAAGTTTTTTCCTCATCCGTGGCCAAGCTTCTTTTTGGAAAGTACCCGTTGTCCTACTATGGAGTTTAACCTCTTCATCCATGATTTCAACAAAGATGGCCTCACTAGATGCAGGCCAAGGTCCATCTTTTTCAACCACTTTCACAACATCATCCTCATTCCTAATAGTTTCATTAGCATTGGTAGCCATTTCCTAGTTCGAATAAGTAACGACAATAAGTACACCTTAGAACAAATTTGTTGACAAACTTGACAAATTAAAACGAAAACCTAATCATAGATCTCAAATTTATTGACAAACAAATTTGTTTACAAATTTGTCAACCATAACCTTTTCACTCGGAGAGGGTAGCATACAGGAATGCTCTAAGGAACTATCAGGACATAGAGAAACGAGGGGCTCCAACAATTGACTCATGGGAAAAGATTGAGGAATGGGACCCGGTTGTTACAGAAATAGCACATAGAGATAATTGTCACCGCAAACTACAACGTATTTGTCAACCTTATGAAAAATATTGGTTTCTCTAGACATGCAAATATAGTTTACAATCTATGTATAATGTTCCAAAGAAATAGCTGTTCCAATGATGTCCTCTAGAATCCCAAACCCAACATATTACTCGTTAAAAACTTATTCACCCCACCTCGAGCAATTCGATCTGGTGTACCAAACTCCCACGAAAGATCTGCTAACGGTCAAAAGATGTTGATGGCTAATGCATTAACTTCTCTGAATTCCAATAAATGATGAAAGAGGGAGTTCACGTTCCTTCCGGTTAGTTTTTCCCTTTCATGTCAAGTATATCCCGCATGTTGTCAGGAAAATAGAATAAAAAGACGGTTTACAAGTTGCAAAATAACAAAAGAGACTAACCGCACGTGTATAGGACAAAGAACTTGGATAAGGACATGTTTACTAATGACACCCCCCACTAATGCAAATATTATAGTAATGTCATTGATTTCGCGAGTGTGTAGATGTTCACATTTCCCTAAACACAGAATGTTGCAGAACAACTCCTAACAGAATTCGTTTGGTGTATGTGCCTGGCAGGGGATTATTTGTGCAGCGGTTCTGTTGATAAGAGCATTGGGATATGGAGGAGAGAGAGCTGTGGTGCTATTTGTAGAGTTGGGGTTATTACAGGACAAGAAGGGCCAGTGAAGTGCTTGCAAGCATCAGGTAATAGGGTTGGAGGTGGGTTTATGCTCTATAGTGGAAGCCTTGACAAGAGTGTAAGAGTTTGGTGGGTTCCCAAAAACTCCAGCAAAACAGTGGAAGAAGAAGCCTCTCAAATGAAAAGTATAGAGAAAAAACCAATGGTATTGTGTTAGGAAGTCTTGGGATGAAAAGTATAGAGAAAAACCCAATGGTATTGTGTTAGGAAGTCTTAGGATTTGTGGGTGAAGAAGCATTGGTCCCTTTTTTGAGTGTTTCCAGTGCTTTACAGTCCAAGGCGTTTAGTCTTGTGTATGATCATATGTATATGTTATGAATCCTATTAGATTTGAGTGAAAGTGGTGAGGAAAAATCGGCCTTGTTTACGCTTTTGGGTGTAAAACTCCACATGTATATATAACCACAACAAATGGGGTAGAATCCTAATGCCATTAGTAGGTGCATATTTCCCCAAAACCATCAGATTTGAGTGTGAAGAAGATAATCAAAATGCCATGAGTATTGCAACCTCTGGCTATACAAAATGGAATGGAAGATTCATGCAGACAAAGAGAACACTGAGACAAGGATATTCGTATGGTTTGAGATATTGGATTTTCCACTACTCCACTAAATATAGTCTCACGGTGAAATGGAGAAACATCAATAGTATCATCACAATATATGCACTAAGTCAAGCAATTTCTTTTATCATAATTCAGCAACTCGCTCAATAATTTATACAGTTCAATTTTCTGAAGTTCTGATTGCAATATGCAAGTGTGATGCCCTATTATACTAAGTTTCTTTTAGCTCTCATTTACTTCCCTAAACAACCACTTACATTGTTTTTTATTTTCATTCTCAACATTTTTTCTGGTTGAAGACAAAAGATTACCTTGGGGACCCATCAAACAATCTACTTTAACATCCTATATCACAACGTCAACAAGTTTTGGTGCATACACTAGAAGGCTGTAATGCAATTTCCCTTCAAGGGCGTTGGTTCAGTTCTACGGGTGTTGGTTCAGTTCAAATAAGTGTCAATATTTGCTACGAGTGTACTGATTAACAAAGACCTTAAGCAAAATAAGTAGAATCAGCCATGGCAAACGAGTGTACTGATTAACAAAGACCTTAAGCAAACTAAGTAGAACCAGCCATGGCAAACGCGTAAAAATGGAGAGCCACCGAGAACGAAAAACGAACAGAGTAGATCGTACCTTTTTTGCCGGAGAAATGGAGATGGAGATGGAGGCGAAGGCGGAGGTGGAGGCGTAGGCGGAGGCGGAGGCGGAGAGAAAACCCTAAGCGCGGACCAGATCTATCCCCAAATAAAGACGCGCCTGGCCAAAAAAATGACGTTCCTGAGATTTGAACCCGGACCACGCGTGTGTTAAGTGCCTCCACTGTTCACCCGCGTGTTTCCCCGTTTGCGTTTTTTGTTTTCAAAAAAAGTTGTCACGCCCCGAATTTTCATATAAATAAAACACAAAACAATATCCATAACTTTACCAAATACCATTTCAAAGTCAAGGGGCACTACCGGCCCAAGATACATAGTCATGATTTTCAAAAGATGAGAGGGTTCACTTTGCGTTAACAAAATACATAGAGGAGTTATAGTACATCTACCCAAAAATAAGTCTATGCAGATGTGAATTAACTCCTTCCACTAGTCTATCCAAAAGGTGTCACACCAAGCAATCCATGCTACTCCTCCGCTACGGTACCTGAAAGATGGAAGGGTTGAGCTACAAGCCCAGTAGGAAAATCTATGCCAAGATTATGCGCATGTGAGATGCATGGCATGCACTAATGATCATGGTATAACAATGTAGCATTTTCATATATCATACACTACCACACGAATCACATTCCACAATTCGCCGATACATATACAACAACCACACCTCGCAATTAACTCATTACTCACATCCAATGCCAATCGAATACAATCACACAAGTCAAGATAGGTTATACCCTAGCACTTCTCCCAACGGAGGCTAGACAATGCATTAAGTCGTACCACACAATAGTCATACATATATCCTAGCACATCTCCCAACGGAGGCTAGCCAATGCCGATTCATGGCGTTTCCTAGCACATTCCCAAATGGGAGCCAGTCTCGTTGTTTTCCTAGCACCACTCCCGATGGAGGCTAGTATTGCACTTGTCATTCATTCTAACAAAATACCAACATTCCACGATCACGTCAAACTATCAACCAGAGATGGTCCAAGACATAATTTGAAACAGAAACACAGCCTAAAGAGAAAACAACACATCCGCCCGGTTCCGTCCGGTGGCCGTCCGGACGCCGGGCAGTCCCGTCCGGACGCCGGGCAATCCCGTCCGGACGCCAAATTCACTACCTCTCTGTCCGATTTCCTGGGCCAGCCGTCCGGACGCCCATGGTCTCCGTCCGGACGCCCCGACGCGATCTGCAGAAAACTGCGCGATTTCCAGATTTCGCAAACTCTCCAAATCTCACTATGGCAACAAAATAACCACGAAATAGACACCAAAACACATCACATACACATAATACAAGGTAGAAATCCTTACCTCAAGCTTCAAAGTGGAAGATTTGGTCCAAGGGTGAAAGCCCTAGCCTTGATGGTGCTCCAATGCTCAAACCCGCACTTCCCGAGCTCCTAACCACGATCCGTCTTCGATTCCACGCTAGACACGATGTAGGCCTCCTATATCTCCGAGCAATTCGACAATGGTTGATTGGATAGGTGGGGAGGTTAGAGAGAAGGAGGAGCAAAGGGTTAGAGAGAGAGAGGGGTTTGGGGGAAATGGGGGTTCTCCTCCCCTAAGCCCCAAAAATCTGATTTTTAAGCCCCAAAGGGCATCCACGTAAATAGCCAAGTAAAGATACGCGCGCGAAATAAAACAAGGGACTCCGGGCTCGGTTCCTATGATTATAATCCGATACCTAACACAAATAATTTAGTTTATTTATCCAAAATAGACTTTCAAATAATTATTTTTTAAAACTCAAATTTTCCGGGTCCTTACAAAAGTGACTTCCCACTTCTTTCTATTTCCTCTTATTTCGCAAATAATAGAAACAATTTTTGGAAATTTGTAAACAAAACTCAACCCAAACATATTTTTTTTTGCTGAAATTGCAAAATTCCGAAAACATAAACAGAAAACACAAAAAAAAAACGGTTTCCAAACATACCCATAAAATTTCGTCAATGTGCTCATTAAATTCTGCAAAACAAACTATTTGAATTATTGAATGAGTCCGAGAAAGGACTCATAATTTGGTATAACCAGTCTTGTTAAGTCCGGTTTGGAAGAAACATTCGGACTGATTTGGTGTGTTTGGTTTAAAATTTTAAAAACAAAAATTGATCTAAATTAATTTGGTCCAATTTAGATTTGATTTGCTCGATTTTAATTTATCGATTTGGTTTGGTTATCAAAAAGACCAAGTCCAACTTACCTTAAAAAATTAAATTTTAATACACAAATACGTAATTGGGCCATGAATGAGTTATGCTCAATATAAAAAAAGAATATTAACTTATTTATAAGTGTTTATAATTTAAAAAATATTTATTAAAAAATAAATTTATCATCAATAAATTTAAAAATTTTTAAAAATACATATTACAAGTTTTTTGATTCGGTCTGCTTCCGATGTTGAAGATCATAAAATCAAAACCCAATTGAATATTTTAAAAATAAACAAAATCGAACTAATTAAAAAATCAGACAAAACCTTCAATTCAGTTCAACTTTTTTTTTTTTAAATTTAATTCGATTTTCTTATTTTTACTAAGAAAAATAAAAATGAAAAAGCATGACCTAATCCTCCACAAATTAGGCCACATGAACCCAATTTGTCTTGTTCAAGTTTCTCATTCCTCACCAAAGTCGTAAATTCCTCATCTTCATCGCCAGTCGCCACCATCGACCCCCTTTGCCCGCTGCTCAGACACACAAACATACGATATAATCATCTTCAAATCCTCCATAGCGTGGCAAAGAGTGCTTAGATTCGGTTTATGAAAAGATTTTCTTGCACAGATCCGTGACAGATTTTTGTGAAGGTAAGCTCCGTTTCCTACTCCAACCCAGTTTGGTTTGACGGAAAATATACCGGGGAAAATCTTTGCATGGAACAAATTATACAGGGAAACAAATGGATTTTGATATGATTTGGATTGAAGTTTGTTTTTTGCAGGTGATATTGTTTGTGGTGTAGCATAATCAGTTCTTCTTTGGGGCGGTGGTGGAGGTAGAGCAAGATGGCTAGGGATAGGGATAGGGATAGGGATAGGGATAGGGATAGGAACAGGGATAGGGATTTGTCGAGGTCGCCTTCGTACAGAAGAAGGTATTCTCCGTCGCCTTATAGCAGGAGAAGCCGAAGAGACAGAAGCCGATCTCCATATTCCTACAGCAGGTGATACCCGATTGCTCACTCTATCCATCTCTCTTTGTTTATTGGATTTCTTGGAGGTAGATTTCTGATCTCTTTTTGCTTATGTTTTTTCCCTGATCAGAATCACAAACTTGATTCGATTTAACTGAGATGTTATTGAACAAAAATATAGGTGGGGTGGTTTATCACTGTCAGTGAGTGATCCAAAGGGGGCTTAGAGGAGTGACCGCGCCCCAGAAATTTTAAGAACCCTAATATATACGAGCAATATGCAGGATTATCGCAAAAATTCAGGGGTTCGCACCAGCAAATCGTACAAGTTTTGCACCCTGAAAGTTGAAATCAACCTGATCGCTTGCACTTGAGAGCTCTTATGTATGTCTAGTTACTAGTTAGTCAAAGAGGCAATCCCGCTTGTGAGTGCTGGAGTTTTATACAAAGAGCAATGGTGAAGTGATCTGTTTGGATACCGTCTGATGAGAACATGTGTCGCAGCAGATGGTATCCAGGTATGGTCACCATAGCATTGTTTTTAGGGATGCCCTATCGAAAAAAAAGATTTCCTCCTTTCTTTTTGTTTGGCACATTTGGTTTATTTGGTACTGGGACTAATTGCTAGTTTATTATGTTTGGGATTGGATTTGTAGCGGATAAGGTGAGGGAAAAGTAGTGATGGATGCATAAATTGCCTAGTTCTTTTAGTTGGATGAACTATATGAGAAGAAACTAAGTTGGGAAAATGTCATTTTTTTGGTGTTTGGTGACTTGTAGAGAAATGCATAGCTGTAATTTCATTTTTCTTTTCATTCCCTCTTCATACCCAAGATCCAGACATTGCACAAGTCTCGCAAGAGTTTAGAGCATTGGCATTATGCCATACAAAGACAAATGTACAGTTTAGAGTAAAAAATGTTTGTACCCTGCGTAGCAGGGATGCAGACACGAACACAGGCACGTGACATGGGATTTTTGAAAAAATGGCAGGGACATGACAATTTCTTTTGCATATAATATATATGTACATACACAAACAAACAACAATACAATCAATACAAATCAAAGAGATGCTATATCTGGATTTGAGAGAGAGAGAGAGAGAGGTACCACTGTACCAGAGATGGCTGTGGAGATGAAGATGAAACGTTTAGTGTTTTAAACCTTTGATTGCAATTTTAACCCATATATTATGTAATACCATATTTGCTCCCAAAAAATTTAAAAAATAACAAATCTACCTTGCGTGTCCCAATCTGTGTCCCTGCCGTGCCCCCCTTCAAAAATAAAATAAATTAATTGGACACAAATGGTGTGTCCCATACATTTTTCGGCATGTTCCTGGCATGTCCGTGTCCTCTGAGTGTTTGAGACAGATACAGGGACCTCAGAAGAGTGTCGGTGCTACATAGTTTGTACCTATCTATAGGTATTTGTCGATTTGAGTTTCCAACCCAAGATTGGACTTGACATCATTTGATATTATTGTTTTCTCATGGCTGATCTTCTTATTGGCTTCTTATCTTTATTTCACATAGCAGACCGTTGTGGATAATTGCGTTCACTTTGTACTGCTTATGATGTTGCTCCTCTGAAAGATTCCACCTTCCATGACTATACTTACAGACTTACAGTTGATCGCCGTCATAGTTGCACGAAGTGTTTCTCATTCTTTGGTCAATCTGATGATTATCCTACTCAAGTTGTAAGGAATAGTGGTTGAGCTATCTGACTTTGGGAACTTTCACTCATGTAATGTGTTGTGGAAACATGCTAAAGAGATATTTGCAACATAACATGAAGAATATTAGACAAGCAAGATAGAATACATTTCTTTTTCCTAGAAATTTAAAGAGACGCAGTTGCCTCCCCTTGCGGGAAGTGAGCAGGTGATGGTTGCTGATGGGTGTCTTTTCGTTGTTCGAGTCTTTAGCAGTTTCATATGAGAAAAGAGGGAGCAACCAGTTTATTCTTAGCAATATTTGAGGTAACTGTACATGATTCTATTCATATTGTGCCAGATGGTGGTGGGTTGGTTTGATGCTATACATGTGTATATTCTATGATTTGCATATCTTATTTATTTTCTCATTAATTAAATGGTATTGCACAGACGAAGAAGTCGTTCAATTTCCCCTCGACGCCGCAAAAGTCCTTCACCATCTCCAAGACGCCGTAAAAGTCGCTCTCCTACACCAAGGCGTCATAAGAGACAAAGGACCATCTCTCCTGTAACTAAATCTCGCAGTCCTAGTAGTGGGTCAACAGAGCGCAAAAATGCTAGCGAAAAATTGAGAAAAGAAGAAGAGGAGAAGAAACGGTATATTAACACTTATGTCCTTTTTCTGATTCACTCTTTTCACATTTTTTGTTCATCTGTTTGTACTTTGCACCATCTTAGAGTCTGTTTGTTTCCCTCGTTGTTCCACTATTGTCTTTTATGAAGTATGTAGGACCCACTGTCAGTCGTGGCGGCTTTTTACTAGAGAATAGGGAAATTGCCGGGAATCTTCTTTGCTTGATATTCCTGTTCGTTTATGATAGGCCCACACCTTTTATCGTTCTTTTATTTTACGTTTGACTAGAATAAATGAAAGAGAGGCACAGTGCGTCAGAGGGGAAAATCTACAGTATTAAATGACTTGTGTTGATAAAACCCACTTTGGTGCAGGTGCCTTGATGGTGATCAGGCAAGAAGCTATTGGCCCATGCGTATTTGCTTTTTGATTCCTTGGTTTAACAAATCAACGCTAAATCATGTCATTGCACCTGGGCATGCTAGTGGCATTATTTTGTTCTTTGCTTTTTGAATATTCGATAAACAAGGTTAATGCAGATGCATCAAGGTAAAGAATAAAATGGGACGATATAATCTTGAGATGATCTACCTTTTATTCTCTGAAGATGGGAGCATATTGTAGGTTCTCTTACTAATGAAATATGGGCCTTTCGAGGTAGGGTCAATTGACTGTGTAGCTCCCCATTTCCCAACTTTAGAGAATAACTTCGGCCTCAGAGTTTATTGACTCGGTCTTGTAGTTGCTTTTTGAAATAGCCATGTTGCCTACCGTATAATTTTTTGATGGGTTCTTATGCTCATGCAACATTTTTTGTGTTCAACTCTATCTAAATATGTGGGACAAATGTATCGAAGTTCATTGCGAGGCTGTATCTGGCAATGCATTTTCATAAAAGGGGTCCGAATTATATTCCCAGGTTGGGAACACTTGACCTTGGTGAAGGTAAGTGTGATTAGGCTGATTCATTGATTTTTTGGCATTTTCAAAATCGGTTTGATTATTAGCAATGAAGCTTGTGGGAAGATAACGAAGGAGATTAGTTCATTTGTTGGCATCTTCGAAGTCTCTTATAATTTTTGAATGTAAGCTTGTGGAAATAAAAAGAAGGTTTGACATTTTTCACCTTCATTAGTGAGGAATAAAACGTTTTCACATTATGTTATCTTAATTATGTTGTTGGCTGCCGTCTAGGAAGTTGAATTGACATGAGATTCGTTAGCCTGAAAACCGCAGGTTTGAAAGAACTGAGTTTTGGTTGGGTTTGGGTTTGGGTTTGTGTATGGGAGTCAGGGGAGCCTGTGGTTTGGCCATGTGGTGTGTTATACTGCCTGCCCAAGTGGTAGCTCATTGCCTGTTAATTGTCAAACTCTAATCCTTTATTTTGGCACATTGCGTGGAAGTAGAAAGGAAGGTAAAGGAGATGGATTTAGCATATGTAGCGAATAGATATTTGGGTTCCAGCCAAGTTGTTTGGTTGAGTGGAAGGAAAGGAGGAAGGGAGGGAATGATTTAACGTTGTTTTTACGAATATTCTCTAGTTTACTTTGCAGAAATTAACCAACAGTTGAGAGACGAGAAGGGGGGGAGGGGGGCGGCTACTATCCCTGCCAACAGATTGGGAGGATTCTTTTTTGGGGTTGGGAGGTTTTCTTCCTTGGTTCTATCGCTTCTATCCTGTCATCCCTCCCACCAAACAAGGGAAAATGCTTCTTTCCTCTTCCCTCTCTCCTCTCTCCTCTTTCCTCTTTCCTCTTTCCACTTTCATTAGCCGGCAAGTTTTCTCTAAGTAGTTTTCCAAACAATAGAATATTTACTGGTCTTTCCTGTCAATTGTGATCTAAACAATGGAATCAGTCTTTGGTCTGCCTTTCTGACAGCTAAACTCAACTCAAATCCACGTTAACAATTTAGAATTTGGCTTTGACACCAATATATCTAATGTAAGGATTAAAGTGTTATGGTGTTTAGTTTTAAAAGTGCGAATCATTACTTGACATTCTTCTCCACAGGCTTCTTTGAAGGAAGATACTGCTATAGATCAACTTGTTAAATTTGATGATCAATTGGATGCCTCGTTTATCTACTATTCTCCAGTTTTGAACTCATTTGTTTGGATCAGGAATCAGTTAGAGGTATGCCTTAAAAGCATGAACTTGTTTTTTGTGCCTTTCGTCATGAAGGTTAGTTTGCAATTCAGTATGTATTAAAAAATTGAAAAAAAGTGGAAGTTTACAATGTAAAATTGCCATTCTTTGCTGCTAACCGGCTTCAAAGGCATTTCTCGGATAAAAATGATGTGTTTCCCTTCCTCGACTGGCCATTTCCTACTTAACTTTTTCTTGTTCTATCAGGCGTCAGCAGGAGGCAGAATTAGAACTGGTAGAAGAAGAAACTGCAAAAAGAGTGGAAGAAGCAATAAGGAAGAAAGTCGAAGAGAGCTTGAACTCCGAGGAGATCAAGCTGGAGGTACAGAGGCGATTGGAGGAAGGTCGGAGGAAGCTTCGTGATGTGGTTGCAGTTCAACTTGAGAAAGAGAAGGAATCTGCTCTTATTGAGGCCAGACGAAGAGAGGCAAGTATCTTATAAAAAAAAGAGGAAAAAAAACCCCTTTATTAGATCACGCGTTTCCTTTTCCTAAACTGGTTAAAGTTTTTTCTGAGTTACTCCTTTCTATCTGCTTTCTGTTGGTAGTCTAGCATTTACCCATGTTACACTTAATTGAGTCTGGACGTGGGTTTGCCTTTAACTGGAATAGAAAATTGTTCCAGATTGCTGTGTCACAACCATTGCAAATATTAGTTTGCATGAGGAAAATGTTAAAAGCTAATGCCCGGAGGTGTGGGTTCCTTTCAAACCCTAATCTTTTATATGAGCATCCTTCAAGAAGTGCAGTTCTATGCTTAGTTATGGTGTTTGCTTTTTGTCAGTCACTGCTTGATAGGAAATAGGAACTACCACCCCACAGGCTATCCATATCGGATGGGCAGCTATTTATTATAGGATTTGATGTGGTAAGATTCCTTTATTTTGGAAGCTTAGAAACTAGGTGAACTTTCCTAGATTAATTTTTTTTCTTGTGATAAGAGCTTATTCAAGATGATTTTTTCCTTTCCATGATGTTGGTGTTGATGCTATTACTTGCCCTAGGTGTTGATTCGTAGGATTCTTTAGATGTCGGATTCCCGAGGTTTCTATTCTTCAGTGTTCTTGATTGTCCTCCATCTCTGCTTCCTGCTTCTCTGCAAAAATAATTCGATTTTCTGTTTTCATACAGGAACGAGCTCAAAGTGAGAAAGCAGAGCTAGAAATGATGCTTGAAGAGAACAGGAGGAAGGTGGAAGAAGCACAAAGAAGGGAAGCTTTAGAACAGCAAAGGAGGGAGGAGGAACGATACAGGGAACTGGAAGAGCGTCAAAGGCAGAAAGAAGAGGCCATGCGAAGGAAGAAGCAGCAAGAAGAAGAAGAGCGTGCGAACCAGATCAAACTGTTGGGCAAGAACAAAGCCCGGCCAAAAGTGTCGTTTGCAATCGGTTTGAAATGATAGTTGTTTGGTGCAATTTGACGAAGATATTTGTTGCATTAGTGTTTTTTTTTTCCTTGTGGCTGCTGTAGTGTTTTACTTCTCCCAATCATTCCAGTGTAAGTTTTAGTGTAACATGAATTCAGAGGCCTTGTTTTTGGCATCATTTGAATGCCAATATATTTTGTTTCATCTTTTGCTTTTTGTATCATTTCAGCCCATTGTTGTCCTACAGGAATATAACTAGGAACCCAATCTGATAAAAATAGCTCATCTCCTTCTGCAATACGTGTTTGTGCTTATTAACTATAGCGTAGAAGTCTGCAATTAAAGTAGATACTTGTTCTAGATGGTTCGGTTAGCTTTATTAAACTTGCTTTTGGTGAAGTAAAAGCGAGAGATGGTGTCCTTTTTTATTTTAAGAATCCTTATCTCAACTAATTGTACTCTCGTTTTTTTTTTTGGTGCGAAGATCGTTTCGAAACACTTACCAAACATGGCTTTGTTTGGAGTGAAATTTTAAGGCAACTAGTTATTGCTTTGGCTCTATTTAGTCAGACTTATCTAAATGAATTATTTTTTATTTTTATTTAAAAAATTGTATTGATTATTTTTGCATTAAATTTTTAAAGTTTATTTATTCGTCTCGACAAAAAAAAAATATATAAATTATGTTCAAAAACTAAAAAAAATTACAAAAAACGAAAAATAAATCAACACATATGTTGTTTTTTACTTATTTTGTCTTTTCTGAATTTTTTTTAGATTTTGGATATAATTTTATACTTTTTTGAAATTTCTTGTCAAGATGAACAAACAACCATAAAAAAATTGATGCAAAATAAAAAATTTAAATAAAATTTAAATAAAAAAAGAAACAATCAGACAATAATTACTCTAAAAATGATTTTGTAAAGGATTTTGATCCAGAGAAGTACCCAAAACTGAGGTTGGCATATGGAGTAAATTTAAAATTAGCGTTTTGTAGGTCATGGATTCTACTGGTCCATATATTCCACTTTTTGTGTATTTTTTGGGGTAAACATTATTTGAAAGGTAGAAAAAGAGAAATTTGAGATAGAAAATAACTTTTTGCATGTTTAATGTTAAGGAGGAAAATAATGTTCAATTTAGGGTAACTTCTTTTATTACTTCGTTTTTTATTCCAAAAAAAATTTACATTTTTTAGTTTTGTAATAAATTTTTGTAAATTATTAATTCGTCCTGACAAGAAAAATATAAAAAATATAAAATTAACATAATTTTTTAAAAATTATTATGTTGTGAAGAATTAAAATAATTTTTTAAAATTTTTTACTAAAGATTGAAACTTTTTCAAGTTTGATTTTTTTTTTTTTTACTTTTTGATTCGACGAATCAATAATTTATACATATTTAATGCAAAATAAATAAACGTGAGTTTTTTTAATAAAGACAAAAAAATAATTTAATAAAAGTTTTGCCAAACCTAGTCAAACTTCAGATGACAAATAGAAAAGAGAAAAGTCAAAAGAAAACAAGGTTGAAAAAAATTCTACTAATTTCTCTTTGATTTTTCCCCTTCTCCCAAACAAGAAAATCAACCAGAAGAAGAAAGATGAATTACTCATTTCAATTTCTTTGTTTAAGTTCAAACACTCTCTTAACAGATGAAATGCACAGAATTCATAGATATTGACAATAAAATACAACTATTGAGCTGATTATATCAAAAATAATTATTGTATAAGAAGAAAAATGATACAGGAAATAGCCGTCTTGTCTGTGGTCTCTTTAATCTTCACAATTTGGACTCAAAGATTAATAAATTCAATTAGGAAACAGGGAAATAGCTGCAGCAACAATACCACTTCCCATCCACAACTAAAGAGACTATGACTCTTATTGATTCTACCAACTGCATAAATACTGGCACAATGAACCTCATAGCTTCCTACCATTTCTGTTCACCCTCGGCTTGTTCACGAAACCTGAGCTCCCCAGTGCAGGAAAATCATCCTCCTCGTCGAAAATGGACTTATTGCTCACCTCTGCAGCAACAGCAACTCTTATAGGTTCGCGATGGGGAATCTTGTTATCTTCCGGTTGTTTTCGTTGTTGCGCTGGCGACTTCGTTATGGGAGAATCTACGAGCGGCTTTATCCCGGCCAGCTCTGGGTTGGAGGAAAACCTGTATGGTTGCTTGGTGTCATCCATTTTCCTGAAGGTGATGGAAATCCTGCAACCAAGTAAACACATACATACGATTGGAAAACGAGTGCCAATGGTTTAATTCTCTATTCTGTATTTGTGTGAGACAATTCCGGGAAAAATTGATACAGAAAATAGATTCACAAACTATAACCAAACAGGGTGTATGAATACCTTTTAGCTGGCACACCAGGAACACAATGCTTGGCAACATCAGCTCCATTACCACTTAGAATTAGCACTGATCTGCAATACACATATACAACAACTTAATATCAGAGGTGAATATATCAGGGTAGTTTGCTGCACTTAGATACAACTACAATACCTAGATTCATATAAACTTGGTTAAGCACGAAAATAGGTAGAAGGCTATGAATTTTCTTCTGCAAAGTGAAATGGGAAGGGCGAGGAGACCGACGCATGCGAAACCAAAAGAGGCCCTACCCACTGGAGAACCAAACAAGGGAGGCCTAAACGTGCCCGCAAAGAAGGGGTTAACACCAAAATGGCTCATTAACTGCTTTAAGATATTCAACTTTTTCCAGAAGAGGCATGCAATAATAACGAGATCTGTCAAACATGGAATATTCGCAAGTGATACTTATTTGGCAAGACTGTAACGTGAACTTACCCAACAGGCAAAGGTATAGAGACAGGACCAGAAAACTCTCCAGCATCAACAACTTTCAGATTTGCACCAAAGAGTATGTTGCACTCTGTCAAGAACGAAACGGTGCAAAAAGGTCGAACGAAGTCATGATGGTCAATGTGAGGCGGAATGCAATCCCCCGCTTCGTAGATATTGACGATACAACTGTTGGGGACACATGTCGGGGGCAAAACATGCCACCGCACCATCCTCTTTATCATTTGCTCGAACAAGGGAGGTAGCGGATCAACTTCCTCGCCTCTAACGATACCTGGGGGATTCCCATTCTTGTCCTGTGATAAAAATAGAAAGTGAGATGGAGTTAAAACATAGTCGGGGATCTATAACAGAAAACAAAGGAAAAAGTAGTAAAGATCACACTATTACCACTGCATAGTTGTAACAGCAACCAAATTGAATCGTGACACGCCCTTTTCCTCGCATCCACTTCCTTGGTTCTGAATATGTTCGTTCTGTGACATGTTTATAGCAGAACAATGGGATGAACAGATCAAAAGATGATCTTCCATATGTAACTTGCACTAATTAACGCATAATAAGCAACAATAATACAAGAAAAGTATACAGTTTGGAAGTCCTTAGCTGGATATTTATTTTCTTTACATAGTTAGGGAATCAAACACCACCCACCTTCAAATATATTCTGATAAGTAGAAACTATTAACTTGATAAACCTTAGTTTTTAAGTATGAGAAGAGAAACAAGACTTTTCCCTTCATATCGGCTCCATCGTAATAACCTTCTTGTCCTCCCGATTATTATCTCAATGAAATAGGTCTAATGCTGTTCCTAAAACTTAGCAATGCCGAGAGCAACAATCAAAGCAACTCTTTCTTACCTTTGTCCTTTCTTTCATTTACTATCTCAACCATACGAAGGCAGTAGATACGACGACAACGTGTTAATGAAACAATACAAAGAAAGACAGAGAAGGCATCCGTACGCATACCTCTAAGCTGACCATTCTGCCCCTTGCGCTGAAAACTATAAACACAATCAACAATTTCCTTTTGCTCCTCCGCATTAAATATGCCGGTGTGAAGCTCAAGTCCTTGAAGCACATTTGTTGCCTTTCCCCGAATCGTCTCAATATGAGCAAAATCCTTCTTCCTTCCAACTTGAGCAAACCGAACACGCTCATGCTCCTCGGATAACCCATTATGAGCAAGTGAGGGAACTCCATCACGTCTGTTACTTAGTGTTGTTTCAGCAAGGTGATGGAACGCTTGTTTGTTATTTACTGATGCAGTAGATGGATTAGCAAATCCTTTGCGCATTCCTGAGTAAACAGGCTCAGGGGTTTGCATAGAGCTCCATGATGTGGCTTTAGCTGAAGATTTTGAATTTTCCTCCGATAATGACAAGCTAGATGAATTTGCAGACAAGAAATCCATGGAACCTTGGTTGTTATCACTTGATTCTGACACTTCATGAGATTTTTCTGCAAAATAGAAGAAACACAAGTTGTGGTAAACATGGCCCCCTGCCTTAGAAACATACATAGAGTTGAGAATGCAAGTACAAAGGTAAATTGTTCGGTGAGCAAACGATGTTTTTAATACCAACTATATCCCTCATTATACAAGAAGATCAGTGTAGAAATATTTTGAACATTGCCAATTCATCTTTTTCACCACTCTCTTCATAATCATTGTCCAACCGAAATCACAGAAAGATTATATGATACTATCCAACCACACCTTCCCATCCAAATGAAGCATACATATATGTGTGTGTGCGTGTAGAGCTAGATATGTCCCTGCATATCTTTTGAACATGTGGGTTTTCAGTGCACTATTCCACAAATTCAGGGAGGTTTACCCAAACAACAAACTGTGCCCTAACAACAATTGTCGATTACAATCTCATAATCTCTTCCCAGAAAAATGAACAAACAAAACAAAACAAGAATTTTTAAAGGCCCAATTAATCATAACAAGTTCGATCAATCAATCGATACATGTGTGTGTGTGTGTGTGTGTGTGTGTAGAGAGAGAGAGAGATCTTACTGTTGTCAATAACCTTACGAACTCGAGTGAGCAACAGAGCTTGACAGTGTTGACAAAACCCTTCACCCTCAGCCAAAACTTCCAAAATCTCCTCTCTCCCTAAACTCCTCATCAGACCCATAAACCCATCTCCGGCGCCTGCCTCCAGCGCGTTTCGGACGGAAAAATCACCAGTCATTCTCCACCAGAGTCTTCTTGCTTAAATCCCACGGCAGAGAAATCAAAACAGGAAAACAATAAGAAGTATATCTGAGAAAAAGCTTAATTGGAAATCCCACAATCTTGAGATGTATTTACAGGGAGAGGGTTTGAAATTTGAGTCCAGGGTCTGGGTTTTGATTTACTCCGGTGCCAGCTAACCAGAGTTTGAGAGAGAGAGAGAGAGAGGGAGAGAGAGGCGGCTAGTGTTTCCTGCGTATGTTTCCTAAAAGGTATTCGAGTTTTCCGAGTTTGTTGCGATACGTACTTCCCTTATCTGGGGGAAATAAAATTCCGCTGTTTTGACTGCCATGAAATGAAATCTATGGGTAAATCTCACCTTCCGTACAAGATTTTACCATAATAAGGCTCGTTTGGCCTAACTTGATTATTTATAATTGTATTTTATTTTTATTTAATTTTTTTCATATTTATTATTTTTATTTTAAATTTTTTGTAAATTATTGGTTCGTCTCAATGAGACGAATTCAACAAGTATAAAATTATGTTTAAAAAATAAAAAAAAAATCACTAAAGACGACGAATAAGCACAAAAAAATCTTATTTTTAGATTATTTTCGTCTTTTCTGAACTTTTTTCAAATTTAGTCCATGATTTATAACTTTTCTGAAAACTTTCGTCTAGACGAACCAATAATCCCCAAAAAGTTGACGAAAAATAAAAAGATGTAAATTTTTTTCAAATAAAGACAAAACAATAATCAAATAATCAAGTCAGGCCAAACCGGGCCTGAATTGATATCTTATTACACGTGCCGCAGTTGATAGCATAGAATCAAAGTGTTAAAATGTCTCAAATGCCCTTCTCACTCTATTAAATTTAAACTTTTTTTTTCTCTATTCATTTTTTCATTTATTATTTTGATCTCAAAGTTTTAAGAATTATAAGTTCATTTCGATGAAAGAAATTTAAAAAATATAAAATTATGTTCAAAAACTAAAAAAAATATCCAATATTAATTCATTATTTATAATTTTTTAAAACTTTTAATCAATTCATAAAAATAATTGAAGAAAGTTAGGCCAAACTCAACTAAACCCTGTTGGCTCTCTTTTCCTCTATATCCATTCAACCCTATCACATTTGATACTGTACTTTATCTTATATTTTTCTTTTATTTTTTCACGAAAAATACATTCATTATCTCTTTCTTATTTTAAAAATTTATGGTTTTTAATTGTTTTTTAACATAACAAGAAAAGAAATTGTTTCAATTAATTACTTTGATTTTTGTATAAACATCATAAAACTAAATATATTACTATCATTAAACTTAGAAGAGTAAAATACACTGACCTCCCTTGAGGTTTTTAACAATTGTAAGGAATTTTTTTGTGGTTTGGAAAAATGTACTCACCTCCCCTGCTTTTCACAATATTTCACTCTTTTCCCCTCTCATTACTTTCTGTTAGATTTGGGTTAATTTGTACTGATATCATCAGAATACTTTGCCTAAATATAAAAAATACCCTTCCTAGACTAGACGTATATTTTTTTTAGTTAATTTTGCTTTTATAAATGTATTAATTGATTATTTATTTATTTATCCATGTAATTTTATTTTTTTCAGTTATAGATATGTCATCTAGTATTAGAATATAATTAATTGTGTTGTAATTAATTTTTTTTAAAAGACACTATACATATATCCTCACCTCACCAAAGAATAAAGGTAGTATCTGAGAGTTTGAAAACTATAAACTAAAATCAAATTTGAAATTATTTCGACTAGAGATTTCAAAAAAATAAAAAAATATGAAAAAATCAGAAAAGATAAAAATAATCTAAAAATAGTATCCATTTTGACTTATTTTTCGTCTTTAATATTTTTTTAATTTTTGGACAGAATTGTATACTTTTTAAATTCATTTCGTCTAGACGAACCAATATAATCTATAAAAATTGAGACAAAATTTTTTTGTAGATTATTGATTCATCTCGACAATGAATTTCATAAAAGTAAAATAATATGAATCAAATTTGGAAAAAAAATTAAAAATTATTTTTCTTCTTTAGTAAATTGTTTAAATATAATTTTATATTTTTTAGATTCCTTTCATTAAGATGCACCAATAATTTATAAAAATTTCAGGAAAAATCAATAAATATAAAAAAATTAAACGAAGACAAAAAAATACAAATGAAAAAATTAGGTCGAATTGGGCATAAAGAGTTAGTTCTGTTTTTTTTTTTTACTTCTTTAAGATTTTTCCATGATGTAAATTCTAACATACATTTTTTGAGTGTGGGATTAACTACTTTCTTACTAAGTAAACACTAAAAAAAGTGTTAAAATTCAATTTTTTTAATTATTTTTATCATTTCTTAACAATTGAACGGGAAAAAACTAATAACAAATCAGGGTTAAACATTACTAAGACCGTTTTTATAAAAAATATGTATATATTTAAAAAATAATAATAAAATTCATGAGTTAAAAATAATATATTAAGGAATTGGGATTAATATGTCAAAATAATAATAAATTAAAAAATACAAAAGCAAAAAGAAAAAAGAAAAGTTAAAGAAAATAATATTCTTATTCAGTCACTGTCTTCTTAGAAAAATAAAAGTGATCGATACCGCTCATTTGAATCCTTTTTGGTTGTATTGTTTGGATTTTAATCTCGAAAAAAAAATCTAAAAATTCACTGTTGACTAAAAAAATATTATGTTAAGTTTAAAGTTCTAATAAAAAATATTATGTTAAAATTAAGTTATATTAACTTTTTTGAACAAATTCATGAGAATTATTTTTTGATATAATAGGTTCAAATATATATGTGCTTTCTATCAAATAAAATACATATATAGGACCAAAAAAATTTAAAATTAAGTAATGATTACTAAAATGTAAGATGCGTAAGACTCGAACAAAATAAAGAAATTGAAACGTTGATGAAAAAGAATAAATTAAATTAAAAGTCATAATAATTATTTTATGTGATAGGCTAAAATACACATGTGCTTTCATTATGTAAAACATACACAGAAAATTAAAATATAACAAGATACATTAAGTGTTAAATATAAATTTGTAAAAACAATAGTTGTCAAAATATAAAATATATATTTATTTGCTCAAAGTTGATGAAAGCATACAATAAAGTCTAATATAATGAATAAAATTATATATCATTTATAAATATCATTATACAATGTATTATATACACACACATAAATAGACTAAGTATATATATAAAAAAATGAGATAAAAAGACTACTAAGGTTATTTTGGTTTTTTAATTATCAAAACTAACGATGTTTGTAGGAAATCAACGGCAGGAGAGACATGGTGTAATAGTTTCAAAAGTAGGGGAAGTGAACGCATTTTTTAAAAACTTAGGGGAGGTTCCTATAATTATAAAAACCTCATGGGAGGTCAGTGCATTTTACCCAACTTAGAAACTATTTAACCTTTATTATGGTAAGAAAAAACAGACACAATATTATTACCTTAAAAATCCATAATTTTACCCGTTTGTTTATAAAAAATAATTACATAAATATTTTATTTTATACACTAGGAGACTTGCACAAAAGTAGCTCTGCAAACTAAAAAAGACTACACCGTGTAACACTAGCATATTAAAATAAAAGAAAAGTCTTGGTAATCAGGAAAAAAAAAATCAGAAACTTCTCCGAATTTAAAATTAAATGTCATGATTCACTCCTTTAAAATTAAATATCTTACACTAAATGATTTTTCCTTGGGGGTCCTGACTAATATCAAAACTTGTACCGACAAGACACAGAAACTCCTACTAACAAATGAACTTGCTCTTTAAAATTAAAAGACTTGCACTCAATCAAGTCATCAAAAATGTCATCCCATTTTAAGAGACTCCACAAACTAAAGAGTCTTATATCCTGTATTTGAGACACTAGCACCCTAAACTGAAGTGATCACTTACAACTGAAGTGATCACTTACAGTAAATAATTGTTCTTGTGATATCCTAACCAATATCAAAACTTGCACTCGATTATGCCCTGAAATGTGTCATGCCATTCCAATATATGGTAGCTCTAGTAGCTCTTGCCAAAATTTGAGACATTAGCACCTTAAACTATTGTGACTTGCACTAAATATTGATTGATGTGACACCCTAACCATATGTGTGTGTGTGTGTGAGAGAGAGAGAGAGAGAGAGAGAGAGACTAGAATTTTCTTTGTCATCCTCCTTCTCTGCTCCAACTTCTCTCTCCTCCCTTCTCTCCTCTCTCCTTCCCCATTCTCCTTTTGCACCTCGACAATCCCTTCCTCTGTCTCCAACCTCTACCCAATTCCCCACCCATCTCCCTACATTGCCCCAGCCCATTCAAACTCGTTCACTCGCTTTCTCTCTCTCTCTCTCTATCTCTCTCAAAACTCTACCATGTCAAACCTTAGACCCACCATCTCACTCTGCCTCCTCATCTTCCTCTCCTTCTACATTGTCAGCAATGTAAGTATCCCGCAACCTCGAAATCAACAATTGAGTCCTGCTCAAACTTTGACTCATGCACCGCCCTCCTTGGCTACAACCTCCCCACCAACCTCAAATTCTCAAATTTCTAGAGAATTATTTCTTGTATTTAGGTTTCTTTGCATATGACAGACGTTTGATCTTAATTAATTTCATATTAATTTTGTAATCTTTTGTGTATAACGAGTGTGGTAGGCCGGATGTGCACAATACTGGACTTTCGGCACATGATCACCCTCGACCCATCTACAATGGGCTCAAATTGGGCTAGGCCCAAGGACGATCTTATCGACACTCGACCGATGGGTTCGACAGGGCCACCTGGAGTGCCTCAACTATTGTTGAGCGCACGACATGTTGGGTATGACCAAACCTCTTATTAGTCGGCGTTAGCTACCAACGCCAGTATTTGGTTTGCTCTAATTGGTAACCTCCGAACATGCTGCCGATGGCTCTGTGCTTAGTACAACCATGTAGAGGCATCCTCCCGACGTTATGGATAGTTGTCCGTAAGGACATGGGAGAGGCAGTTACAGGACATGCATACATGCCCATTCGATTCGTACGGATGTAGAACACGTGGCGAGAGTTTCGTGATTTCAGGACCATTCGTTACGCGTTCAAAATGACGTCATTTTTTACCCTTATATTCCATCCCTAACACCTCCAAAATTACATACTATGGTTTAGGATTTCTTCTCATAGAAGGATGGCTTCTTCTCACCAACTTCTCTCTGGATCAATCACCACGATGGCCCCAGCTTCGCCATTGTCGCCAAACGTGTCATCTTCTCCCTCAATTACAACCTCCTATTTTTTACCAGCAACCTCTTATGTTCTAGGGTTCGTTTTGATTTTCTGGGTCTGTGTTCTATTTGGATTTTGAATGATCAATTTGCACAGATTTAGTAGCTGCCAAATAAGAGTAACCCTGATTTTGAGGTTGAAGTTGTCTCTCTCTTCTTTGAATATTTTGCCAATTCACTCACCGTTTTCATTTCGCATGAAGAATTTTTTTTGGAAAGAAATCATCTTTATTGTGTGCTTTCTCAAAAGTGGGTTATCTTTCAAAAATCACTTTTCTAAAGAGTTTACTAAACTATTTTTTCTGAAATTTTGTTCCTTCGATCAATATTAATTTAATTTATACCCTTTGGTTATATTGTAGATGGCCATTGCCAATCCAAACCGAGAAGTCTTGCTGACCCTGGCAAGCTCTGGTGTGGTTGAGCTCATTGGCAAAGAATGGTTCTTTGTTAGACACTACAACAAATCAAATCTTTCCCCGCATTTTCTTCCCCGCGTTTTTTAAAAAACCCGGAGAATACATGTAATTTTGTTTCCCTCTTATTTTCCTAACTTCAAAACCCACTCTACCCCTCCCCTAATTTTTCCCTTCCCTCTTTTTCCCTTCCCTCCTTATTTCTCCCTCCCCAAAATCAAACCCTAGCCGCTGCTGCTCTTTTGATCCATCAGGTACGTCTCTCTCTCTCACACTCTCTCTCGGTGTCCCTCTCTCTACCGGTCTCTCTCTCTCTCTACCCCTTCCTCCCTCCCGTTCTCTATCTCTCTCCCCCGTTCTCTCTTGTCGGATTCGAGCGATGGCGCCAGCGTTGTTGTCGTCGCAGCAACCCGGGAGTCTGAGAGTGTCGCGGCGGAATCCGACGCCGACGTGTCCACGACGGCAGCTGATGATGCGCCTCAACCCAACACCGCCACTGCGGGCTCCGACGATGGTGACAGTGATGTTGCGGGCAACGTCTGCGATTCGACTTCTGCGGTAGCCAGGGGCCTCTCTTCTATGCTATCTTCTGTGATTAGGGAGTTCGATTCCAGAGCTGAAGATATTGGTCGAAGCCAAGATCAGCTCTCTTTCGCCATCGATCGTCTAACCCGAGGTTTATCTCAGTCTTTGTTAATTAGTTTAGTTGCTCGACCTCCTTATACTGTAGCAGAAATAGAGATTTTAGGCGCAATAGCGTATATAATGTAGAGTATTTATTATTTCTGTGTTTCCAATCTCCCTATCAAGTTTCAATGTTGTTCAGATTGTGATCTTCATTCTTTGAGCATTTATATAATCTTCTTGTTTCTACTGTGTTCTTGAACTATTGTAGCCTGGTGATCTGGAGAAAGCCCAACTTGGTCTAGGACACAGTTACAGCAGGGCCAAGGTTAAGTTCAACGTCAACCGTGTTGACAATATGGTCATTCAGGCTATCTTCCTTCTTGATACGCTTGATAAGGATATAAATTCCTTCTCCATGAGAGTCAGGTTCGTAAGGAAACTAATTGACTTTTATACAAGTTAGTTTAGTCTTGGAAGTTGGAACGATCACCTTGATGGTTCTTTCTTATTGTTAACCTTGGTGGGGCAACATAATGAGCATTTTTACAGCATTTTGATCAGAATTCAGAAATCCTTGCATTTGTGCTGAGCATAATCAATGTTTGTTTAACATAATCCAGTTACAGTTTTGTTAAACTTAGTTCTCTGATTTGACACTTATTTGCAGAGAATGGTACTCATGGCACTTCCCTGAGTTGTTGAAGATTGTCAACGACAACTATTTGTATGCCAAAGTTGCGAAGTTTATTGATAATAAATCAGAGTTGTCCGAAGAACATGTCCCAGGCCTGACTGACATGGTTGGAGAAGAGGACAAGGTAAGGGAGATTGTAGAGGCGGCAAAATCATCCATGGGTAGGGTTTGTCGGCCCATTTTGTATCTTTTAAAGCATATTTTCAGCCAAGATACTTTACACTTAGATTAAAGCAATACAAAAAACACAATTGCTGAAACTGTTTTTGCTTGAGTTCTCTGAAAACCCATTTTTATGACCAATTTTAGCTGTTTGATGTGTTCTAAAAAGGAATCCATTCATAAAAATAATGATTATGTTCAAAAGTTCCTGTTGTTTTAGTGTTATATGAAAAAACATGAAAATTGTAGACCACTAATGAAAACATGACCATACAAATGGACTTAGGTTATTTGGCAGATTCCATGTTTTATTCATGTGAGGTGTGCATATTTTTGACTTGTCTCCTATTGATCTAATTAATGTCAAGCAATTTGCGCAGAGGGTAATGGACCTCGCTGAGTACAGGAAGAAGCTCTATGATTATCTGGTGACTAAAATGAGTGACATTGCACCAAATTTGGCTGCATTGATTGGTGAAATGGTTGGAGCACGTTTGATTTCTCATGCTGGTAGCCTTACCAATCTGGCAAAGTGCCCTTCTTCTACCCTACAGATCCTTGGTGCGGAGAAGGCGCTGTTCAGGTGTCTACTCATTAACTGACAAGTGACATCATGTTAATTTTCTACATTTGCAAAACTCTGTTTTGAGCTTCAGATCCATTTGTTTATTGGTCAAATGATTCAGTAAATGGATATGTTCAGGTCATCCTGTAGCCAAAATAGATAACACCAGAGCCAATTGTGATTTCATCCACTTACAGCAGTTGTTATGTGTGTTTAAATCTTATGATACCATGTATTGTTGTCTATTGTTTGTTTTGTCAGAAGTTTAATACTCATTCATTAACTGTTTTGGCTTTAGGGCGTTGAAAACCAGAGGGAACACCCCAAAATATGGTCTCATATTCCATTCTTCTTTTATTGGACGGGCATCTGCTAGAAACAAAGGCCGAATGGCTCGTTATCTTGCAAACAAATGCTGGAACTGAATCGGATGCTGATCTTGGGCCAGTGATTAGCTTGTCTATTAGTGGAGCTTGGCTATTATGTTTTTTTGGCTTGATGTGTTATGAATTTTGAAAAACTTTTGAGTGGATGTATTGCAGAGATTTGGAGTTATATTATATGGTTTATGTTTGATTGTCTCGGGATATTAGATATATCTCCGAACGTATTTTGTAAATTGAGAAATTGTGGTGAATGAATTTGAGATGTTTTTATGTCATAAATCTTGTATTTGAATATAAATTGTTGGTTAACAATGGAGAAAATTGAAAAAAAAAAAAAAAAGCACTAGCTAAATTGTGGTGAGTGAATTTAAAAATGTCAGGACTATTCCCGGCGTTTTGCAAAACCCTGGGAAAGGCTTTGGACGTGGGGAATATTTTACGGCATTTATTAAACGCCGGGAAAAACGACGGTAACAATTCTCGGCGTTTTGTAAACGCCATTTAGTATTTCTGACAGCGGTATCGCGGCGTTTTCCAAAACGCCGGGAAAAACGCCGGGATAACTTTTCCCAGCGTTTATATGACTTTTGCCGGCGTTTCAAAAACGCCGGGAAAACCCTAATTTGTTGTAGTGAGAGTACACAATTTTGTTCAAGATTGCTTTCAACATAAGTTGTTCATGAATATACAAAAATACAAAGTTGCAAATATTTTATGGAAGTTGTGCTTCATTGTTGTATTGTGTGGAAGTTCTTCTAATTCTCATTGCAAGAATGCTGAAATGGAATTAATGTTCTAGTTCTCATTCCTATTCTTGTATGTAGCTAACCCCTTATGATACCTGCAAAATTTAAGCTTGCACTTTTTGAATTTGTGTTAATTGTGCTTTAGTTTCCTAAATAGTTGTTTTGCATATGACTAGTCTGACATGACAAGTGCTTTTAACTGCTGTCCAGCTTCTCAAATTGGATTCTTTCCACATGTTGGTTCTTCAGCATCATTCCCAACAAAGTATGACTTGTAGGAATCCATTTCAACTTGTATTACATAACTTGCAATATTAACAAGTAGAACAAGCAACCCTCGTACAAAGGCCCCAGCAACGGTAGGCACAGCTGCAACAAATGCCTCTACAATTACAATCATTGCAGTACAGCCTCTCACATACTTCACAAGGGCAAAACACAAATGGAATAGCATAAATGGTTGTATTATGCCAATGGGAATTTTATAATTTGTGCATTGTGTTTCGTTTAGCGCATCTTTGATGCTAAACTTGATGTTTATAAAACGATGTGAGAATTAATAGGCTTTTGCATTTAATAAAGCTTTCATTAGTTGGAATGTTATGGGAGTTTTTTTTATGTTGTCACTTGGTATCCAAACACAGCCATAGTAATATAAAGGGTGAATTTTAGATATATTGTTATAACGTAATAATTGGCATCGATTTTTGATTTTGTGAAGGTCGCTTATGCACAAGCATAGAAGATTCAATGTAAGTGAGACTCAATTAGACAAATCCAGCTGCATACTTGGATAAGTCACTTGAGAAAAGGGAAAGTTTTTGTTTCTAACTTGCCATTCCCAACGACAAGATCAAAAAAAAGAACCAATTTAAAACCAAAATTTTAAAATTGAAGCGTCTTAAACCTTAAAGCTCTAGCCAAACCCAAGACTGCACGCACAAAAAATCTAGATAACCATCCAAAATATTTGCGGGTGAAACATTCAAAAGGCATAAACTGTCTTAAATATTAATAATCATTCAAAGCCATAGCGGACAAGTATAAATAACAATTTAAAATGCATAATTTGGATTATGTGTTTTAAGGGTCACAAATTCCAATTTCAATTAGTTGATTTGTATGTTTTGATTATCATTAGTGCTACAAGTGGGCTCAACAGATTCCAAGATACCAGATCGTTCATTATACCAAATGTAGCTCTAGTGATTTCAACAAAAAATAAAGATTCCACACAAATTCTCAAAAATTACAAAAAATAAATACACGTGAAGTTTTTGATCCTGCAAGAGAGAAGGTCTAGATCTATGAAGGATGAGGGATGATCGACAGATTGATGGGTTACAAAGTTTGGGTTGCTTATGTTGCTTGAGATTGAGATTCATCATCCGCTTGGCACACTTTTTTTCTTTCTCCTCTATTTCAAGTATTAGTGCCCGTCTTTGCTTTGAAATTAGCTGATCCGAGGCAAAATCATGGACTACTATTTGAATTTTTTCTCTAGCAGGTGCAACTTCGAATGCAGTGCTTTACCTCTTCCTCTCAAGTGTTGCTTTGCTGGGGCAAGTGATGCCTTCTTATCGATTTCATATCTCCGTAATGAAGCTGCAATCCAACACTGAAAAATTATAGAACAACGGCATTAAGGGAAACAAGAAGAAGTCACAAACATCCATCTACTTACACGTAAGACGATTGTTATTCTCACGCTTGTCTATTTTGCAAGACTTCTATCTGAAAAGTACAAACAAAATAACTTGTCTTGCATTTCCTTGAACAATATCAACGGGAAACCTACTAACTATGACCTTGACGTATTCCTTCACTTACAATCAAAAGCACACAATGAGAGGGTAAAACAAGTGCCGGACATAATCATTTCTTATGATTTCTTTAGATTATCCTCATGGAAAAAAATACCAGTTTTTAAATTCATATACTTTAAAAATTATCATCTATTTTATATATAAAAGAGAGCACCAGTTTGATGTCTCCCAATTTTATCATTGTGTTTTATTTTCAATTCCTATATTGCCCCTGAAAAATATTTCTAATTACTTTTAAGTTATCTAAATCACCCTATAACCATAAAGGTAAAAATAATAACTTATCTTTCACCAAATGCTCTACATAATCGTCCACCATTATCACTATCAAATAAGGTCATAATTTTTTAATTTGCACACACATTGTGTGTGCCCTAACCTCTAGTCCTTGATTTAAGCAAAAGACTAAGTGCTGGCCAGCATATATTAGGTCCATGTACTAGTTTTTGAATTCATCAAGTTCATATCATTCTTAAAAAATAGAATAAGAAATAAATGGATAGTAGAATATTAAGAAGAATTGAAAAAGTTGGTTCGTGGCTAAGAAACAGACAAAAAAATAAATGAGAATCCCAAGTATTCAGAAAAAAAATTGATTTCCAAAACAGAAAAAAAATGCAATTTGTTAACAAAAATGGTAAGAAGAATCAAATCAATCTTGTTTTAGTGTGCAACATAAGCATATTTTGCGAGGTTGAAGAAGTATAGAGAGTGGACAAGTTATTCTTAACATTTTCGTGAAGAAGTTTGTCATGCCCGCGATTTTAAACAAGATAAACATTCACATTTTTAAATAAAATCTGCCAATGCTACGAAAATACTCCCAAATCATTATATTTGAAAACCCAATTAAGTTCGTAAGTTTCAAGGATTACAACCCAAAAGAAAGCACTCTCGGCCCGATAACTAAAATACATATTCAAGTGTTACAAATGAATTGAGTTTGAGTACATGGTTCCACAAAAGGGGAGTTATTTTACATCTTTTCAAAAGAAAGGGTCTAAAGATGATATATAACTCCTATCATGGCATTCCTTCAAAAATATGCATCGCTATGCATCCATGCAAGCCCAAATCATGTCTCTGAAGCAGTACCTGAAAGAATGAAAGGGTGAGCCACAAAGCCCATTAGAGATGTCTATACCAATATTATATGAATATGCAATGATTTGGCATGGTTCATGAACAATCTACAATAACACGCGTATAACAATTAGTCCAAGTCGTCGAAGTATGATCATAAGATCTAGAATATAAAACTGCAAGTCAACCGTATAATCAACTCATGATTCTCATATCGATTCAATTATCACATTCCAACTTGCACCTCGCCCTTCGGTGACTAGACAATATTGAAATATATTAATACATCTCCTGTCGGAGGCTAAACGTCGTATAACTGGCACATCTCTCGTCGGAGAGCCAAACATCGTATAATCGGCATATCTCCCGTCGGAGAGCCAAATATCGTATAACCGGCACATCTCCCGTCGGAGCCAAATATCGTATAACCGGCACATCTCCCGTCGGAGAGCCAAACATCATTTTGTGTCAATGCAAGGCAACCACCACGATACAATAATTCCCAAGTCATAATCGACAAGCCAAAAGAAATAATGTATAAATGCATAATCCTCAAATAAAATCCTGAAATCACGTATTCATCATCTATGTATGACTGAGAATAAGTGTAAATATTACCCTTAGAGGCCAACAATTTAAATATTTAATAATTATTTCAATAAAAGGAAGATATAAAAAAGTTGGTAAAAACTAGCCCTACTACCGGTAGTACAGTCGCTACTATCGGTAGTACAGACACTACTACTAGAACTATCGCAGGTATTACCACAACTACTACCGGTAGTACCAGTGCTACTACCAATAGTAAAACGTACTGCCCAAAAATACAAAAATTTGAAAAAACAGTACTACCGGTAGTACTGTCCCTACTACCGGTAGTAGCAAAAACTGGGCGAAATTTTGCAGATTTTTGACAGATTTTCTAACTTCCATTTTCAAGTTTTAAATCAACAACTAAGCTCATCAAACCCCAAAAACAAGTCATATACACATAATAGAGGTAAGAGATCCCTACCTAGAGTGTCGGATCGAAGGATTTGAGCTTCCAAAACAAGCCTTAACCTCCAATGGTGGAAAAACTCGAAATAAACTCCTTCCAAGCGAAAAGAACATGATCAAGCTTGAGATATCTTCCGTATATGAATGATTCTTCAAAGATCCAAGAGAAATTTGATGTAGGAGCAAAGATTTGTGGAAAGGTTTAGAGAGAGAGTGTGAGAAGAGAGTAGAGAGAGGGAATGAGTGGAAAATAGTCTTCCACTTCTCCCAAAAATCTGATATGAACCCATTTAAACTCCAATTACACTCACATCCCTTAAGTTTAAGATATGCTACTCTCAAACCCTTTGTCCAACTTTCACCACACATAAACCCCAAGTCATTTTTATACAAAAATTTTAATAAACTACCACTTAAACCAAATTTCGAAAAATAATTTATTTATTTATTATTTTTTTAAAAAAAAAATTCGGATTCTCACAAAGTTGGTGTGGCAATGGAGGTTGTAGAATACGACAAATCAGTTGCATTCGGCGACTATGGCAAAGTTGTGGTCGTGGTGGTAGTTGGTCCGGAGATAGGTTGGGAAGCACCCACCATTGATGTTGTCTGGGAAGAAACCCTAAGCAACGATTAACTAAAGTTGGAGGCAAATATAAGGTCTCAAATCGGGAACTAGGTGCACCTGCTGCGAATCAAAACGTTATTTTGGCTCGTTTTAGCATGTAAAATACCGCCTAAATAATTCTCCGCTGACAGCAGCCTTCCCAAATCCCTCAAAACGGCATTGATTTGAACTGGTGACATTTTAGCATGTTTTGACACAAAACGCTGTCAAAACAATTCTTCGCTGACAGCAGTCTCTCCAAATCCCTCAAAACCACATCATTTGAACTGATTTGCATATAAAACGACGGCATTTTGTGGGCCCCGAATCTATAACAGATTGGGATTTTCACGAAAATTCGATATAGAAAAAAAAATGTGCAGAGGGGATTTGAGCTCCATTGTCTCCAGACGGGTTTCCTGACACTTGAGTCTGCAACAGCCAAGGGAGCAGTGTCCTCCTCCTCCTCCAATCAAACCTAGTTTCCCTTCTGGGAGCAACCCAGAAATTGTGAGGGAAAATGGAGTTATCCTCCGTTTTTGCTCATCGATTTCCCCCCATTTCCCTAGCCCATTCTTCTTCTTCACCCATAACCTCTTCTGCCTCTCGCTCCCCAACATTAACCACCACTACTACCGGTTCAGTCAATGACTCACCACCCGCCTCTTCCACTACCACCACTGCTATTCCCACTAAACCCTTAAACAGACCCAGAAATATTTATTACAAAACGCAAAAGCCTATCTTAGTTTCCCACAATGCAAGACAATCTGCTATTCTCGATATACAGCAATCTTCTGATTTGGACTCCGCCCTTTCCAGGTTTTTCCACTCTTTGAATCTTTGTAATGTTGAGCTGAATGTATTGCCTTCCATGCGTTTGATATGTGAAAATTGAGCCAAGTTTGACCTTTTCTATGTGAATTTTTACTGGACCTTGAGTTTTCAGATGAAATCTCCTCAAGAAGTACTTAACTACTTTGAGAATATCGACTCCCTGTGTGAATTGGATTTGATGTTTTTTTGTCTTCACTCATGAATTTGTGGCCATCGTTACTTATTGTCTAGTTTGCTATGTGGTAAATATTTTTTAAGGCGAAATATTACCCATGTTCTGTAACGATATTGAATTTATTTGTATGAACTTGCAATGGAAGTTGTACACTTCTTATCTTTGGAATTGTTCTTACTTCTCGCAAACCAAAAGAGGGGCGAGAATCGGTTGTTTGATTGGTAGAAAGCTGAGATGACTTGACATCTCTTTCGTTTATCATTGTTCTTTTTTCGTTGTTGCTTTTTAAACTAGAATTGTAAAAAAATGTGGGCATATAAAAGCAAAAAATGTTTTTTTTACAATTGGGATTTGTTACAGGGAAAGCATGTCTCCAGTCCACTGTGTATGCTGGACCGTTATGCCTTTCATTTTATAAGCCCAATGCATATGTCATCCGTGAAAAAAATTGATTTGATCCGATAACTGTTGCCACGTGATTTAGCCATACTTTCTGGGAGTAGATGCCTAGATGGTCTCCTTTTTTAGAATGATGACAGGAACAAGATCAATAATTTTCCATCACATTTGGCAATCCTGTAAATCAATCAGATGCCTTCTTTACCGCATAATTCTGAATAAAATTGCTGGTTTGTGCTTTTAGTGGCATCATGAAATTGCCAATTCTGAAGCTTAATGTGAATATGGTGATTACCAATGCATGCGTTATGCAATAGCAGGTAGTTTTCACATAGATAGCTACACATTAGTTCTGCATTTTTCAAACGCATGCTGGTTTGCGCTTTCAAGGATGTCATGAAATGCTCAATCATGGAGTGTATCCGTAATTATGGACATGTACTGGTGCATACATAATTTTCCCTTGGTTAATTTAATATCTATTGAGCAAACACATCCCCATGTCAGCCTCATGCCAACAATAGAAAATATACCTTGGAGTATATTTGAAGTGATTTTGTTTTGACTTGATATGGTCAGTTCTGAACTCTTCTACTAAATGTTGTTTCTTATGCAAGTATCACTTTTAGAGAACTGTCTCACCACAAGAGATGGTTTTGGCTGTTTACAGGTTAGGCATGATGTTGAGGGTGCAAGACTTGAATATCATTTTGCGCCATTATGGGAACCTAAAAAGGTGGCAGGAGCTTTCTCAGGTGCTGCAACTTGAAAACATCTCTTTTTCCCACAACATTATTTCTTGATTTACTGGGCTCAATAGCTTAATTAGAACAATTAAGATATTGCATTTTTTCTCTGTTTGTCTCTGATGTAGAACTGGAGTATAACCGCTAGGAATCCACGCAGGGAGAATTAGAATCCACACTAATTCAAGAAAACAATAAAAAATTATTCATTCAATACCAATAAACATCCTGCTGGAATTGTTTAAACAGGCCCAAGAGATAACAACCAAAATAAATATAAACTTAACAAGATAAACCTACCTACAAAATAGATAAACCCTAGACAACAAATAAAAATGGATAAGTGCTAAATAGAAAATATCATAAACATCATCATGATAAATCACATTGGCCCACAATTGATGGGCCATCCTCTCATGCCAACGCAGATAGACGCGTGAAAATGTGGTGTCCGCACCAGTCTCAGTGGATATGCTCCTTTATTTGCTGCCAATGTTTCTTCGATACATATCCTGTCAAAGAGTTATTTTCTAATTCTCGATTTAAATGTCTTTAGTGTTTGATCTGCAGAAAATCTTAATTATTTTGTTTTTCCCAGTGTTTCATTGCAAATTTGTTGGCTGTTCAAAACAAGAAACACCATAGAAAAAATGTGCTTTTTTAAATACTTTTGGTGGAATGGAAAAAAGTTTTGAACCCAATTTTGAAAAGGTTATCTTTAGAAGGTTGGAAAGAAACACATATCACTAAGTTGCGATTCAAATGTTTGTGTACTTATATTTAGGTTAGAACACTTGTGGCTGGAAGATAGATTAACAGTTGTGAGCTGGAATTTAGTATGAACAAGATGGTTTCTCCTCTGTGGCTAAGCACGAGTTAGTTAAGTTTAATGAACAAATAAGCAACTAAGAAACACATATCTAGGAAAAATATGACCAGTATAGCATGATATTTTGTGTCAGAATTGGGGTAGGGTATTGGTGGAAACTCTATATGTTGCAATTTCAGCATATGGTCAAGTCATAGAAGTCTTTTGTGAAACTTTAAGTCTTTCTTGAGATACCAAGCTGTGTTGAGGGTAATTTGGATCTGTATGAGAGCACCACACTATCGTGTGTTTATGGGTAGCTTGGTATGTTGTTGTCAAGAGACCTTGTGCAATTAACTAATATATGCTAGAACATAGAAGTTTAATTAAAGAAAATGCAGCAAATGTTGCAAGTGTTTATGACTGAATACTTTTGGTTCCAATTAAGTATACCTCCAATTTCTGAAGTTTACTTGACCTTCAAGTCAACATTGTAGGGTTTTCTACCTATGGTATCAGGAAAGTTTTGCCCTATTTTAAGCAGAGAGTTTTTTGCCAGTAGCTTTATAGCTATCGTAATAAAGTGTTGTTTTCGGTAATTTGTCGAGTCTTGATTTGGGATATTTTTTTAGCGCAAACTACTCATTTGAGCGAATTTCTTTTCCACCTTTTAGTGATTATTTGTTTTTCACTACGGTAAATTAAACTGGGTACTTCTGCAGCTCTTTGATTGGATGCAAAAGAATGGGAGGATCAGCGGTTCGTCTTATAGCAGTTATATAACGTTCATAGGGAAGGGCCGTAATCCTGTAAAGGCACTTGAAATATACAATAGCATAAAGGATGAGCCAACAAGGAATAATGTTTCCATCTGTAATTCTGTTCTTGGCTGCCTGGTTCGGAGTCGGAAGTTTGAGACCAGCATCAGAATGTTTCATCAGATGAAACAAGATGGTCTCATACCAGACGTTTTCACATATAGTACGGTATGTCACTTTTCTCTATCCTTTATGTGTCCTTTTCATGTACAAGTTGCCTCTCACCTCTAGGTGATGCAAAATTGAGTAGCCAAACCTAGCAAAGTGATGACACAAACACATGCTATTTCTTATTCACATAAAACCCTCATTTCTTGAAAGCAAACTAGATTCTTTGCTTATACTATGGGAGACAAATTATGGTCTGCTCCCTCCATCCCACCTTGTTTGTCTCTTTGTCCATTGTTACTATTTCGTAAATCTAAAAACCTGGCTATATCTGCTGGGGTGTTATCTTTTAGATGATTTTGAGAACTTTGTCTGGATCTTTGTCCATTGTTACTATTTCGTAAATCTAAAAACTTGGCTATATCTGCTGCGGTGTCACTTTTAGAGGATTTTGAGAACTTTCTCTGGAAGAAAAGAACTAATTGAGATTTATTGATTGGTGGGAAAATTTCCAAAGAGCTATTCATGAAAGTACATTATGTGTTCATATGATTAAAGGGCGCGACTGTCGAAAATGGACGAACAAAATGGGATGGAAGGAATGTTATTCCATGGTGTCGCTCTTTAGTGACCCTTCGCTGATATTGTCTTCTGTTGTCCTTAGCTTCTTGCAGCCTGCACCAAAGTAAAAAATGGCTACTCCAAGGCGCTAGAACTGGTGCAGGAGCTGAAGTCTAATGGACTGCACATGGATAGTGTAATATATGGGGCACTTTTAGCTGTTTGTGCTTCCAATAATGAATGTGATGAAGCTGAGAACTACTTTAACAAGATGAAGGATGAAGGTCATTCTCCCAATGTTTACCATTACAGCTCTTTGCTCAATGCGTACTCAGTTGAGGGGAATTATAAGAAGGCTGACATTTTGGTTCAAGATATGAAATCTGCAGGGTTAGTACCAAACAAGGTTTGTTTTCATTTTTTCTTGCTACTAAAAGGCTATGTGCTTCAACATTAGTGTATCTACATCAAAATATTGTTTTGTTTGAGTACAGTTTGAAATATTATCCAAAGAAGAATTATGCATTGTATTATTGCTTTCTTCACCGTTTCTTCGTTTCCGTTTCTTTGTCCTGCACAAACACTCTAGAAAATCAAGGACTTTTCTTGCTGTAGCTTCTGCTCCCGTGCTCTCTTCTCTTTGTTTTTCTTGCTTTTGAACTTTTATTGTACAACCTGAAAAGTTGGAGTCTTCAGCTGTCAAGCTTTTTTTTGCAATGCATCCTCCGCTAATGGCTTCTCTTGCAGGTTATTATGACAACTTTGTTAAAGGTGTATGTTAGAGGAGGCTTATTTGAAAAATCAAGAGAATTGTTAACTGAATTGGAAGCTTTGGGCTATGCTGTAGATGAGGTATGCCTAACATCTTTATCTGGAACATTAGATTAAAAAGTCAGTTTCAACCATGTCCGAGGGATATTCTTAGGGGGCTTCTTAGCATAGCGAGGGTGTGAACCACAAAAGGTTATCCAATAGGCTTCACATTTGGGACCTGCGTGATATGATTCTGTAATTTGCTGAGGCTCATATATCTATATATTTTATTGGTGAAGTAGTACTTCGATTGGAGATGATATGCCTTCAAACTATGAGATAGGTGTTGGGTTACTGGGATTCTTGGTAGACTCTGCATGTATTTGCCGAGGAAACCAAAATTTCTTGTTAACGAAGCCTAGATTTTGTCTTGAAACCTTATGTGTGATGCCTTTTGCTTCACCGCTGCAAACTTTGTCAAGCTATTTGTATCGAATATGAAGTGTTTTGAGGGATTTGAAACCAATCAACGTCCTGTGCTTTCAAAAAGGTCACAATTTCTGAATCAGAGTTGGGCAATAAAATGTTCAACAAAGAAGTCAAGTGGCGGTCCTAGTCCTAGAAATCTGACTATGTATTAAATATTTGTCTATAAGCATAGCTTATCAGGGGTATATTATTTGCAGATGCCATACTGTATACTTATGGATGGCCTTGCAAAGGCTGGACAGATACATGAAGCCAAATCAGTTTTCGACGAAATGAAGAAAAAAGATGTGAGATCTGGTGTGTTTTCTATTAAGAGAATAAGCCTTCTTGCCAGCCTTTCTTAAAATCAATGTCTTCCCTGTCATTGATGGTCCCTGATTAACCAAAATGCATTTGTAGATATGGTACCGAGCCAAGAAGGTCACCTTTTGCTCTTAATGGATAACAACTGTGTTCGACTTTTTGATATGTCTTCAACCAGCCAAAATACCTTCCCTCATAATCCTGGTTTTATATTACAGGGTTCTTGTAATATCTTTCTTTTCATTTGTTGTTTACGTGCTCCTTAATCTTTCTTTCTTCATATCTTCTAATCTCCATTCATTTTGGGAGTTAATCAGCCTCAACAAATAACTGATAAGCATCTTTTTTTCTTTCCTGAAAAATAAACTACCCGCGTGTATGATGACAAATTTGTAACTAATCTATGTGCTTTATATTTGTTTTATATTAGGACTGCTCACAGAATTTATGAACTTACATTGTGCATAATCTGGCATCTTTTTTGGAAATGTTAACCTTTCTTTTTTAAGGCATTCTGGAATTCTTGATTTTATTATGGGTTCTAAATTTTTTTTTTTCATATGCCTGCAGATGGCTATGCCCACAGTATTATGATATCTGCCTTCTGCCGAAGTGAGCTATTTGAAGAAGCACGGCAATTGGCTTCTGATTTTGAAGCCACATATGACAAATACGACTTGGTTATTACGAATACAATGCTCTGTGCCTACTGCAGAGCAGGAGAAATGGAGAGTGTTATGAAAATGATGAGGAAATTAGACGAATTAGCAATTAGTCCTGATCGGAATACCTTTCATATACTTATCAAATACTTTTGTAAGGAGAAATTGTATCTGCTTGCTTACCGTACTTTGGAGGACATGCATAAGAAGGGCCACCAACTAGCTGAGGTACGCTTTACTAAGTATCACGTCCTTGTTTCTGAATCATACTTCAAAAGAGGTTATGAATGGTTTTGAACCCATTTTTGTAGGTCTTGAGTTATACTCTCATCATCCTACAATATTAGTTCCCATTGGGAGTTCCAACGTTTAAAGGGGACATGCACTTAATGCAGCTAGAGTTTACTCAATTTATTAATTACCATCATTGCCCCTTTATCCCACTTTGTAGGATATCCATAACTATTTTAAAAGGTATGATTTTGGAAAACTAATTTTATTCTTTGGAAAGGAGGACCAACAAAAAAAGGTCAGTGGGTATATATTAATTTGTATTTAGGTTTTGGGGGCTTGTGACTGTGCAGACTAGAAATATGAAACCTGATGAACTTTCTTTTAAGCCCCCTTATGTTAACTCTGGACCCTGTCCATGTATTGTATGTGCTGAAAAAAAGGGTAATGCAAGTGTGCTGTATACTATGAAGCACGTGTACTAGTACGCGATACGGGTACAGGGTACGGCAAAATCTCAAAATGTAGGGTACGGGTACGGCTGGGTACGTTAATATTATTTTATTTTATTTTTATTATTTTATTATATTTTGTTGTATAAAATAAAATATAAACTCATTTTACGAATAAAAAACAACATAAATAAATTAGTGTTTTCAAGTAAACAAGCAACATAGTCCATAAGCAACAACGCAACATAAATATAATCAGAATTGGAACGCCACATCAGAATATTGTGAACCACATCATCAAAATAACCAATTAACCATTGACTGATCCGAAAAAATCAGTTTGCACCAGCCACCAACAAATCTGGATCAGTCTGCACCAGCCACTAACAAATCTGGAAAGAACAGTGAATGCGCGCGCGCGAGAGAGAGAGAGATATACATAGCGAGAGAGAGCTTGTTACCTGGCTTTGAAGTCTGGAAACTGCAAGTGCAACTTCTGCTTTCATTATTTGCATTATTTTCATTCTCATTCTCATTATGCACAAAAAGGAGGAGTTTTATGAGATGAAAATCTTAATGAATCAGTACTAAAAAGCATGTGTCTATTACTCCAATAATGGCATTGAAGTAGCTCTTCCTCTTCGTCTTTTTCATAGGCACATCTTATAAAAGATGGGTGGGTATGGAACTGATGCCGGACAGATTGGAATGGGACTAAAGATGACAAAACACTGAGAACAGGGGCTGTTTTGGGGGCTGTGAACAGTGGACGTGAATAGTGAATTTTTAGATAGAAGAGGAGGAGTTAGAGAATGATAGATCTAGGTCTCATACCTAGGTTACCGAAGGCATCACACCTAAGGCCTCTTTAGCATCGCACTAAAGAATGAGATTGCATCACACAATCATAGAAGCATAAAGCTAATTTTCATTCATTCAAAACATGCTTTGCCATAAGACTTACAATCCAATTTATAGCTAAACTCTTGACTCTAGAACTTCCCAAATTAAAAGCTTCAACAAACTTAGACTCCCTAGGACTCTTTAATGCATTAATGATGTGGAAGACCCAAAAGACTCTTTGACCAACTAATGACCTCAAAGACTTGACCGGAAATTAAATGGCTTGACTCAAGAACTCAATAGACACTTCTAGATAAAACCAGCCCAAGGCTAATTAATCTCCCAAGTAGGCCCCACATCATCCAGCATATGCCAAATTAAAGCTTGTGCCTTAGAACCATCCAATCCACGTCTTTTATGCACCTTTACTGGTTGCTGCCATTTACCATCAGGAACGATGGAAGTTGGAATGAAGAAGAAGAAAGATTGAGCGTTAGATTTCTAGAATTTTAATACTTGTATTAAAATTTTAACATTTTACCCCCTATAATTAGAAACAACTTACAAAACGACCCCTCTATCCATTTTTTTACTGTTTTACGCAATTTCGTACTGGAGCTATACCCTTTGCGTACCCCTCGCGTACCCAAATCTGAAAACGTACCCATACCATTTTGACGTACCCGGTACCACAAAAAACGTACCGGAGCCGTACCCGTACCCGTACCCGGTAGTCCAGTACTCGTACGGCGTCGTTTTCGGAGTACCCGTGCTTCAGCCACCCGTGCTTCATAGGCTGTATATAATCACAAGTGCAATCCAGCCCACAGTATCCTGCACTTCTTGAGCGTTTCAAAATTATTTCTCCAACCAAACCAAACTAATCCTTGTGTCCCAGTCGATTAGGGTTGGCTACGTAAATCCTTTTTTTGCCATTCTGCTCTGTCAAAGGGCCATAAATCCCGTAAATTTATGAAATTCGTATCCTTTTTGTACAACGATGTGCCATGTTAATTTCGTCCTTCCACTCCCCTTAGAAATGCTATTAATAGTAATTTTTTTGCTTTTCTTAACTGTTTTTCATCTGCTGGTCCCTGTTAAAGCGAGTATCTTTTGTTGTTCTCTTTTCAAATTTGATTGCTGAACTCTGTTGATCTTTCTCATCTGCTTAAGAATGACTAGGCGCCACCTGAAGAACGATTTGTTTCTCTCTCATAGCTACTATTTGAGGGAAAGGTACATAGAGGGTTCGTTTCTTTCTGTAGCTGTGAAACAGTAGGTCAGCATGACTGATGGTTAATGTCATGATGAATCGGGAAAAGTTGTTTGCAGTTATTTTTAATCAATGGAGATAGTAAGTGGTACAATATGCTGTAATTGGGTTTTGGGAGTTATGAAAGGCTTTAGTGTTTCGAAGGGCTCTTCTTTTGAAGTGAAGCAAAATGACACCTCACGCCTCCTTATTGAGAACTTAAATCATTTTTGTTGAAAATTTGCTCTTAGATGGTTTAGATGACAGATCCTCAATTTATTTTATGGTATCCGAGGATAAATCTTTCTTCAAGAATCTTGTGAACTTGTTTTTAATACTATATTTCTTGAGTTCTTGTTTATCTGCAGGAAGACTGCTCCTCCTTAATTTTCCATCTTGGTAAAACCGGTGCCCATTCTGAAGCATTTTCTGTGTACAATATGTTGAGATATAGCAAAAGAACTATGTGCAAGACCCTTCATGAGAAGATTCTGCATATCCTTATATTGGGACGACTACTTAAAGATGCATATGTTGTAATCAAGGTATGTTCTATCAAGTATTGGAACTTACAATTTCTTAGGTATTTTATCAAGGGTTTCTTAGACTTTTTATCTGGCAGGATAATGGAAAGTTGATCTCTGAGCATGGTAAGAAGAAGTTTGCAACTTCGTTTCTGAGGTTGGGTAATATAAACTTGGTAAATGATGTCCTAAAGGCTATCCACAATTCCGGTTACAAGATTGATCAGGTAATAATAAGATTTAGATCCGTAAGTTTTTTACACAAGGTTATAGCATCTTAAACATGTCTTTTTACCATTTTGATGAGAAACACTGCCCGGTTTTTTGCTATGTTAGTCCCTATCTCTTGGGTGCGATCACGAGTCTATAAGGCTTCTTATGTCCTCATATTGCAATGAATTAATTTTAAGTGAAACTGCCACATGTTAAATATTGAGTACAAGCCCGAGCCCCGCATAGGGCAGTGGTCTCCTTTGAGCTGCAACCGCTCGGCTTTATAACTCATTGTAGTGTTGTACACTTGTACTAGGTTAATGCTCAAACCGGTCTGACACCTGAACTTTCAGTCACCAAACAATGCAGAATATATCAGTGAACTTGCAACCTTCATCTCACCTCATCCACTTTGGCCCAGTGTCAGGCAGTCTTGGATTTTCGTATATGGATCACCAAATTATGCCAAGTTATGCGAACTTAAAAGCGAAGTTCATCTTTAAGTAATTTACAGTTTTCCTTTTTCTTATTCCCCTGAACATTTCTTACTGATTTCCGTCTCAATAAGCGTTTGATGATCTATGCTTTGTTGATTGACGTGGTCAATCCCATCCATAGTGCTCTCTCTCTCTCAATTAGATAACCACCACGATCGTTAATTTGCAATCAAAATTCAGCTTCATTTCACAAATGAAACAACTGGGTGAGCTTATTGAAATCATTGGCTGCCAACGTCATGGCTTTTCATTACCTAAATTGGGTCAAAGTTCCCAGTTCCCTTCGCTTTAACTACATTGGGTCACGATGCCTCATGGCTTCACATTACCCACATTGTATCACGATGGCTATCCGTCGGGTACTGTTTGACGCTTGTATATTTGTTGGCAATGGTTTCTGACAATTTTTGACATGGTGGGATTGAGTTTAAATGTGTCACAATCCTTGTGGGACTTTTTTTTTTTTCCAGGGACTCTTTCATATGGCAATATCACGTTATATTGCACAACCTGAAAAGAAGGAATTGCTTCTCCAGTTGCTACAGTGGATGCCAGGCCAAGGCTACGTGGTTGATTCATCAACAAGAAACTTAATCCTCAAGAACTCCGACTTATTTGGGCGCCAACTTACCGCTGAGATATTGTCCAAACAGCATTCGGTATCAAAAGCATTAAGATCTCGTGAAAACAAAAAATAGATTCCAGAATAGATAAATTGCAGGTAAACACTCTTCAAGAAAGATAACCGAACTTAATGTTCACCTTTTATTTGTCTCTTACCTTTTATCGGACTTCAGCTTTTATTATCTCAGGTGCCATTGGTTGGTAATACACAGCCAACAACCATATGACATTGCTATGCATGACTGAGATTCATCTGAATTCAATATTTTGCAGAAATTAGTTGATCAGGCGGCTGTTATGGAGCCCTTTTGCACGATCATGGTTCCGAATGTTCAGCATGAGGTACTCTCCATTACCAAGTTAGTTACTTTGGGATGATCATCAAAATGTGAATAGACTCCCGGCATTAGTGAAGAGTGTTTAGCTTTTTTCTGGACTTCTGAAATCGAAACACGTTACGTAGGTGTGAAGTCCTTTCAAATTGTGATTAGCAGAGGGCCATTTTTCTGTTTCCCTCAAGCACTCGGATCAAATCTATGTATCTATATTTATACTATTATGTATTGCAGGGCGACTTTTAGTGAAAGTCATCCTGAGCGTGACAAGTGGCGCAATACGATTGAGTTAGAAATTAAATAAATATTAATTGAATAATTATCCCTAACAAATCATATTAATTGAATAAATTAAATTTTAATAAATAATTATCCTTAACAAATCAAATTTAAACAAGTACTTATCTTTTTTTATCAAAAGTGCGCCAAGTGGTAAGTTATGATTGGATTAAAAATTTAATTAACAAAATAAGTCCCGAACCCAATAGCTTTCTAAATAGTTCAAATTCAAAATAATACTTATTCTTTGAATTAAATAATAATCTAATTTTTCTTAAAAAATTAAATTCAAATGAATAAGAAGTGGAGTTTGAATTCATGCGCACCATAAGTTCCAAATCCAATAGCCAATAATCCTGTTTCCAAATTTTTGCAACAAATATGGAGGCTTTGTCAGCGAAATTCACATATACATGAACAATCATTTGGATTGACGAATTTGTTGTGATGCTGAGTTTCTGTGCAGGAGTGTTAAAAAACAAATTAAAAGTGCATTGTTATGAGTGGTAACTACAACTATTATGTTATAGTTTGGTGCTTGAAATTTTATACGGTAAGTCTTCTTCGAAGTTAATGTTTTTGTTTGCATTGTGTTTTCTATTTTTTTCATCCAAAGAATTTTCATATATTCACATTGACCTTGTTGGCTATGAAGTTTACAAATAATTCTAATTTAATTTATTCTTTTTATGTATTAGACCATAATCTCTAGCTTGATTTTTTGAAGGCGTTTGAAATTCTAAGCATATTTTTCTATTTTGATGAACATAAAATTTATTTTTATTAATATTTTGCAACAATTGTAATTATTATCCATAACCTCTAACTTGGTTTTTTTCCTTTGAAGGCTATTTTATTATATATTCGAAATTCTAACCATATTTTTCTGTATTGATCAACATAAAATTTATTTTTTCATAAATATTGTGGAATAATTACAGCTATTATCCATAACTTTAGGTGTGGTAGCTAAGCTTAAATATTTGTGCACGCTTTTTTTTCTTTACTAAATTAGTAATTTGGGTTAAAACGTATCAACTAAATAGAAACTATAATGCTATAGAGATAAGCATGAAAACAATAACTCAATGATCCGTAAAGAGTGGCGATAATGATGAAAAAAATCTAATTATCCGTAGATAAGCATGAAAAAATAAAAATTTTGATTTATAATATAAAAACTATAACGTAAAATTTAAAGTTTAGAATTTTAAAAGTAATTTAGTTTCGAACTTTGGTTGATCTCGATTAATCCGTAAAAATAATTTACTTCCAAACTATATTTGGTTGATGCGGTGAATAATATATACGTTTTTATTATTTAAAATTCTAAAATAACGCGTGATTTTGTGTTCGTATCAATAGAGTAATGCATATTTCAATTCATTTTACTAGTTATTATATATTGCAGGGCGACTTTTCGTGAGAGTCGTCCTGAAAGCGCCAAGTGGTGTTACCTAGAACAACCTAAATTAAATGTCAAAAGTTATTTTAAAGAAGAATCATTTTCATCTTTGATTTGAGATAATCTTTTAAAATTTAAAAATTATTCATATAAATACTAATCTTAAAAGATATACATTTCAAATTTTGAAAAGTTGCAGATTTCCTAAAGCTATGGTAACTTATCATAATCTCTTCAAACTTTCCTCCTCGATTTTAGATGAAAAAATGCTGTGGATATACATTTTGGATATCCACTAACAATGTCCACTAACCTTAAAAGGATATATATTTTGAATTTTCAAATGCCGTGCTATGCACGGGACAATACAAAAATACTTGATGAATCTTTTTTGAATTCAAATTCAAAAACTTGTTATATTTCATATTTAATATTTTTCTTTCCATAATTTTCTCTACTTATCTATATCTACACACATGCACATACACATGTAATTTATATTTTTATGTAATTAAGCATAATATTAAAAAATTACGCAGAGATTGATTTTCAAAGTAAAAGTATAAATAAATAGATTTATTCTTATATAAAAAAAATTGGTAAAAATTACAAATAAATAAATATATAAAACCATATCAATTTTCATTATCCATGATTTTGATGTTTTTTAAAAAAACATCACCTTTTTTTTTAACTTTTAATCTTTTTTTTATAAATTACAAGAATTAATTGCTATTGTTTATGAGGTTGCGAATTGACTGTAATGTCATCGCATGAATGTGCTGGCTGCATTAGATTGAGTGAGTTGAGGTACATTTTAATTAACTTATCCTACACATATTAATATTTTTTTACCTGCTGCAAAAATCACTAATCTTTAAAATCGACGAGTTAGCTAATTTTCTAGACGGTTTTAATTTGGTCAGTGAAGTAGGTTGAGTGTTAAAAATAAATCCAAATAAGATAAAATAGAAAGACAAAATATTAAGAAAAATTCATTCTTTAGATTTGTTTAATTTTTAAATTTTAAAATAAAGAACATAAAGAGGCTACATAATATATATTAAGGATAAGAGTATCAATTATGAGGAATTATACTAAATATGTTCGAATTTTGTTAGATGTGTAGTATTTATCCTTATAATATCTATGTCGTGGATTAAGTTGGACATAAATTGGTCATTTAATATTAACGATAAGGCAAAGAAAGTGAGATATTATATATGTACTTTCTTAAATGGGTAGTATTTATCTTTATAATATTTTTACGACAGATTAAGTTGGATAATATGCGAATGACTAAATTTTACTTGCATTCATACTCACCTCTTGAATTTAAATTGGATAAAAATCTTAATTATTCTATGGATTCATAATTTATAAAGATTGAATAGTATCTTAATTGGAACTTTTATATACTTTTTAGCTAAGTTTTTAAGTAAGTCATTGATAATTTATTTTTAATTAATATAAATTTAATTAATAAATATTATTTTTTATTTTGTTATAGATTTTAATAGTAGGTAGATAAATATTGCAGTAACTAATTTTGTTATTCTACTCCAAGAAAATATTGAGACTATTTTTATGGTAAAGTGATTCATAATTAGACAATTTGTCTTTCAAAAGTTATTCTTATTTACTTTATTGTATCACAGATCTTGAATTTTGATATTTTATTTTAAGCTTTTTTAAGAGTAGAGATGAATGAATACTTGATCAAATTAATTTAATTATTAAACTATCAGTTTTAATATTTTGTTAAAGTAGAGTTTAAAATAAGATATTACAGACGTTTCAAGCTGTACATACGATAAAAATTACTTATTTTTCATTATATTATTGAGGTAAGAATTTGTTATTAAAAATTTTTAAAAATATAGATTGACATGGTAAAATATTACTGAACCAAAAGTATCTCCCAAAAGTAGTTATCCTTTTCTTTTCCTTTGGTTGATGCTGATTCGCTAGTGTCACGAAACCCATTTAGGGACCATGGAACTCAGATGCTTTTTTTTTTTTTTAGGTGAGAAATCTCTGTGTGTTTAACTTTTTTTTACCTCGTCTAGTTTGGACCTTTTCAGTTTTGAATAATATTTATTTCCAATTTAATTTGTCTCGACGAAGAGTGTAGGAGAAATAAAATGTTATGTATCAAATTTAAAAATAATGAACTAAAGACAAAGGTTTTAGAATAATTTGATTTCTCTCTCAAAAATCATACTATAAAAATTCGAGATCCAAAAATGAATTATTTTCATTATTTCTAAAATAATCCAGTACTGAAAAATTAATGTAGGTCAACTGGGCTTTACTTTTTTTTTTTTGTTTTAATCTAAGTCGATCTTAGTTAAACTGGTGTGTGGAAATTTTTTATTTTATTTTATGAACTATATACATTTATATGAATTATATACATTTAGTTTTGGATCCGATATAATTATTTGGAGATAGAAAATATTAAGACACCACATGATATTATTCTAATAGCAACTAATAATTTTGGAGATTTATACGCTTAGCCTTAGATTAACATAAATGTGTCGAAAAAAATATTTTTTTAGCACCGCGAGATAAGTCCAAGTTTGTTAAATAGTTTTTCCTAAACAAAAACTTATTATTTGCACTAGTTTGACCTAATTTGTTATTGATAATTATTTTGCCTCAAATTCAAGAAAGATTAAAAAAAAAATCCAAAAACAATTATTTGTTTCAAACAATTATTATCTCTAGTAAACTTTTAAAATAATTTTTTTTTAATATTTATATTTTTCTTATCATGACAAACTAATAATTCATAAAAAAATTAATATAAAATTAAAAATGCATAAATTTTTAAAACAAAAATGCAAAAGTAAGCTATGCCACATACTTAAATATGGGCCAGTGCACTTTTTGTTAAATATGGGCAGACCAGCACGTTTTAAGAAAGATTTAAAAAAAGACAAAAAATTAAAAAATAATTTATTTTAGATAATTTATATTTTTAGTGAATTTTTAAAAGAATTTTTCTTAATATTTTTAATTTATATTTTTTTTCATAACGAACTAATAATTCATAAAAAGTTAATGTAAAATTAAGAAATGCATAAATTTTTAGGAAAAAATGGTGAAAAGTACAAAACGGCATGAATTAACTCATTAAATCTGGACTAATTTATTATTTGAGTCATGGTCCACTACTTTTAAATTGTGAATAGGTTAGATCATCTAATGGACAAAATTATCCTTATTAATTGTTTCTTTTGTTACCTAATATTTCTTACACACTTATAATCATTCAAAGCATAATTTTTTATTTTTATTCTTTATCTTTTGTAGTATATTAGTGCGTCTCGACAAAAAAAAATCTAAAAAATAAAATTATGTCCATAAGTTAGAAAACAAATCAAAAAATATGAAAAATAAGTCAAAATATGGTCCTTTTTATTTATTTTTCGTGTTTAGTAAATTGTTTTTAATTTTTTGACATGATTTTATACTTTTCAGATTTTCTTTTGTATATTTGTTCGTTTTGACAAAAAAAATTTAAAAATTTAAAAATTATGGCTCAAAGTTAAAAATTTCAATTTATTTTTCGTCTTTAGTGAACTTTTTTTTACTGTTTAATAAGATTTTATACTTTTTAAATTTCTTTCGTCGAAATGATCCAACAAGATGCAAAAAAATTAATGAAAAGATAATAAATTTAAAAAATTTAAATAAAGACAAAAAATAATTTAAATAATTTAGGCTAAATAGATTGGACATTAGTAAAGTTAAAAAATATTACAAATAATGTTATCTGTTTGAGATAAAATAATTAGAATATATAAGGTTATTTGTTGGTTTGAAATATTATTTGTATTTTTGTTCTTCATGTCTTTAACAAATAATTTTATTTGTATTGTTTTAAAAAAATTGTATTTAACAAAATAAAATAATTATAATAGATAATGTTATCTATTGCATTTTAATTACAGTATATATAGTTTGTATTATCTTACAATGTTATCTGATTCAACATTATTTGATAACATTATTAGATAATATTAACTAGAAAGGCAATAGACAATATTATCTTAATGTTATGTGTTGGTTTCTATGTTAGAAATTTATCTCTTAGACATGTTAAAGTTATTTGTTGCCTTTCTCTATTTGGATATTGGTAATTATTGAATTATTATTTTATTTTATTTATCCCTATTTAAAAAATCTAATTTTTTTATTTTGCATCAAATTTTTGTTAATTGTTACTTAGCCAATTTTAAAAAAATACAAAATTATGTCCAAAAATTTAAAAAAATAAAAAAAAGATAAAAAAGTAAGCCAAAAATATGATATGGTTTAACTTATTTTTTGTCATTAGTGAATGTTTTTAATTTTTTTGACATAATTTTATATATTTTTAAAATTCCTTCCATCGATATGAACCAAAAAAATCCCCAAAATTGATAAAAATACAACAAATATAAATTTTTTAATCACGACAAAAAAAATAATTTAAATAATTTAGGCTTAATTTAGATAATTTGTGCATTTGAAATAGAATTGACATATTTGATGCAAAAACATTTTTAAAACTGATATGTCAAAAAAAACTTATAATTTTAGTTTACTGCTATATAGACTACTTGCATTAGAAGTTCTTTACTGTGGACTTTTACTTGAGAGTCCTAAATTCGTTAAAAAAAAATACAAAAATAAGCAAGCACATGTACTTAAATATGGACTAGTGCATTTTTTATTTTTTGGACATATTTAGATGTAGATGTGTTCAGAATTATTAGATGCACGTGTGATCGTCAATAATTCAAGTATTTCACTTACATCTAATAATTTTGAATATATTTATATTTAAATATGTACAAAGTTATTGTAAACCAAGACTTTTCCGATCATAAAAAATGGGGAAAGCAGCACGGTATAATTGTTCCTACAGACCTCCGAATAACGTTGTCAGTTTACTTGAGAAACCGCCGTAGTGCCAGAGTGGCAGTCCGGTAGATTTTCCGTACTAAAAATTAGGAGTATTACTCAACCTTCATTGACCCCACAGTTAGGATCGATTTGGATGGTAGTTTTTATGTGTTTATTTATTAAAAAAAAATTCGTTATTATTTGAAATTTCTTTGCAATTTTTTGTTTTTCATCAATTTTTTTTGATTTATTAGTTCATCTCGACAAGAGCTTTCAGAAAAGTTATCAATCATCGGCTAAATTTAAAAAAAATTCAGAAAAGACAAAAATAAATAAAAAACAGAGTTTTTTGTACTTATTCGTCGTCTTTAGTGACTTTTTTTTAACTTTTGGACACAATTTTATACTCATTAGATTCCTTTCATCAAGACGGACTAATAAACTACAAAACATTGAGATTTAAACAACAAATACAAAAAAAAAATGAATGAAGACAAAAATTTTGAATAAATATTAACTAGAGGCCAAATTCCTTAAGGAATAACAAGGGTGAATTACGTGAACTTCCCCTGAGATTTGGGGGTTAAAGCAGACCCCTCCTTGATGTCCTACAAATTATTATATCCTCCCTAGGGTTTATAATTACTTGTCATTGTGACAAAATTGGGTGGCGGTGGAGATTTAGGGAGAGTTTGACTTAACCTATTTGTTTTGGCTTATTTTTGTTTTTATATAATTTTGTTAGTTTCGTGTCAAATATTTTTCAATTATTCATTTACCTAAAAAAAAATCAAATTAAATATTGATCAAATTAAAATTAGAAAGATTGTGAAAAGGCGTTAGATTTTTATCATCAAGATAAATAAATAACAAAAAAACTAATACAAGACTCACTTTTTCTCTGTCGGGATGGGGATTCTGTTCCGGTGTACGAACCACTCATGGACAAAGTGATGAAAATTTTCTAATTCATAAAAAATAACTATAAGACGAAAAAGAATAATTTAGGCCAAACTTTATGTTTGGTTTAAGGTGTTTGGGAGATTTTCTCCCAAACAAGTTATTGAGATATTGTGTTGTAATTATTTCCTATTGTAAGATAATATTCTTTCTTAGTTTAGAGATATTATTCTGTTAAGGATGATTCTCGAGAATCTATGAGAGATTCTAGGAATTGATTCTTATGTATCCTAGTTAGTTTAGGATATGTCTCCTAGTTAGTTTAGGATTAGGATTATGTATCCTAATATCTATCTCTATCTCTATCTCTATCTCTATCTCTATCTCTATCTCTATCTATCGCTATCTCTATCTCTATCTCTATCTCTATCTCTATCTCTATCTCTATCTCTATCTCTATCTCTATCTATCTCTATCTCTATCTCTATCTCTATCTCTATCTCTCTCTCCCCTAACAACTTGAGTAGCTGGCACCGCTTAAGCAAATCCCAATCCATTATTGACTCAAATTTCAAACCCCTCCCTATAAATACGTCTCAAAATTTTTTGGGATTTCCCAGATTACTGTTTTGATTCTTCTTGCCGTGGGAGTTAAGCAAGAAGACTTTGGTGAAGAATGAGAATGACTGGTGATTTTCCCAGCGTAAATGCGCCGAAGAGTTTGGCCGGAGAAGAGTTTATGGGTCTGATGAGGAGTTTAAGTAGAGTAGAGATTTTGGAACTTTTGTCTGACGGCAAAGCGTTTTGTCAACACTGTCAACCTCTGTTGTTGACTCGAGTTCGTAAAGTCATTGACAACAGTAATCTCTCTCTCTTTCTCTCTCTCTCACTCGTTTGAACTTGTTTTATTGATTTGGAACTTCGGGGACAGAGTACTACTCTTGAATCTTAGGGCTACTTAGGATTTTTGAGTCTTGTTTTCTTTCATCCTATGGCTAATTAGCATTGTGTGTGTGTGTGTGTGTGTGATATGGAAAAATGGTTTTCTATATGTATGTATGTCTCTGTGTGTGTGCATGTGTTTAAGGTTTTGAATATAGGCCAAACATTGTATATCGACAACTACATAATCGTTTTGTTGGATTTCAAATACCATTAGATTCCTATATAAGGGTGACACCATAAATTTTCAACATGAATTTGCACGTGTATCAGTTGATTTCAGACACGTATTAGTTCAAATCAATATATTGAAAGCTTGATGCTCGCTACAACTGATATGGTTCCTGTAAGTGTTCTGAATAGTTCTATTATCAAAAAAAATATTAGACCGCTACAGCTGATTTTCGTCACTAACGTCTGGTTCTATACTCTCGATACCGTTGCGTCAAAACATATGTGTGTAGATTAAATCAATAATATGCTTTGAAAATTTCTTGGGACCAAATTTTTTATTGTTGAAGTAAAACTAGTTGAAGGGATGAGTTATGGAAGTGACAAGTAGGTGATAGAAACTGCTAGTAAAAGGGGAAATTTTGGCATAGATTAATACAATTTTCCGTAGGTTCAGGAAAAAAATCTACACTGATCTTCTTGTATACTAAGGGGTATAGTCGATATTAAAAACATCGTTAATAGCAAGCACATCACTTTCCTAGTTCACATTCCTTCGCCGGACAACTTTTTCCACTGTACTTGCAGTTTAACCTCCGTGTATGTTTCTAAGGCAGGGAGGCATATTTACCGTAATTAGTGTTCCTTCTATTTCTGCAGGGAAATCTCATGAACTATCAGAATCAAGTGATAACAAGAAAGGTCGTGTGGATTTCCAGTTTGCAACTTCATCTAGCTCGTTACTATTAGAGGAAAATTCAAAACCTTCAACTAAAACCACATCATGGAGCTCTATACAACCCCCTGTGTCTATTTACTCAGAAGTGCGCAAAGGATTCACTAGTTCATCACCTGCATCAATACATAGAAAACGATCGTACCATCACTCTACTGAAACAACACCAAGTCATGGGCGTGGTGGAGTTCGCTCACTTGTTCGTAATGGGTTATCAGAAGAGCAAGAGTGCGCTAGGTTTGCTAAAATTAGAAGGAAGAAGGATTTTGCTCATATTGAGACAAATCGGGGGAAGGTAATAAATGTGCTTCAAGGACTTGAGCTTCACACTGGGGTATTTAATGCCGAGGAGCAAAAGGAAATTGTTGATTGTGTTTATAACTTTCAGCGGAAGGGGCAGAATGGTCGGCTTAGAGGTATGCGTACAGACACCTACTCTGTCTTTCTTTGTTCTGTTTCATTAACACGTTTTCGTCGTATTTACTGCCTTTGTATCGTTTGAGGTAGTAAATGAAAGAAAAGGACAAAGGTGAGAAAGAGTTGCTTTAATTGTTACTTTCGGCATTGCTTAGGTTTAGAAACAATCTTAAACAAAAGGCTTAAAATCAAAGGCTTACATAAGTCGAATAAACTTTTTCAATAAGTAAAATTCATTGAGATAAAAATCGGGAGGACAAGAAGGTTATTACATTAGGGCCGATGAACATTTGAAGGTACATATTTTTATCTGTTTATCTCATTATTCTGCTATAAACCTGTTACAGCCCGAACATATTCAGAACCAAGGAAGTGGATGCGAGGAAAAGGGCGTGTCACGATTCAATTTGGTTGCTGTTACAACTACGCAGTGGTAACATTTTGATCTTTACTGCTTTTTCCATTGTTTTCCTTTATAAATCCCCAACTATGTTTAACTCTATCTCAATTTCTCTTTTTTTCACAGGATAAAAAAGGGAATCCCCCCGGTATCGTTAGAGACGAGAAAGTTGATCCGTTACCTCCGTTGTTCGAGCAAATGATAGAGAGGATGGTGAGGTGGCACATTTTGCCCCCGACATGTGTCCCCAACAGTTGTATCGTGAATATCTACGAAGCAGGGGATTGCATTCCGCCTCACATTGACCATCATGACTTCGTTCGACCTTTTTGCACCGTTTCGTTCTTGACAGAATGCAACATAATCTTTGGTGCAAATCTGAAAATTGTTGATGCTGGAGAGTTTTCTGGTCCTGTCTCTATACCTTTGCCTGTTGGGTAAGTACACGTTACAATCTCGCCAAAAATAAGTATCACTTACAATAATTGATGCTTGACACACCCCATTATAACTACAGACATATGTATTGCAGATCAGTGCTGGTTCTAAGTGGTAATGGAGCTGATGTTGCCAAGCATTGTGTTCCTGGTGTGCCAGCTAAAAGGTATGTATTATGTATAGACGCTGTTTGGTTGTAGTTTGTGAATCCATTTTCTGTACAGAATAGAGAATTAAATCTTTGTATTTTTGTGTTTACTTGGTTGTAGGATTTCCATCACCTTCAGGAAAATGGATAACACCAAACAACCATACAGGTTTTCCTCCAACCCAGAGCTGGCCCGAATAAAGCCGCTTGAATATTCTCCTCTAATGAAGTTGCCACCGCAAAAACGAAAACAACCAGAAGATAAATCCTTTTTCTATGAGAAAGATGATTTTCTTGAACCGGGGAGCTCGAGTTTCGTGAAAAAGCAAAGGGGTGAACAGAAGTGGTCGGAAGCTAACAAGATTCTCCATCGCAAACTCGTAAGATTTTCTGTTGCCACAGAGACGAGCAATAAGTCCAGTTTCTATGAGAAAGATGATTTTCCTGAACCAGGGAGCTCGAGTTTCGTGGAAAAGCAAAAATGATTGATCGGAAGCTAACAAGATTCCCCGTCGCAAACCCATAAGATTTTATGTTGCCGCAAAGACGAGCAATAAGTCCATTTTCTATGAGAAAGATGAAGTTCCTGAACCGGAGAGCTCGAGTTTCGCGAAAAAACCCAGGGGTGAACATAAATGGTCGGAAGCTAACAAGATTCCCCATTGCGAACCCATAAGATTTTATGTTGCCGCAGAGACCAGCAATAAGTCCATTTTCTATGAAAAAGATTACTCGAGTTTCGCGAAAAAGCCGAGGCCGAACAGAAATGGTCGGAAGCTATGAGGGTTTAAATAGTTTGTGCTCGTATTTTTTCTGTTGATAGGATTGAAGTTGAATAATCGATCTTATTTCTTCTGTCTCTTCTGCAATTGTTCTTGACATAATATATTATTATCCGTAAAGAAAAAAATGGAAATGTGAAGAAATGAATAATGTTCAGATTATTTATTGTTGACAAAATAGGAATAAACTTATATAATCGAATTTTGGAGAATGGATTCTCTTTTCCTCTCTTTGTAGCTCTTTTTCTATTATATTTCTATAATTGAAATTGTTTTGTTTTTTTTTATAACTAATCGAGAACCTTTGGACACTAATTTATTTTGGTATTGTTATTACTTTCTTTTTCAATTATTTTTTAGAAAGTTTTATGAAATTCGCTTTAAAACTTTTGAATTAATAATTCTTCTTGATAAAATAAATTTGAAAAGTAAAAAAAGTTAAATCAGAAGACCTCAACGTTTATTCAAGACGAAAAAAAATTTTAAGTATAGATTTTCACTATAACTACTGTTTTTAGCTGTCGTTTTTGTGAATTTTTTCAATTTTGATTTATAATTTATACTTTTTAATTTTTCTTGGAAAGACAGACAAAAAAATAAAGAAATTAATAACTAAATGAAAATAAAATTTGGATTGTGTTGTTTACTGGTTTATTATTTGATTATTTTTTTGTCTTTATTTAAAAAAATTATAATTTTTTATTTTGCGTTAGTTTTGGTTCATCTTGACAAGTGATTTTAAAAAACTAAAAAAATTATCTTAAAAATTAAAAAGACTTCATAAAAGAAAAAAAAGTCAAAATACGATCTGTTTAAGACTTATTTTTTATTTTTAGTCAACTATTTTTAAATTTTTAACTGTAATTTTATACTTTTTAGATTCATTTAATTAAGACGAACTAATAAATTATAAAAAAATTAATAGAAAAATAATAAATAAAAAATTTGAAATAATAATAATAAATTAAAAAACAGATAAGTTAGGCCAATTAAAATGTTGTCTTGAAATATAATTCAGGGCAATTTTCACACTTCCTTTTTAGCTTCATATGCTTCATTTTTATATTTATTATACAAAAATTACTAAATCATTCTTCTTTTAAATATTCTTTACTGTTTTTTTGTGTTTAAATTACGATACTAACCTCACAATTAATTAAAATTAAATATTTTTTATTTTTTATCCTTATTTAATTTTTGTTGTATCTGTTATTTTTACGTCATTTTTTATGATTTATTTTTTTTTGACGAAAATAATCTAAAAAGTATAAAATCATGTTCAAAAATTAAAAATAATTTACTAAAAAAACAAAAATAAGTCTAAAAATGATGTCTTGAACTTATTTTTTGTGTTTTCTAGAATATTTTTTTAGTTTTTGAACATTATTTTATATTTTTTCGAAATCTTTTGTCGAGACAAACTAACAGTAAAAAATTAATACAGTTAAACTTTTTTAAATAAGAACAAAAAATAATCACACAATAATTCAATAATTACTACATGCTAAATAGATCCTGAATAAAGAAAAAATTTGAACAAAAATTAAAACTTATTTTTTTGTTTTGTATTAATTTTTTATGGTTTATTAGTTCGTCTCTATTTTAAAAAATAAAAAATAATTTTTAAAAACAAAAAACAAATTTAGAAAACACAAAAAAAGAAATTCAAAATATTTTTTTGTTTTCAATATTTTTTTAGTTTCTAAACATAATTTTATACTTTTTTAAATTTCTGACGAATTAATAAATCATAAAAAATAACGTAAAAATAATAATATAAAAAATTAAATTTAAATACAAGAACAATAAAAATTATATAATAAAAAATATTTTAGTAATTTTATGTAATTAAAAAAAAGAATGCTTGCTAAAATGGTGTTAGAAATAGTGTATTCACATTATTTATTTATTTTGATGATGCCAAGATTAAATATGAAAATTACACATAATCACTTGATGCATGAAAAGTGGTACTCACACGTAAGTATCTAGATCATAGATTAAACGTACCATGACCATGGAACAATCATCGAACGATATTCGTGTTGAAATTACTATTTATGATGATCATGTTTGGAGTTGTTTTGGATAAGGAAATGACAGGTTTTCAAAGCCCCAGGATGCGGTTGACCGGCCAATACCTGCGGTCAACCGGGCTATGCGGTCGACCGGAGCCTACAGGCGGTTGACCGGACCAGGCGGTCGACCGGGAGTAACGTGCGGTCGACCGGTCGCTGTCTTACACGGAAATTTACAGATTCGATCTTCGTAAGGTTTTGATTGATGATATCCTTCCAAAAATAGTTCAAACGGTCGATTAAGAGATGTTTGGAAGGTTGGAAGATCGTATCAACCATTTTGGAAATCAAGAGGCTCCTCCAAGATTCGGATTCTACGCGTTAGGGTTTATATAACCCTCTTGGACGAATATACATTGGTTACTTCAATTTACAGAGCTTCTACTGCGAAAAGAAACTTACTCTCTACCATCCTCACGTGATTACAAATTTGTATTGATTTTTAGAGTGAGTTTATTTGAGAGAAGGAGAGAGATAAGCTAGAAAAGTTCATTTTCATTGTTCTTCTCCTTCTGTACGAATTGTGTGAGATCTTGTCTCCATCATTACTTCTGTATTGCTGATGTATGTGTGAGGTTTGCGAAGAACAAACCTTGGGTAATCGAATCTGGGTATAAAGATTCGGCGGTTCGGTTAGCTCCTCGGGAAAGCTAACAGGAAGAGGGTTTGTAAGGGTTTGAGTGACACCCAAAGTTGCTCATGTTCTAGTAGATCAAAGTGACTCCTAGGGAGTGGACTAGGCTGGGCAGTGGACAAGCTCAGACCGAACCACTATACATCGGTTGTATCTTCTCTTCCTTATCCTTGTTTATGTTTTAATTGACATATTGTGTGCTTGATTATTTATCTGTTTTTATCTCATATTATTTTGGATTGAAGAATTTTTAGTACTTATTTTTAGTGCAACCTAATTCACCCCCCCCCCCCCCCCCCTCTTTGGTTGCTTCCTGGGTAACAATTGGTATCAGAGCAAGGGCTCTAATTATTTAGACCTCACAGTCTTAGAGTTTACTTTAGGCAACCATGAGTTCATTCTTAGGTGAAGGGCAGTCTAGCAATCGACCACCCTTGTTTTCTGGAAACGACTATAACTACTGGAAAGCTAAGATGACCATATTTATTCAAGCTACTGATATTGATGCTTGGTCCATCATAACTAAAGGACCCACTATTCCTTCTAAAGTAGTGGACAGTGTTCGCGTTCCAAAATTGGAACATGAATGGGATGAAAGTGACAAACGTACTATTCAACTTAATGCTAAGGCAAAACACTTCCTATACTGTGCATTAGACTCAAAAGAATTTAATCGTATATCCACATGTGAAACTGCTAAAGAAATATGGGATAAACTAGAAGTTACGCATGAGGGAACAAATCAAGTCAAAGAAACAAAAATCAGCATGTTATCCATAAATATGAATTATTCAAAATGCATCCTGATGAAACCATATCTGTCATGTTTGCTAGATTCACTGATATTGTTAATGGACTAAGCTCTCTTGGTAAAGTGTACTCAAATGCAGAAATGGTCAGAAAGATTCTCAGGTGCCTACCTAAAACTTGGGAACCAAAAGTCACAGCAGTTCAAGAAGCAAAAGATTTAAATGTGCTCAACCTTGATGAACTGTTGGGATCACTCATGACTCACGAGATAAATTTAATGGCCACAAATGAGGATGAAGGAAGGAAAAAGAAAACTATAGCTTTCAAAACATCATCGCATCAAGAAGAAGAAGAAGAAGTAAATGGAAGCGACGAAGAAGTCGCCTTCCTGACCCGACGGTTCAACAAGTTAATGGCAAGGGGAAAATATGGCCGACAGCCATTTAAAAGAAATTTCTCCAAAGATGAAGGAAAAAGGGATCCGATCATATGCTATGAATGCAAGAAGCCAGGACATATCCGGTCTGAATGTCCAAAACTAACTAAAGAAGAAAAGAGGTACAAAAAGAAAGAAAGAGGAAAAAAGGCTATGGTAGCAGCATGGGGAGAAAGTGAGAGAGATAGTTCAGATGATGACTCCAGTGAAGATGAAGCTGCTCATATATGCTTAAAAGCTCAACATAAAGAAGATGAGTTCTTTGATGCCGAAACAAGTTTTGACAACTCCAACTTCTGTCTAATGGCGATAGACGATGAAGATGAGGTATATTCTGACCCTATCTCTTATGAAGAATTGTTGAGTAATTTTGAAGAGTTACAAGCTTCTTTCAAAGACTTATATAATGAGTCCATAAGAATAGGAACGGCACATGATAAGTTAAAGAAACACGTTACCTCTCTTACTAAGGAACTAAACAATTTAGAAAACGAAAATAGAAAGTTAAGAGAGAAAGATGAAGATAAGTCAAAGATAATATTAAAATTTACTCAAGGAGAAGAAAACTTGAACAAATTACTTGGTGCACAAAAATGCGTTTTTGACAAAGCCGGTATAGGATACAGACCCTTTCAAAAACAAAAAGATTTGAAAAATGCATTCATTAAAAAACCTATATCAAACGCATCTAATCTTACTTGCACCTACTGTAACCAAATAGGACACACGCACTACTTCTGTGGTGTTAAGAAGAATGTTCAAAAAGGAAAGAAAACTATTTGGATTCCAAAAATAGCCGGTACTAACACCCGAGGACCCACTTAGACTGGGTACCAATATCAATGCACATTTACTTTTGTAGGTTTGCTTAAGGTCAAAGTCCAAAAAGGGAAAATGGTATCTCGACAGTGGATGTTCGAGACACATGACTGGAGACAAGTCAATGTTCTCAATGCTCACTGATAAAGATGGAGGATATGTGACATTTGGTGATAACGGTAAAGGGAAGATCATTGGTATTGGTAATGTCGGTAAAAATCCCTTCCCTATAATTGAGAATGTTCTGTTAGTTGATGGTTTGAAACATAATTTACTTAGCATTAGTCAATTATGTGACAAGAAAAACAGAGTTATCTTCGAAAAATCTAAGTGTATCATAGAAACCATTAAAGACAACAAGGTATTATTTGTCGGCCAAAGACATGAAAATGTCTACATTTTTGACCAAGACGATATGTCATCATCTAACGTTAGTTGTCTTTCTGCAATTAACAATGATAGTTGGCTATGGCATAGGAAACTTGGACATGCACACATGGATCTAATTTCAAAACTTTCTAAAAAGGAACTTGTCATTGGTCTACCAAAAATTGTTTTTGAAAAAGACAAGTTGTGTAGTGCATGTCAGCAAGGTAAGCAAACAAAAGTTTCTTTTAAATCCAAAAATGTTGTTTCCACTACTAGGCCATTACAACTACTTCATATGGACTTGATTGGTCCCTCTAGGACTCTCAGTCTGGGTGGCAAATCATACATACTTGTTGTAGTTGATGATCTTTCAAGATACACTTGGGTTGACTTCCTAGCTCATAAGGACGAAGCCTTTCCAACTTTTACTAAACTTTGTAGGCGCCTTCAAAATGAAAAAGGTTTTGCAATTTCAAATATTAGGACTGATCATGGACGTGAACTTGATAACACCTCGTTTGAAAACTTCTGCGATAGTCATGGTATTGGCCATAACTTCTCCGCTCCTAGAACTCCTCAACAAAACGGTGTCGTTGAGAGGAAAAACAGGACCCTAGAAGAAATGGCTAGGACCATGTTATGTGAAAATGCTCTTCCTAAATATTTTTGGGTCGAAGCTGTGAACACAGCTTGCTTCATAGTAAATCGCGCCATGATCAGACCCATTTTGAAGAAAACTCCATATGAGCTTTGGAAAGGTAGAAAACCTAATGTTAGCTTCTTCCATGTGTTCGGGTGTAGATGTTTTGTCTTAAATAATGGAAAAGATAATTTAGGTAAATTTGACTCAAAATCTGATGAAGCTATTTTCATTGGCTATTCAACAAACAGCAAGACCTTTCGAGTCTTCAATAAACGCACCTTACTTGTTGAAGAATCAGTTCATGTTACATTTGATGATAATAAAATTAACAATTCAAGGGAATTGGTTAGTATTGATGATGATACAGATTCTAGTCAACAAGGTCAAGCATGTGACAAAGATATCTCAAAAGAAGACCTCTCCAACTCCACTTCACAGAATGAGGAAAATCAAGAACAAGGAGGTAACAATGATGATCTTCCAAAAGAATGGAAATACATCCAGTATCACCCAACGGAACAAATTATAGGTGATCCATCGAAAGGTATAACCACTCGCTCATCTCTTAGAAATATATGTGGTAATTTGGCTTTTCTATCTCAACTTGAACCTAAAACATTTTTAGAAGCAGAAAATGACGAAAGTTGGATCTTAGCTATGCAAGATGAACTAAATCAATTTGAAAGAAATAAGGTTTGGACTTTAGTCCCAAGACCAGTAGATCACACTATAATTGGCACTAAATGGGTCTTTAGAAATAAATTAGATGAATCCGGAACTATTGTTAGAAATAAGGCTAGGTTAGTTGCACAAGGATATAATCAAGAAGAAGGGATTGACTTTGATGAAACATTTGCCCCAGTAGCTAGATTAGAAGCTATTCGCATGCTGTTAGCATTCTCATGTTTTAAAGGCTTTAAATTGTTTCAAATGGATGTTAAAAGCGCCTTCTTAAATGGTTTTATTCAAGAGGAGGTATATGTTAGACAACCTCCAGGTTTTGAAAATCATGCATATCCGGATCATGTTTACAAACTCACCAAAGCTCTATATGGATTAAAACAAGCTCCACGTGCATGGTATGATAGGTTAAGTAGCTTCCTCATAGAAAATGACTTTACTAGAGGAATGATTGACACGACACTCTTTATCAAAACGGAAAACCTTGACATGCTTATCGTGCAAATATATGTTGATGACATCATATTTGGTGCTACTAATGAATCTCTGTGCAAGGACTTTTCTGAGAGAATGCAGGGAGAGTTCGAAATGAGCATGATGGGTGAGCTAAACTTCTTCCTTGGCCTTCAAATCAAACAATCAAAGGAAGGCATCCTCATTAATTAAGCCAAGTACATAAAGGAACTGCTAAAGCGATTCAAGATGGAGGACTGCAAACCAATGAAGACTCCCATGAGTCCGGCAACCAAGCTAGATAAAGATGAGAACGGTAAATCGGTAGATACAAAGCTATATCGCGGTATGATAGGATCTTTACTTTATCTCACTGCTAGTAGACCCGATATTATGTTTAGTGTCTGTCTGTGTGCCCGTTTCCAATCTAACCCTAAGGAGTCACACCTAGGAGCCGTTAAGCGTATTCTTAGATATCTCGTTGGTACTCCTAAATTGGGGCTTTTCTATCCTAAAAACACATCTTTTGATCTTATCGGTTACTCTGATGCTGACTATGCGGGTAGTAAAACTGATCGTAAAAGCACAAGTGGCACATGTCAATTCCTAGGATGTGCATTAGTATCATGGTCTAGCAAGAAACAGAACTCAGTTGCCTTATCCACTGCTGAAGCAGAATATATAGCAGCTGGAAACTGTTGTGCTCAATTACTTTGGATCAAACAGCAGTTGGAGGATTTCAAATTATATTATGATCATATTCCAATTCTATGTGACAATACGAGTGCAATAAATCTTACTAAGAATCCCATTCAACATTTCAGAACCAAACACATTGAAATTCGACACCACTTTATTAGAGATCACGTTCAAAAGGGAGATGTTGTTCTTGATTTCATAAATACCGACAAGCAATTGGCGGAAATATTTACAAAACCCCTGAACGAGGATCAATTCAACTTTATTTGTCGAGAACTTGGAATGGTTGATAATATATAAAATCGTTTTCTCAACGATTCTATAGGATTTATTGCTCAACGCTCATATTGAAACGGAGTATATTGTATCATAATATATATGAAAAATACTCCCACATTTCCTCCTAAATCCTCCCTTTAAACACTTACCTAGATAGGCTTGCCGTTCATGGTTCTGTCCTGCCAAACTGTCTCCGGTCGACCGGCACTTTCTTGTGGTCAACCGGACGGGCGGTCGACCGGACTCGGCGTTTTAAAAAATTCCTTTTTAAACCGTCTGGTCAGTTTCTTCTCCCTCTTATCAGAGGTCGACCGGCGCCCTTCTTCTCCACCCTCAGGTATTTTCTCATCCTCTCTCTCATTTTACTCGTTTTCCTCCCTCCATCTCCATTAATCCACTCATCATCATCCTTTCATGCCCTAAAATCGGTTTTCAAACCCTAAAACCAATTTTCCAGCCCCTAACCCATCAGTTTCGTCTCTGGGTTTGTCAACTTCGGCCTTCCCTCTGCACATTCACTTCAATGCCTCGATCTAAACACGCTGCACGTAGTCCTCGTTCATCCCGTTCATCTCGTCAACCGCCACAACCAACCCCACAACAAACCCCAGCAAACCCTTGTTCATCTCTTCACTCCAGGGCCCCTGGATTCGATATGGCCCGTTTTCGCACTCACCCCGCTTCTCAATCATGGAACAAATTTGTTGCACGATCCATCACCACGAGAAGAGATGTCCAACAAACTCCTGAACTTGTTGAAGGCATTCTCAACCCATTGGCTCGCCTAGGTTGGCAAAATTTACTTCCCCTTCCTGATCGTCACTACCCTACACTCGTACGTCTTTTCTATTGCAATCTCAAAATTACTTATCTAGATGAGTCCACTGACACATTCACGAAACGCGTTCACCTCGAATCTTTAGTAAATGATGTCACTATTGAATTGGATGCTGACAGATTAGCTCACATTCTTGATGTTCCCAATGTCGGTAACATGCTACATTTCACCACCGACTCTGAGGTTTCTGATCACACTCCCACCTGTGTCATAATGCCCCACATTGCCCAACGTCGCTCCACCACCGGGAGTGTCCTCCGCTCGGACCTAAAACCGGAGTTACAGCTTTTCCACCAATTCCTAAATGCTAATATCATTCCCAAGAAATGCCATTTTGAAGCCGTCTCCCCCATGCAATGCTTTATCCTTTATTGCTTACAAACCTCCATTGAACTAAATCTGCCTCACCTCATTCTTCGTGAAATGGTATATGCCTTCACCTCTCGAAACAAAAGTCTACCTTTTGGGGCCCTCCTTACAAAAATCTTCGAACACTTTGATATCCCCCTTCCTGATGATGGCGTTCATATTGCCGGACCTTTTACATCTTTCGTTGTCACTCGTGGGTCCAAACGTGTTGCACGGGCTGTCCGAGACTCTGAAGAAGACACAGAGGATGATGAGGCCACAGAGGCTGATGAGGCGAGTGAGGAGGATACTCGTGTTCCTGCAGCAGCGGCTGATCCACCACCACCACCACCACACTATCCTGAGCCACCGCCCTACTACCAGCAGCCTCCACCCTACTACCAGCAGCCTTCACCCTACTACCCTGAGCCACCCTCCTACTACCAGCAGCCTCCACCGTACTACACTGAGCCACCCTCCTATTACCAGCAGCCCCCACCGTACTGGACTGATCTCATGACCCGTTTTGACCAATTGAGGGTCCAACAATCCACCATCTCTGACCAGCTCTCCTCTCTCACCCAACACCACACTGACCTCGCTCAGCAAGTCAACAATCAGTTCACCGGCGTTCATGAAAGGATTGATACTTTACAGACTGATGTGGCTTACCTTCATGATCTCTTCCGCGATCAGTTCCCACCACCGGATCCTCCTGCCTCGTGATGTGCCTACTTCTTTTTGATGATGCCACAGGGGGAGAGATATTGTGTCTTTAGAGTTTAGAGTTATCGTGTCTTTAGGAGTTAGATAGATCTATATAGTTTGGGAGCGTTTGGCGTTTTGCTACTTATGGGAGCGTATCTGTTATTATCACCCTTGGTTATGATGCTACTGTTTTGTTATCATTCTAACTATGATGCTACTTATTCTCCTTGATATCATTATGCTAATCATGGTTGACGTACTTACTATATCTGAAAATTGTCTTGGCTTTATGATGATATTACCTGCGCAATATGGGATGTCTTAATTTGCATCATGCATACGTGTTTTCTCACCTCCTTGGCTGTGTGACATGATTACTATCTCATCATATCATTGAACCATGATCATCCGGTAACCAATGCACATATTGAGGGGGAGCCTAATTCCATAAATAGCAATCTCGTAATTTATCATCTTTAAATCATGAATACAAGTGTCTTCATCAAAAAGGGGGAGATTGTTAGAAATAGTGTATTCACATTATTTATTTATTTTAATGATGCCAAGATTAAATATGAAAATTACACATAATCACTTGATGCATGAAAAGTGGTACTCACACGTAAGTATCTAGATCATAGATTAAACGTACCATGACCATGGAACAATCATCGAACGATATTCGTGTTGAAATTACTATTTATGATGATCATGTTTGGAGTTGTTTTGAATAAGGAAATGACAGGTTTTCAAAGCCCCAGGATGCGGTTGACCGGCCAATACCTGCGGTCAACCGGGCTATGCGGTCGACCGGAGCCTACAGGCGGTTGACCGGACCAGGCGGTCGACCGGGAGTAACGTGCGGTCGACCAGTCGCTGTCTTACACGGAAATTTGCAGATTCGATCTTCGTAAGGTTTTGATTGATGATATCCTTCCAAAAATAGTTCAAACGGTCGATTAAGAGATGTTTGGAAGGTTGGAAGATCGTATCAACCATTTTGTAAATCAAGAGGCTCCTCCAAGATTCGGATTCTACGCGTTACGGTTTATATAACCCTCTTGGACGAATATACATTGGTTACTTCGATTTACAGAGCTTCTACTGCGAAAAGAAACTTACTCTCTACCATCCTCACGTGATTACAAATTTGTATTGATTTTTAGAGTGAGTTTATTTGAGAGAAGGAGAGAGATAAGCTAGAAAAGTTCATTTTCATTGTTCTTCTCCTTCTGTACGAATTGTGTGAGATCTTGTCTCCATCATTACTTCTGTATTGCTGATGTACGTGTGAGGTTTGCGAAGAACAAACCTTGGGTAATCGAATCTGGGTATAAAGATTCGGCGGTTCGGTTAGCTCCTCGGGAAAAAGCTAACGGGAAGAGGGTTTGTAAGGGTTTGAGTGACACCCAAAGTTGCTCATGTTCTAGTAGATCAAAGTGACTCCTAGGGAGTGGACTAGGCTGGGCAGTGGACAAGCTCAGACCGAACCACTATACATCGGTTGTATCTTCTCTTCCTTATCCTTGTTTATGTTTTAATTGACATATTGTGTGCTTGATTATTTATCTGTTTTTATCTCATATTATTTTGGATCGAATAATTTTTAGTACTTATTTTTAGTGCAACCTAATTCACCCCCCCCCCCCCCTCTTTGGTTGCTTCCTGGGTAACAAATGGGATGTGAAAGTCAATCCCCAGAGGGAATTATCAAAGGTAAAAAGACGTTAGGGACACATACGGGTCACAGATATGTTCGGAACCGTTAGATGCAAGTAAAACTCTTAATAATTTAAGAGCTCCATATGCATCCAATAATTTTAGATACATCTGTGTCGAGTCTGTGTTCCTAACATTTGTGTATGTATAAAGACTTTCTCGGAAATTATAGGTTAAAAATGATGTTGATTTATTGTTACAGGTAAGCTACGCCGCATACTTAAATATGGGCCAATGCACTTTTCGTTTAAATATGGGGAAACCAGCACGTTTTAAAGAAAGATTTAAAAAAAGACAAAAAATTAAAAAATAATTTATTTTAGATAATTTATATTTTTAGTGAATTTTTAAAAGAATTTTGTCTTAATATTTTTAATTTATAATATTTTTTTCATAACAAACTAATAATTTATAAAAAGTTAATGTAAAATTAAGAAATGCATAAATTTTTAGGAAAAAATGGCATGAATTAACTCATTAAATCAGGACTAATTTATTATTTGAGTCATGGTCCACTACTTTTAAAGTGTGAATAGGTTAGATCATCTAATGGACAAAATTATCCTTATTAATTGTTTCTTTTGTTACCTAATATTTCTTACACTCTTATAATCATTCAAAGCCTAATTTTTTATTTTTATTATTTATCTCTTATAGTATATTGGTGCGTCTTGATAAAAAAAAATCTAAAAAATAAAATTATGTCCATAAGTTAGAAAACAAATCAAAAAATATGAAAAATAAGTCAAGATATGGTCCTTTTTATTTATTTTTTGTGTTCAGTAAATTGTTTTTAATTTTTTGACATGATTTTATACTTTTCAGATATTTTTTGTTGTATATTGGTTCGTTTTGACAAAAAAAATTAAAAATTATAAAATTATGGCTCAAAATTAAAAATTTTGGTGCTAGCGTTGATGAACAATTTTGATAGGTTAATAACGAGATAGGAGAGAGAGAGATGCTTATCGATAGACGGTGGCTTGAGGCCTCTTTCGAGAATAATGATGAACGTTCTCTATTTGTCATTGTGAACAAATTGGGTGGCGGTGGAGATTTAAGGAGAGTTTGACCTAACCTATTTGTTTTGGGTTATTTTTTTATATATATAATTTTGTTAGTTTCGCGTTAAATATTTTTCAACTATTCATTTACCTTAACAAAAAAATCAAAATAAATATTGATCAAATTAAAATTGAAAAGATTGTGAAAAGGCATTAGATTTTTATCATCAAGATAAATAAACTAACAAAAAAAATAATACAAGACTCATTTTTTCTTTATCGGGATGGGAATTCCGTTCCGGTGTACGGACCACTCATGGATAAAGTGATGAAAAATTCCTAATTCATAAAAAAATAACTATAAGATGAAAAAGAATAATTTAGGCCAAACTTAGATTTAGACATAGAACATTTTATTATGATGCATGGAAAAGAAAATGGCATGCATCATAAGAATTTTAGTTCTGTCAATTGTCATATTTCCTTAATGGTGTTAAAGGACAAACTCTGGCATGGGGGTCAGTGTAATTTTCAAGATCTCGGGGAGGGATCTGCTTGAATTCCAAACCTCAGGCGTCATTGATGTAATTCACCATAATAACAATTAAGAACATACTCGGAAAATACATCATAATAACGATTAGGAAACATACCCGGAAATTACTAGCCCCTCTCTCTCTCTCTCTCTCTCCTAACAACCTGAGTAGCTGGCACCGCTTAAGCAAATCCCAATCCATTATTGACTCAAATTCCAAACCCCTCCCTATAAATACGTCTCTAGATTTTTTGTGATTTCCCAGATTACTGTTTTGATTCTTCTTGCCGTGGGAGTTAAGCAAGAAGACTTTGGTCAAGAATGAGAATGACTGGTGATTTTCCCGGCGTAAATGCGCCGAAGAGTTCGGCCGGAGAAGAGTTTATGGGTCTGATGAGGAGTTTAAGTAGAGTGGAGATTTTGGAACTTTTGTCTGACGGCGAAGCGTTTTGTCAACACTTTCAACCTCTGTTGTTGACTCGAGTTCGTAAAGTCATTGACAACAGTAATCTATCTCTCTTTCTCTCTCTCTCACTCGTTTGAACTTGTTTTATTGATTTGGAACTTCGGGGACAGAGTACTACTCTTGAATCTTAGGGCTAATTAGGATTTTTGAGTCTTGTTTTCTTTCATCCTAGGGCTAATTAGCATTGTGTGTGTGTGTGTGTGTGTGTGTGTGATATGGAAAAATGGTTTTCTATATGTATGTATGTCTCTGTGTGTGTGCATGTGTTTAAGGTTTTGAATATAGGCCAAACATTGTATATCGACCACTACATAATCGTTTTGTTGGATTTCAAATACCATTAGATTCCTATATAAGGGTGACACCATAAATTTTCACCATGAATTTGCACGTCTATCAGTCGATTTCAGACACGTATTAGTTCAAATCAATATATTGAAAGCTTGATGCTCGCTACGACTGATATGGTTCCTGTAAGTGTTCTGAATAGTTCTATTATCAAAAAAAATATTAGACCGCTACAGCTGATTTTCGTCGCTAACGTCTAGTTCTATACTCTCGATACCGTTGCGTCAAAACATATGTGTGTAGATTAAATCAATAATATGCTTTGAAAATTTCTTGGGACCAAATTTTTTATTGTTGAAGTAAAACTAGTTGAAGGGATGAGTTATGGAAGTGACAAGTAGGTGATAGAAACTGCTAGTAAAAGGGGAAATTTTGGCATAGATTAATACAATTTTCCGTAGGTTCAGGAAAAAAATCTACACTGATCTTCTTGTATACTAAGGGGTATAGTCGATATTAAAAACATCGTTAATAGAAAGCACATCACTTTCCTAGTTCACATTCCTTCGCCGGACAACTTTTTCCACTGTACTTGCAGTTTAACCTCCGTGTATGTTTCTAAGGCAGGGAGGCATATTTACCGTAATTAGTGTTCCTTCTATTTCTGCAGGGAAATCTCATGAACTATCAGAATCAAGTGATAACAAGAAAGGTCGTGTGGATTTCCAGTTTGCAACTTCATCTAGCTCGTTACTATTAGAGGAAAATTCAAAACCTTCAACTAAAACCACATCATGGAGCTCTATAAAACCCCCTGTGTCTATTTACTCAGAAGTGCGCAAAGGATTCACTAGTTCATCACCTGCATCAATACATAGAAAACGATCGTACCATCACTCTACTGAAACAACACCAAGTCATGGGCGTGGTGGAGTTCGCTCACTTGTTCGTAATGGGTTATCAGAAGAGCAAGAGTGCGCTAGGTTTGCTAAAATTAGAAGGAAGAAGGATTTTGCTCATATTGAGACAATTCGGGGGAAGGTAATAAATGTGCTTCAAGGACTTGAGCTTCACACTGGGGTATTTAATGCCGAGGAGCAAAAGGAAATTGTTGATTGTGTTTATAACTTTCAGCGGAAGGGGCAGAATGGTCGGCTTAGAGGTATGCGTACAGACACCTACTCTGTCTTTCTTTGTTCTGTTTCATTAACACGTTTTCGTCGTATTTACTGCCTTTGTATCGTTTGAGGTAGTAAATGAAAGAAAAGGACAAAGGTGAGAAAGAGTTGCTTTAATTGTTACTTTCGGCATTGCTTAGGTTTAGAAACAATCTTAAACAAAAGGCTTAAAATCAAAGGCTTACATAAGTCGAATAAACTTTTTCAATAAGTAAAATTCATTGAGATAAAAATCGGGAGGACAAGAAGGTTATTACATTAGGGCCGATGAACATTTGAAGGTACATATTTTTATCTGTTTATCTCATTATTCTGCTATAAACCTGTTACAGCCCGAACATATTCAGAACCAAGGAAGTGGATGCGAGGAAAAGGGCGTGTCACGATTCAATTTGGTTGCTGTTACAACTACGCAGTGGTAACATTTTGATCTTTACTGCTTTTTCCATTGTTTTCCTTTATAAATCCCCAACTATGTTTAACTCTATCTCAATTTCTCTTTTTTTCACAGGATAAAAAAGGGAATCCCCCCGGTATCGTTAGAGACGAGAAAGTTGATCCGTTACCTCCGTTGTTCGAGCAAATGATAGAGAGGATGGTGAGGTGGCACATTTTGCCCCCGACATGTGTCCCCAACAGTTGTATCGTGAATATCTACGAAGCAGGGGATTGCATTCCGCCTCACATTGACCATCATGACTTCGTTCGACCTTTTTGCACCGTTTCGTTCTTGACAGAATGCAACATAATCTTTGGTGCAAATCTGAAAATTGTTGATGCTGGAGAGTTTTCTGGTCCTGTCTCTATACTTTTTCTTGTTGGGTAAGTACACGTTACAATCTCGCCAAAAATAAGTATCACTTACAATAATTGATGCTTGACACACCCCATTATAACTACAGACATATGTATTGCAGATCAGTGCTGGTTCTAAGTGGTAATGGAGCTGATGTTGCCAAGCATTGTGTTCCTGGTGTGCCAGCTAAAAGGTATGTATTATGTATAGACGCTGTTTGGTTGTAGTTTGTGAATCCATTTTCTGTACAGAATAGAGAATTAAATCTTTGTATTTTTGTGTTTACTTGGTTGTAGGATTTCCATCACCTTCAGGAAAATGGATAACACCAAACAACCATACAGGTTTTCCTCCAACCCAGAGCTGGCCCGAATAAAGCCGCTTGAATATTCTCCTCTAATGAAGTTGCCAGCGCAAAAACGAAAACAACCAGAAGATAAATCCTTTTTCTATGAGAAAGATGATTTTCCTGTACCGGGGAGCTCGAGTTTCGTGAAAAAGCAAAGGGGTGAACAGAAGTGGTCGGAAGCTAACAAGATTCCCATCGCAAACTCGTAAGATTTTCTGTTGCCACAGAGACGAGCAATAAGTCCAGTTTCTATGAGAAAGATGATTTTGCTGAACCAGGGAGCTCGAGTTTCGTGGAAAAGCAAAAATGATTGATCGGAAGCTAACAAGATTCCCCGTCGCAAACCCATAAGATTTTATGTTGCCGCAGAGACGAGCAATAAGTCCATTTTCTATGAGAAAGATGAAGTTCCTGCACCGGAGAGCTCGAGTTTCGCGAAAAAACCCAGGGGTGAACATAAATGGTCGGAAGCTAACAAGATTCCCCATTGCGAACCCATAAGATTTTATGTTGCCGCAGAGACAAGCAATAAGTCCATTTTCTATGAAAAAGATGACTCGAGTTTCGCGAAAAAGCCGAGGACGAACAGAAATGGTTGGAAGCTATGAGGGTTTAAATAGTTTGTGCTCGTATTTTTTCTGTTGATAGGATTGAAGTTGAATAATCGATCTTATTTCTTCTGTATCTTCTGCAATTGTTCTTGACATAATATATTATTATCCGTAAAGAAAAAAATGGAAATGTGAAGAAATGAATAATGTTCAGATTATTTATTATTGACAAAATAGGAATAAACTTATATAATCGAATTTTGGAGAATGGATTCTCTTTTCCTCTCTTTGTAGCTCTTTTTTTATTATATTTCTATAATTGAAATTGTTTTTTTTTATAACTAATCGAGAACCTTTGGACACTAATTTATTTTGGTATTGTTATTACTTTCTTTTTCAATTATTTTTTAGAAAGTTTTATGAAATTCGCTTTAAAACTTTTGAATTAATAATTCTTCTTGATAAAATAAATTTGAAAAGTAAAAAAAGTTAAATCAGAAGACCTCAACGTTTATTCAAGACGAAAAAAAATTTAAGTATAGATTTTCACTATAACTACTGTTTTTAGCTGTCGTTTTTGTGAATTTTTTCAATTTTGATTTATAATTTATACTTTTTAATTTTTCTTGGAAAGACAGACAAAAAAATAAAGAAATTAATAACTAAATGAAAATAAAATTTGGATTGTGTTGTTTACTGGTTTATTATTTGATTATTTTTTTGTCTTTATTTAAAAAAATTATAATTTTTGATTTTGCGTTAGTTTTGGTTCATCTTTACAAGTGATTTTAAAAAACTAAAAAAATTATCTTAAAAATTAAAAAGACTTCATAAAAGAAAAAAAAAAGTCAAAATACGATCCGTTTAAGACTTATTTTTTATTTTTAGTCAACTATTTTTAAATTTTTAACTGTAATTTTATACTTTTTAGATTCATTTAATTAAGACGAAGTAATAAATTATAAAAACTTTTATAGAAAAATAATAAATAAAAAATGTGAAATAATAATAATAAATTAAAAAACAGATAAGTTAGGCCAATTAAAATGTTGTCTTGAAATATAATTCAGGGCAATTTTCACACTCCCTTTTTAGCTTCATATGCTTCATTTTTATATTTATTATACAAAAATTACTAAATCATTCTTCTTTTAAATAATCTTTACTGTTTTTTTGTGTTTAAATTACGATACTAACCTCACAATTAATTAAAATTAAATATTTTTTATTTTTTATCCTTATTTAATTTTTGTTGTATCTGTTATTTTTACGTCATTTTTTATGATTTATTTTTTTTTGACGAAAATAATCTAAAAAGTATAAAATCATGTTCAAAAATTAAAAATAATTTACGAAAAAAACAAAAATAAGTCTAAAAATGATGTCTTGAACTTATTTTTTGTGTTTTCTAGAATATTTTTTTAGTTTTTGGACATTATTTTATATTTTTTCGAAATCTTTTGTCGAGACAAACTAACAGTAAAAAATTAATACAGTTAAACTTTTTTAAATAAGAACAAAAAATAATCACACAATAATTCAATAATTACTACATGCTAAATAGATCCTGAATAAAGAAAAAATTTGAACAAAAATTAAAACTTATTTTTTTGTTTTGTATTAATTTTTTATGGTTTATTAGTTCGTCTCTATTTTAAAAAATAAAAAATAATTTTTAAAAACAAAAAACAAATTTAGAAAACACAAAAAATAAATTCAAAATATTTTTTTGTTTTCAATATTTTTTTCGTTTCTAAACATAATTTTATACTTTTTTAAATTTCTGACGAATTAATAAATCATAAAAAATAACGTAAAAATAATAATATAAAAAATTAAATTTAAATACAAGAACAATAAAAATTATATAATAAAAAATATTTTAGTAATTTTATGTAATTAAGAAAAAGAATGCTTGCTAAAATGGGATGTGAAAGTCAATCCCCAGAGGGAATTATCAAAGGTAAAAAGACGTTAGGGACACATACGGGTCACAGATATGTTCGGAACCGTTAGATGCAAGTAAAACTCTTAATAATTTAAGAGCTCCATATGCATCCAAGAATTTTAGATACATCTGTGTCGAGTCTGTGTTCCTAACATTTGTGTATGTATAAAGACTTTCTCGGAAATTATAGGTTAAAAATGATGTTGATTTATTGTTACAGGTAAGCTACGCCGCATACTTAAATATGGGCCAATGCACTTTTCGTTTAAATATGGGGAAACCAGCACGTTTTAAAGAAAGATTTAAAAAAAGACAAAAAATTAAAAAATAATTTATTTTAGATAATTTATATTTTTAGTGAATTTTTAAAAGAATTTTGTCTTAATATTTTTAATTTATAATATTTTTTCATAACAAACTAATAATTTATAAAAAGTTAATGTAAAATTAAGAAATGCATAAATTTTTAGGAAAAAATGGCATGAATTAACTCATTAAATCAGGACTAATTTATTATTTGAGTCATGGTCCACTACTTTTAAAGTGTGAATAGGTTAGATCATCTAATGGACAAAATTATCCTTATTAATTGTTTCTTTTGTTACCTAATATTTCTTACACTCTTATAATCATTCAAAGCATAATTTTTTTTTTTTTATTATTTATCTCTTATAGTATATTGGTGCGTCTTGATAAAAAAAATCTAAAAAATAAAATTATGTCCATAAGTTAGAAAACAAATCAAAAAATATGAAAAATAAGTCAAGATATGGTCCTTTTTATTTATTTTTGTGTTCAGTAAATTGTTTTTAATTTTTTGACATGATTTTATACTTTTCAGATATTTTTTGTTGTATATTGGTTCGTTTTGACAAAAAAAATTAAAAATTATAAAATTATGGCTCAAAATTAAAAATTTTGGTGCTAGCGTTGATGAACAATTGTGATAGGTTAATAACGAGATAGGAGAGAGAGAGATGCTTATGGATAGACGGTGGCTTGAGGCCTCTTTCGAGAATAATGATGAAGGTTCTCTATTTGTCATTGTGAACAAATTGGGTGGCGGTGGAGATTTAGGGAGAGTTTGACCTAACCTATTTGTTTTGGCTTATTTTTTTATATATATAATTTTGTTAGTTTCGCGTTAAATATTTTTCAATTATTCATTTACCTTAACAAAAAAATCAAAATAATTATTGATCAAATTAAAATTGAAAAGATTGTGAAAAGGCATTAGATTTTTATCATCAAGATAAATAAATTAACAAAAAAAATAATACAAGACTCATTTTTTCTTTATCGGGATGGGGATTCTGTTCCGGTGTACGGACCACTCATGGATAAAGTGATGAAAAATTTTCCTAATTCATAAAAAAATAACTATAAGATGAAAAAGAATAATTTAGGCCAAACTTAGATTTAGAAATAGAACATTTTATTATGATGCATGGAAAAGAAAATGGCATGCATCATAAGAATTTTAGTTCTGTCAATTATCATATTTCCTTAATGGTGTTAAAGGACAAACTCTGGCATGGGGCTCAGTGTAATTTTCAAGATCTCGGGGAGGGATCTGCTTGAATTCCAAACCTCAGGCGTCATTGATGTAATTCACCATAATAACAATTAAGAACATACCCGGAAAATACATCATAATAACGATTAAGAAACATACCCGAAAATTACTGGCCTCTCTCTCTCTCTCTCTCTCTCCTAACAACCTGAGTAGCTGGCACCGCTTAAGCAAATCCCAATCCATTATTGACTCAAATTCCAAACCCCTCCCTATAAATACGTCTCTAGATTTTTTGGGATTTCCCAGATTACTGTTTTGATTCTTCTTGCCGTGGGAGTTAAGCAAGAAGACTTTGGTGAAGAATGAGAATGACTGGTGATTTTCGCGGCGTAAATGCGCCGAAGAGTTTGGCCGGAGAAGAGTTTATGGGTCTGATGAGGAGTTTAAGTAGAGTGGAGATTTTGAAACTTTTGTCTGACGGCGAAGCGTTTTGTCAACACTGTCAACCTCTGTTGTTGACTCGAGTTCGTAAAATCATTGACAACAGTATCTCTCTCTTTCTCTCTCTCTTACTCGTTTGAACTTGTTTTATTGATTTGGAACTTCGGGGACAGAGTACTACTCTTGAATCTTAGGGCTAATTAGGATTTTTGAGTCTTGTTTTCTTTCATCCTAGGGCTAATTAGCATTGTGTGTGTGTGTGTGTGTGTGTGTGTGATATGGAAAAATGGTTTTCTATATGTATGTATGTCTCTGTGTGTGTGCATGTGTTTAAGGTTTTGAATATAGGCCAAACATTGTATATCGACAACTACATAATCGTTTTGTTGGATTTCAAATACCATTAGATTCCTATATAAGGGTGACACCATAAATTTTCAACATGAATTTGCAAGTGTATCAGTCGATTTCAGACACGTATTAGTTCAAATCAATATATTGAAAGCTTGATGCTCGCTACGACTGATATGGTTCCTGTAAGTGTTCTGAATAGTTCTATTATCAAAAAAAATATTAGACCGCTACAGCTGATTTTCGTCGCTAACGTCTGGTTCTATACTCTCGATACCGTTGCGTCAAAACATATGTGTGTATTTTAAATCATTAATATGCTTTGAAAATTTCTTGGGACCAAATTTTTTATTGTTGAAGTAAAACTAGTTGAAGGGATGAGTTATGGAAGTGACAAGTAGGTGATAGAAACTGCTAGTAAAAGGGGAAATTTTGGCATAGATTAATACAATTTTCCGTAGGTTCAGGAAAAAAATCTACACTGATCTTCTTGTATACTAAGGGGTATAGCCGATATTAAAAACATCGTTAATAGCAAGCACATCACTTTCCTAGTTCACATTCCTTCGCCGGACAACTTTTTCCACTGTACTTGCAGTTTAACCTCCGTGTATGTTTCTAAGGCAAGGAGGCATATTTACCGTAATTAGAGTTCCTTCTATTTCTGCAGGGAAATCTCATGAACTATCAGAATCAAGTGATAACAAGAAAGGTCGTGTGGATTTCCAGTTTGCAACTTCATCTAGCTCGTTACTATTAGAGGAAAATTCAAAACCTTCAACTAAAACCACATCATGGAGCTCTATACAACCCCCTGTGTCTATTTACTCAGAAATGCGCAAAGGATTCACTAGTTCATCACCTGCATCAATACATAGAAAACGATCGTACCATCACTCTGCTGAAACAACACCAAGTCATGGGCGTGGTGGAGTTTGCTCACTTGTTCGTAATGGGTTATCAGAAGAGCAAGAGTGCGCTAGGTTTGCTAAAATTAGAAGGAAGAAGGATTTTGCTCATATTGAGACAATTCGGGGGAAGGTAATAAATGTGCTTCAAGGACTTGAGCTTCGCACTGGGGTATTTAATGCCGAGGAGCAAAAGGAAATTGTTGATTGTGTTTATAACTTTCAGCGGAAGGGGCAGAATGGTCGGCTTAGAGGTATGCGTACAGACACCTACTCTGTCTTTCTTTGTTCTGTTTCATTAACACGTTTTCGTCGTATTTACTGCCTTTGTATCGTTTGAGGTAGTAAATGAAAGAAAAGGACAAAGGTGAGAAAGAGTTGCTTTAATTGTTACTTTCGGCATTGCTTAGGTTTAGAAACAATCTTAAACAAAAGGCTTGAAATCAAAGGCTTACATAAGTCGAATAAACTTTTTCAATAAGTAAAATTCATTGAGATAAAAATCGGGAGGACAAGAAGGTTATTACATTAGGGGCGATGAACATTTGAAGGTACATATTTTTATCTGTTTATCTCATTATTCTGCTGTAAACCTGTTATAGCCCGAACATATTCAGAACCAAGGAAGTGGATGCGAGGAAAAGGGCGTGTCACGATTCAATTTGGTTGCTGTTACAACTACGCAGTGGTAACATTTTGATCTTTACTGCTTTTTCCATTGTTTTCCTTTATAAATCCCCAACTATGTTTAACTCTATCTCAATTTCTCTTTTTTCACAGGATAAAAAGGGGAATCCCCCCGATATCGTTAGAGACGAGAAAGTTGATCCGTTACCTCCGTTGTTCGAGCAAATGATAGAGAGGATGGTGAGGTGGCACATTTTGCCCCCGACATGTGTCCCCAACAGTTGTATCGTGAATATCTACGAAGCAGGGGATTGCATTCCGCCTCACATTGACCATCATGACTTCATTCGACCTTTTTGCACCGTTTCGTTCTTAACATAATGCAACATAATCTTTGGTGCAAATCTGAAAATTGTTGATGCTGGAGAGTTTTCTGGTCCTGTCTCTATACCTTTGCCTGTTGGGTAAGTACACGTTACAATCTCGCCAAAAATAAGTATCACTTACAATATTTGATGCTTGACACACCCCATTATAACTACAGACATATGTATTGCAGATCAGTGCTGGTTCTAAGTGGTAATGGAGCTGATGTTGCCAAGCATTGTGTTCCTGGTGTGCCAGCTAAAAGGTATGTATTATGTATAGACGCTGTTTGGTTGTAGTTTGTGAATCCATTTTCTGTACAGAATAGAGAATTAAATCTTTGTATTTTTGTGTTTACTTGGTTGTAGGATTTCCATCACCTTCAGGAAAATGGATAACACCAAACAACCATACAGGTTTTCCTCCAACCCAGAGCTGGCCCGAATAAAGCCGCTTGAATATTCTCCTCTAATGAAGTTGCCAGCGCAAAAATTAAAAATAATTTACTAAAAAAACAAAAATAAGTCTAAAAATGATGTCTTGAACTTATTTTTTGTGTTTTCTGGAATATTTTTTTAGTTTTTGAACATTATTTTATATTTTTTCGAAATCTTTTGTCGAGACAAACTAACAGTAAAAAATTAATACAGTTAAACTTTTTTAAATAAGAACAAAAAATAATCACACAATAATTCAATAATTACTACATGCTAAATAGATCCTGAATAAAGAAAAAATTTGAACAAAAATTAAAACTTATTTTTTTGTTTTGTATTAATTTTTTATGGTTTATTAGTTCGTCTCTATTTTAAAAAATAAAAAATAATTTTTAAAAACAAAAAACAAATTTAGAAAACACAAAAAATAAATTCAAAATATTTTTTTGTTTTCAATATTTTTTTAGTTTCTAAACGTAATTTTATACTTTTTTAAATTTCTGACAAATTAATAAATCATAAAAAATAACGTAAAAATAATAATATAAAAAATTAAATTTAAATACAAGAACAATAAAAATTATATAATAAAAAATATTTTAGTAATTTTATGTAATTAAAAAAAAAGAATGCTTGCTAAAATGGGATGTGAAAGTCAATCCCCAGAGGGAATTATCAAAGGTAAAAAGACGTTAGGGACACATACGGGTCACAGATATGTTCGGAACCGTTAGATGCAAGTAAAACTCTTAATAATTTAAGAGCTCCATATGCATCCAATAATTTTAGATACATCTGTGTCGAGTCTGTGTTCCTAACATTTGTGTATGTATAAAGACTTTCTCGGAAATTATAGGTTAAAAATGATGTTGATTTATTGTTACAGGTAAGCTACGCCGCATACTTAAATATGGGCCAATGCACTTTTCGTTTAAATATGGGGAAACCAGCACGTTTTAAAGAAAGATTTAAAAAAAGACAAAAAATTAAAAAATAATTTATTTTAGATAATTTATATTTTTAGTGAATTTTTAAAAGAATTTTGTCTTAATATTTTTAATTTATAATATTTTTTCATAACAAACTAATAATTTATAAAAAGTTAATGTAAAATTAAGAAATGCATAAATTTTTAGGAAAAAATGGCATGAATTAACTCATTAAATCAGGACTAATTTATTATTTGAGTCATGGTCCACTACTTTTAAAGTGTGAATAGGTTAGATCATCTAATGGACAAAATTATCCTTATTAATTGTTTCTTTTGTTACCTAATATTTCTTACACTCTTATAATCATTCAAAGCCTAATTTTTTTATTTTTATTATTTATCTCTTATAGTATATTGGTGCGTCTTGATAAAAAAAATCTAAAAAATAAAATTATGTCCATAAGTTAGAAAACAAATCAAAAAATATGAAAAATAAGTCAAGATATGGTCCTTTTTATTTATTTTTTGTGTTCAGTAAATTGTTTTTAATTTTTTGACATGATTTTATACTTTTCAGATTTTTTTGTTGTATATTGGTTCGTTTTGAGAAAAAAAATTAAAAATTATAAAATTATGGCTCAAAATTAAAAATTTTGGTGCTAGCGTTGATGAACAATTGTGATAGGTTAATAACGAGATAGGAGAGAGAGAGATGCTTATGAATAGACGGTGGCTTGAGGCCTCTTTCGAGAATAATGATGAAGGTTCTCTATTTGTCATTGTGAACAAATTGGGTGGCGGTGGAGATTTAGGGAGAGTTTGACCTAACCTATTTGTTTTGGCTTATTTTTTTATATATATAATTTTGTTAGTTTCGCGTTAAATATTTTTCAATTATTCATTTACCTTAACAAAAAAATCAAAATAAATATTGATCAAATTAAAATTGAAAAGATTGTGAAAAGGCATTAGATTTTTATCATCAGGATAAATAAATTAACAAAAAAAATAATACAAGACTCATTTTTTCTTTATCGGGATGGGGATTCCGTTCCGGTGTACGGACCACTCATGGATAAAGTGATGAAAAATTCCTAATTCATAAAAAATAACTATAAGATGAAAAAGAATAATTTAGGCCAAACTTAGATTTAGACATAGAACATTTTATTATGATGCATGGAAAAGAAAATGGCATGCATCATAAGAATTTTAGTTCCGTCAATTGTCATATTTCCTTAATGGTGTTAAAGGACAAACTCTGGCATGGGGGTCAGTGTAATTTTCAAGATCTCGGGGAGGGATCTGCTTGAATTCCAAACCTCAGGCGTCATTGATGTAATTCACCATAATAACAATTAAGAACATACTCGGAAAATACATCATAATAACGATTAGGAAACATACCCGGAAATTACTAGCCCCTCTCTCTCTCTCTCTCTCTCCTAACAACCTGAGTAGCTGGCACCGCTTAAGCAAATCCCAATCCATTATTGACTCAAATTCCAAACCCCTCCCCATAAATACGTCTCTAGATTTTTTGTGATTTCCCAGATTACTGTTTTGATTCTTCTTGCCGTGGGAGTTAAGCAAGAAGACTTTGGTGAAGAATGAGAATGACTGGTGATTTTCCCGGCGTAAATGCGCTGAAGAGTTTGGCCGGATAAGAGTTTATGGGTCTGATGAGGAGTTTAAGTAGAGTGGAGATTTTGGAACTTTTGTCTAACGGCGAAGCGTTTTGTCAACACAGTCAACCTCTGTTGTTGACTCGAGTTCGTAAAGTCATTGACAACAGTAATCTCTCTCTCTTTCTCTCTCTCTCTCACTCGTTTGAACTTGTTTTATTGATTTGGAACTTCGGGGGCAGAGTACTACTCTTGAATCTTAGGGCTAATTAGGATTTTTGAGTCTTGTTTTCTTTCATCCTAGGGCTAATTAGCATTGTGTGTGTGTGTGTGTGTGTGTGTGTGATATGGAAAAATGGTTTTCTATATGTATGTATGTCTCTGTGTGTGTGCATGTGTTTAAGGTTTTGAATATAGGCCAAACATTGTATATCGACAACTACATAATCGTTTTGTTGGATTTCAAATACCATTAGATTCCTATATAAGGGTGACACCATAAATTTTCACCATGAATTTGCACGTGTATCAGTCGATTTCAGACACGTATTAGTTCAAATCAATATATTGAAAGCTTGATGCTCGCTACGACTGATATGGTTCCTGTAAGTGTTCTGAATAGTTCTATTATCAAAAAAAATATTAGACCGCTACAGCTGATTTTCGTCGCTAACGTCTGGTTCTATACTCTCGATACCGTTGCGTCAAAACATATGTGTGTAGATTAAATCAATAATATGCTTTGAAAATTTCTTGGGACCAAATTTTTTATTGTTGAAGTAAAACTAGTTGAAGGGATGAGTTATGGAAGTGACAAGTAGGTGATAGAAACTGCTAGTAAAAGGGAAAATTTTGGCATAGATTAATACAATTTTCCGTAGGTTCAGGAAAAAAATCTACACTGATCTTCTTGTATACTAAGGGGTATAGTCGATATTAAAAACATCGTTAATAGCAAGCACATCACTTTCCTAGTTCACATTCCTTCGCCGGACAACTTTTAAAACGATTAATGAGTTATGGAAGTGCAAAGACCATGAAAAGGGAAAGATGAATCTGTTGAGGGCTGCCACCATGCCGGTTAACCTCTGAACTTCCTTCACAGTTCGGATAATTCAATTAAGAACATACCCGGAAAATACATCATAATAACGATTAGGAAACATACCCGGAAATTACTAGCCCCTCTCTCTCTCTCTCTCTCCTAACAACCTGAGTAGCTGGCACCGCTTAAGCAAATCCCAATCCATTATTGACTCAAATTCCAAACCCCTCCCTATAAATACGTCTCTAGATTTTTTGTGATTTCCCAGATTACTGTTTTGATTCTTCTTGCCGTGGGAGTTAAGCAAGAAGACTTTGGTGAAGAATGAGAATGACTGGTGATTTTCCCGGCGTAAATGCGCCGAAGAGTTTGGCCGGAGAAGAGTTTATGGGTCTGATGAGGAGTTTAAGTAGAGTGGAGATTTTGGAACTTTTGTCTAACGGCGAAGCGTTTTGTCAACATTGTCAACCTCTGTTGTTGACTCGAGTTCGTAAAGTCATTGACAACAGTAATCTCTCTCTCTCTTTCTCTCTCTCTCACTCGTTTGAACTTGTTTTATTGATTTGGAACTTCGGGGACAGAGTACTACTCTTGAATCTTAGGGCTAATTAGGATTTTTGACTTGTTTTCTTTCATCCTAGGGCTAATTAGCATTGTGTGTGTGTGTGTGTGTGTGTGTGATATGGAAAAATGGTTTTCTATATGTATGTATGTCTCTGTGTGTGTGCATGTGTTTAAGGTTTTGAATATAGGCCAAACATTGTATATCGACAACTACATAATCGTTTTGTTGGATTTCAAATACCATTAGATTCCTATATAAGGGTGACACCATAAATTTTCACCATGAATTTGCACGTGTATCAGTCGATTTCAGACACGTATTAGTTCAAATCAATATATTGAAAGCTTGATGCTCGCTACGACTGATATGGTTCCTGTAAGTGTTCTGAATAGTTCTATTATCAAAAAAAATATTAGACCGCTACAGCTGATTTTCGTCGCTAACGTCTGGTTCTATACTCTCGATACCGTTGCGTCAAAACATATGTGTGTAGATTAAATCAATAATATGCTTTGAAAATTTCTTGGGACCAAATTTTTTATTGTTGAAGTAAAACTAGTTGAAGGGATGAGTTATGGAAGTGACAAGTAGGTGATAGAAACTGCTAGTAAAAGGGAAAATTTTGGCATAGATTAATACAATTTTCCGTAGGTTCAGGAAAAAAATCTACACTGATCTTCTTGTATACTAAGGGGTATAGTCGATATTAAAAACATCGTTAATAGCAAGCACATCACTTTCCTAGTTCACATTCCTTCGCCGGACAACTTTTAAAACGATTAATGAGTTATGGAAGTGCAAAGACCATGAAAAGGGAAAGATGAATCTGTTGAGGGCTGCCACCATGCCGGTTAACCTCTGAACTTCCTTCACAGTTCGGATAATTCAATTAAGAACATACCCGGAAAATACATCATAATAACGATTAGGAAACATACCCGGAAATTACTAGCCCCTCTCTCTCTCTCTCTCTCCTAACAACCTGAGTAGCTGGCACCGCTTAAGCAAATCCCAATCCATTATTGACTCAAATTCCAAACCCCTCCCTATAAATACGTCTCTAGATTTTTTGTGATTTCCCAGATTACTGTTTTGATTCTTCTTGCCGTGGGAGTTAAGCAAGAAGACTTTGGTGAAGAATGAGAATGACTGGTGATTTTCCCGGCGTAAATGCGCCGAAGAGTTTGGCCGGAGAAGAGTTTATGGGTCTGATGAGGAGTTTAAGTAGAGTGGAGATTTTGGAACTTTTGTCTAACGGCGAAGCGTTTTGTCAACATTGTCAACCTCTGTTGTTGACTCGAGTTCGTAAAGTCATTGACAACAGTAATCTCTCTCTCTCTTTCTCTCTCTCTCACTCGTTTGAACTTGTTTTATTGATTTGGAACTTCGGGGACAGAGTACTACTCTTGAATCTTAGGGCTAATTAGGATTTTTGACTTGTTTTCTTTCATCCTAGGGCTAATTAGCATTGTGTGTGTGTGTGTGTGTGTGTGTGATATGGAAAAATGGTTTTCTATATGTATGTATGTCTCTGTGTGTGTGCATGTGTTTAAGGTTTTGAATATAGGCCAAACATTGTATATCGACAACTACATAATCGTTTTGTTGGATTTCAAATACCATTAGATTCCTATATAAGGGTGACACCATAAATTTTCACCATGAATTTGCACGTGTATCAGTCGATTTCAGACACGTATTAGTTCAAATCAATATATTGAAAGCTTGATGCTCGCTACGACTGATATGGTTCCTGTAAGTGTTCTGAATAGTTCTATTATCAAAAAAAATATTAGACCGCTACAGCTGATTTTCGTCGCTAACGTCTGGTTCTATACTCTCGATACCGTTGCGTCAAAACATATGTGTGTAGATTAAATCAATAATATGCTTTGAAAATTTCTTGGGACCAAATTTTTTATTGTTGAAGTAAAACTAGTTGAAGGGATGAGTTATGGAAGTGACAAGTAGGTGATAGAAACTGCTAGTAAAAGGGGAAATTTTGGCATAGATTAATACAATTTTCCGTAGGTTCAGGAAAAAAATCTACACTGATCTTCTTGTATACTAAGGGGTATAGTCGATATTAAAAACATCGTTAATAGCAAGCACATCACTTTCCTAGTTCACATTCCTTCGCCGGACAACTTTTTCCACTGTACTTGCAGTTTAACCTCCGTGTATGTTTCTAAGGCAGGGAGGCATATTTACCGTAATTAGTGTTCCTTCTATTTCTGCAGGGAAATCTCATGAACTATCAGAATCTAGTGATAACATGGTACGATCGTTTTCTATTTACTCAGAAGTGCGCAAAGGATTCACTAGTTCATCACCTGCATCAATACATAGAAAACGATCGTACTATCACTCTGCTGAAACAACACCAAGTCATGGGCGTGGTGGAGTTCGCTCACTTGTTCGTAATGGGTTATCAGAAGAGCAAGAGTGCGCTAGGTTTGCTAAAATTAGAAGGAAGAAGGATTTTGCTCATATTGAGACAATTCGGGGGAAGGTAATAAATGTGCTTCAAGGACTTGAGCTTCACACTGGGGTATTTAATGCCGAGGAGCAAAAGGAAATTGTTGATTGTGTTTATAATTTTCAGCGGAAGGGGCAGAATGGTCGGCTTTGAGGTATGCGTACAGACACCTACTCTGTCTTTCTTTGTTCTGTTTCATTAACACGTTTTCGTCGTATTTACTGCCTTTGTATCGTTTGCGGTAGTAAATCAAAGAAAAGGACAAAGGTGAGAAAGAGTTGCTTTAATTGTTACTTTCGGCATTGTTTAGGTTTAGAAACAATCTTAAACAAAAGGCTTGAAATCAAAGGCTTACATAAGTCGAATAAACTTTTTCAATAAGTAAAATTCATTGAGATAAAAATCGGGAGGACAAGAAGGTTATTACATTAGGGCCGATGAACATTTGAAGGTACATATTTTTATCTGTTTATCTCATTATTCTGCTATAAACCTGTTACAGACAGAACATATTCAGAACCAAGGAAGTGGATGCGAGGAAAAGGGCGTGTCACAATTCAATTTGGTTGCTGTTACAACTACGCAGTGGTAACATTTTGATCTTTACTGCTTTTTCCATTGTTTTCCTTTATAAATCCCCAACTATGTTTAACTCTATCTCAATTTCTCTTTTTTTCACAGGATAAAAAGGGGAATCCCCCCGGTATCGTTAGAGACGAGAAAGTTTATCCGTTACCTCCGTTGTTCGAGCAAATGATAGAGAGGATGGTGAGGTGGCACATTTTGCCCCCAACATGTGTCCCCAACAGTTGTATCGTGAATATCTACGAAGCAGGGGTTTGCATTCCACCTCACATTGACCATCATGACTTCGTTCGACCTTTTTGCACCGTTTCGTTCTTGACAGAATGCAACATAATCTTTGGTGCAAATCTGAAAATTGTTGATGCTGGAGAGTTTTCTAGTCCTGTCTCTATACCTTTGCCTGTTGGGTAAGTACACGTTACAATCTCGCCAAAAATAAGTATCACTTACAATAATTGATGCTTGACACACCCCATTATAACTACAGACATATGTATTGCAGATCAGTGCTGGTTCTAAGTGGTAATGGAGCTGATGTTGCCAAGCATTGTGTTCCTGGTGTGCCAGCTAAAAGGTATGTATTATGTATAGACGCTGTTTGGTTGTAGTTTGTGAATCCATTTTCTGTACAGAATAGAGAATTAAATCTTTGTATTTTTGTGTTTACTTGGTTGCAGGATTTCCATCACCTTCAGGAAAATGGATAACACCAAACAACCATACAGGTTTTCCTCCAACCCAGAGCTGGCCCGAATAAAGCCGCTTGAATATTCTCCTCTAATGAAGTTGTCAGCGCAAAAACGAAAACAACCAGAAGATAAATCCTTTTTCTATGAGAAAGATAATTTTCCTGAACCGGGGAGCTCGAGTTTCATGAAAAAGCAGAGGGGTGAACAGAAGTGGTCGGAAGCTAACAAGATTCCCCATCGCAAACTCGTAAGATTTTCTGTTGCCACAGAGACGAGCAATAAGTCCAGTTTCTATGAGAAAGATGATTTTCCTGAACCAGGGAGCTCGAGTTTCGTGGAAAAGCAAAAATGATTGATCGGAAGCTAACAAGATTCCCCGTCGCAAACCCATAAGATTTTATGTTGCCGCAGAGACAAGCAATAAAAGTCCATTTTCTATGAGAAAGATGAAGTTCCTGAACCGGAGAGCTCGAGTTTCGTGAAAAAATCCAGGGGTGAACATAAATGGTCGGAAGCTAACAAGATTCCCCATTGCGAGCCCATAAGATTTTATGTTCTTGCAGAGACGAGCAATAAGTCCATTTTCTTTGAAAAAGATGACTCGAGTTTCGCGAAAAAGCCGAGAGCGAACAGAAATGGTTGGAAGCTATGAGGGTTTAAATAGTTTGTGCTCGTATTTTTTCTGTTGATAAAATTAAAGTTGAATAATCGATCTTATTTCTTCTGTGTCTTCTGCAATTGTTCTTGACATAATATATTATTATTCGTAAAGAAAAAATGGAAATGTGAAGAAATGAATAATGTTCAGATTATTTATTGTTGACAAAATAGGAATAAACTTTATATAATCGAATTTTGGAGAATGGATTCTCTTTTCCTCTCTTTGTAGCTCTTTTTCTATTATATTTCTATAATTGAAATTGTAATTTTTTTTTCTATTATATTTCTATAAATAATTGTAATTTTCTATAATTGTAATTTTTTTCTATAATTGAAATTGTAATTTATTTTGGTATTGTTATTACTTTCTTTTTCAATTATTTTTTAGAAAGTTTTATGAAATTTGCTTTAAAACTTTTGAATTAATAATTCTTCTTGATAAAATAAATTTGAAAAGTAAAAAACGTTAAATCGGAAGACCTCAACGTTTATTCAAGACGAAAAAAAATTTAAATATAGATTTTCACTATAACTACTGTTTTTAGCTGTCGTTTTTGTGAATTTTTTCAATTTTGATTTATAATTTATACTTTTTAATTTTTCTTGGCAAGACAGACAAAAAAATAAAGAAATTAATAACTAAATGAAATAAAAATTTGGATTGTGGTGTTTATTGGTTTATTATTTGATTATTTTTTTGTCTTTATTTAAAAAAATTATAATTTTTGATTTTGTGTTAGTTTTGGTTCATCTTGACAAGTGATTTTAAAAAACTAAAAAAATTATCTTAAAAATTAAAAAGACTTCATAAAAGAAAAAAAAGTCAAAATACGATCTCTTTAAAGACTTATTTTTTGTTTTTAGTCAACTATTTTTAAATTTTTAACTGTAATTTTATACTTTTTTGATTCATTTAATTAAGACGAACTAATAAAAAATTTTATAGAAAAATAATAAATAAAAAATGTGAAATAATAATAATAAATTAAAAAACAGATAAGTTAGGCCAATTAAAATGTTGTCTTGAAATATAATTGAGGGCAATTTTCACACTCCCTTTTTAGCTTCATATGCTTCATTTTTATATCTATTATACAAAAATTACTAAATCATTCTTCTTTTAAATAATCTTTACTGTTTTTTTTTGTGTTTAAATTACGATACTAACCTCACAATTAATTAAAAGTAAATAATTTTTATTTTTTATCCTTATTTAATTTTTGTTGTATTTGTTATTTTTACGTCATTTTTTATGATTTATTTTTTCTTTTTGACGAAAATAATCTAAAAAGTATAAATTCATGTTCAAAAACTAAAAATAATTTACTAAAAAAACAAAAATAAGTCTAAAAATGATGTCTTGAACTTATTTTTTGTGTTTTCTAGAATATTTTTTTAGTTTTTGAACAATATTTTATATTTTTTTGAAATCTTTTGTCAAGAAAAACTAACAATAAAAAATTAATACAGTTAAACTTTTTTAAATAAGAACAAAAAATAATCACACAATAATTCAATAATTACTACATGATAAATAGATCCTAAATAAAGAAAAAATTTGAACAAAAATTAAAACTTATTTTTTTGTTTTGTATTAATTTTTTATGGTTTATTAGTTCGTCTCTATTTTAAAAAATAAAAAATAATTTTGAAAAACTAAAAACAAATTTAAAAAACACAAAAAATAAATTCAAAATATTTTTTTGTTTTCAATACTTTTTTAGTTTCTAAACATAATTTTATATTTTTTAAATTTCTGATGAATTAATAAATGATAAAAAATAACGTAAAAATGATAATACAAAAAATTAAATTTAAATACAAGAAGAATAAAAATTATATAAATAAAAAATATTTTAGTAATTTTATATAATTAAAAAAAAGAATGCTTGCTAAAATGGGATGTGAAAGTCAATCGCTAGAGAGGGAATTATCAAAGGTACAAAGACGTTAGGGACACATACGGGTCACAGATATGTTCGGAATCGTTAGATGCAAGTAAAATTCTTAATAATTTAAGAGCTCCATATGCATCCAATAATTTTAGACACATCTGTGTCGAGTATGTATTCCTAACATCTGTGTATGTATAAAGACTTTCTCGGGAATTGTAGGTTAAAAATGATGTTGACAGGTAAACGGAGCTCCAATCATTGGTTCCTAATTCAGCACCATTTTCAGATCATCCACTTCCCCCTCCGTCTCTCCAAAACCCAACACCCCCCCACCCACCCCCCCCCCCAAAAAAAAAAAAAAAAGCCTTCTCTAAAAAATGAGCACTCCATCCCCAAAACCCATATCCCCAGCCGAAACTCGCATCGGTTGGATCGGTATTGGCGTCATGGGCTCAGCCATGGCCTCCCGCCTCCTCTCCGCCGGCTACTCCCTTACCCTCTACGCCCGCACGCCTTCCAAATCCCTCCACCTCCAATCCCTAGGCGCCCGTCTCTCCGATTCCCCCTTGGCTCTCGCCAAACACAGTGATGTTGTCTTCACCATGCTGGGACACCCATCAGATGTTCGACAAATTGTCCATGACAACTCTGCCGGCGTCCTCGCCGGCTTAAACCCAGGAGGAGTGATAGTTGACCACACCAGCAGCCACCCAACTCTTGCAACAGAGATTTTCAACAGTGCCCGGGAAAAGGGTTGCTGGGCCGTGGACGCCCCGGTGTCTGGCGGTGATACCGGGGCAAGGGATGGGAAGTTGGCTATCTATGCGGGTGGGGACAATGGAGTGGTGAAGTGGTTGTCCCCTTTGTTTGATATAATGGGGAGGGCGACTTACATGGGTGTTGCAGGGTGTGGGCAGAGGTGTAAAATTGCGAACCAGATCACGGTGGGGGCAAATTTAGTAGGGTTAAGTGAAGGGTTGGTGTTTGCAGAGCGGGCGGGGTTGGATCTGAGGAAGTTTATGGAAGCGGTGAGGAGCGGGGCAGCAGGGTCCATGGCGATGGAGTTGTTTGGGGAGAGGATGATTGAGAGGGACTTTAGGCCAGGTGGGTTTGCTGAGTACATGGTGAAGGATATGGGGATGGGTGTGGATGTTGTGGAAGAGGGGGATGAAGATGTGGTGGTGTTGCCTGGGGCTGCATTGTCTAAACAGTTGTTTTCTGGGATGGTGGCTAATGGGGATGGAAAGCTTGGCACTCAAGGTCTTATTACTGTCATAGAGAGGATCAATGGCAAGTGATATTCTCCACTATAAATCTGCGCACAGAGTTATACGGGCACAGACACATAAGATTCACAGACGACAAGGATTGTTGGCGCGATCGGCATCTGGAAAACGGTGAGCATTCATTCATTTTCTGTGTCCAGTTTCTGCGTTTGCTCTTCTCATACTGTGCGGCATGTTATATAGGTATGATGTACGATCGGATGTATAATGTGATGTGATAATAACATTGCTCTTTACATTTTCAGAGTTGATCGTGTTTCATGTTACATGTTAGTTTTTTCAGACACTAGGAATGGCTTGCTATAAAAACTTGAACATGAGAACAAATATTAGAACAAGTAGATTGGAATGTTGTTGATAACCAAAGAAGGTAGCATTTGAAAGTGTAATGAGTTCACATTTGAAGCTTTTAGTTAGTTAGATCAAAAGAACAAGGCCAACATTTGATGTGTACTTTTGTTAACTTCGCTGCAACAAATGGATTAGACATCCTACTACTTTCTTCATCCATATCATCTTTAGAAAATTCTAAGAACACATATGTGTTCTTAGAATCGTTGGATGCATGTTAGGTCCATAAATTATTGAGAACCCCATATGTATCCAATGTTTCCGAACAAATCTATGTTCAGAACATCTGTATTTCTGGCATTACTCATCATTTCTTGAACCGTTCTATTTTCTTGATAAAAAAGTATAGTATATAATTTATCTGACAAGTTCACTGGAAACTCCTATCTTATCTGGCCGATCAAAAGAAAAAAAAAAACTCCTACCTTATCTGTAATAGTTGTTTCATTCCTTATTTATGGAGCTACTATACCAATGGCTACAAACAAGCTGGTTTTGGAGTGTTTGAACTCAGTTCGTTAACTAAACGAGCCTAAAATATGAGCTCAAGCTCGACTTGTTTGTAAACAAGTCAAGCCGAACTAAGTTCATTTACTTAATGAGCTTCTTCAAACGAGCCGAGTCTCTAAAATAAGCCGAGTTTTTACTATCCACACCGAGCTTGAGTCTCAAAAACTCAGCTCGTTTACGAAACAAGGCTAAAACCGAAGTTCGAACTCGGCTTGTTAATTAATAGATGCGAACTGAGCACTTACCGAGCCCAGCCCAGCCCACGAATGCTCGGTTCTTTTGCCAATAATACCATTATATTTGTTTCACTTAAAATCAATCAAGCACTATTAATCAAATTATTTAAAATTTCGAATTTATGATATTTTTTTTACGATAAAACAAATTACATCATAATATTTATTATGTCCGAGATGACTTATGTTGAATTCTTTAAATTTTTCTAAGACCAAAACTCGAACAGAGTTTTATGAGATTTATTGGAGTTTTGACTTCAAAAAATTTTCTAAAATTCAAAATAAACTATTTCCAAAAGTGCTATGATTTATGGTGCAATTCTTTTTGCCAAAAAAATCTACTCAAAATTCTTTTGATTCTAAACTATTTCATGTAAAGTAGGGGATATTAGTAAACTTGTTAGGAAGGGTAGTGTAATTTGCTAAAAACAAAATATTTTTGTACAGAATTATTTTACTTTTTTTGCACCAATTTAAAGTACTAATTGGGATCTTCAAGCAGGTGTGCAAAAAGTAAAAAATTATACACGAAAGTATTATATTATTTATCTAAAGGTAAAGAATTATGGAACAAAAAATATATATATTGACCAAAAAGAGGTAATTGTACAAGTTAAGGACATGATTATCATCGTAGTTCATACATTGTTGTCACCAGAGGTAAGCAGATTTGTTAGCTGCTTCTCAGTGGAGTATATCAGTATAGTGCCATCGCAAACTGAACCTCGGTTGCAGATTTCGATCCTGTGACACCTACCATGCACAGCAGAACAAACTTTTCTCGAACTTCTTTTTTTTTTTTGTGTAAATTACACCGTAGACAGAAATGAAAATATTCAAACCATGTCAATTCATATATCTGACTGTAGACATCACAGATAACGTAACAACACCCCAAAAGACGAAAAATTTATTTGTGTTCGTTTTGAGCTGGATAGTGAGAATCTATACGAACATTTTGATGCAAATGAAAAGATGCTCCTCAACCAAGAAATCCGAACAACTTCAACAAAAAGATGGCTATGATATAAAGAACTACAGGACCAACCATACAACCTGCAGCAGCTGCGTACCACTGTGAATATGTTCCGTAATTAAAGAGAGCAACGCGAACATTTATGCTCAGGAAACCTATGGACACCACACCTGCAGTGACCATCAAAGTTGCTGTCGATAAAAAGACACCCATCCGTAGAAGCTGATTCTGTTTGTCGTCCAAAACAATGTTGATGTAGTCCTCTGTGTTGTGGACGTATTCATGCAACTTTAAGACCAAACAAGAAGAAGTAAATGCATTAGCACAAGCACAATTGGATTAAGAACAAACATCAGCTTATATTTTCTATTTCCTTTTTCGTTTCAACAGCAGTAGCCACAATACGATTCTCAATCGACAAGGACAAAATGTAATATGTGTTTATGTAGCTATTGGTCAAAAAGCATCTTCTATGGCTCAGTAGTGACTGCTTTTCAGGAAAAAAGTGCGATGGTTACACTTTTGTAGTAGCCAAAATGGCTAAGAAATAGAAAGGGGAATTATGGATGGAGTATGTAGAAACTAAAGTGAGTGGTTAAATAATTGTAAGACAATAGCTTCCTCTATTGTGAGACAAATGCTTGCAAAGGGTTCGAAATTATGGATTTTTGTCTCAATTTTCAGTGAGTGAGGCTATAGCTTCCTCCTTTTGATGTTTCTATGGAAGTTTCTTTAGTTGGGGAGCAAAGAAAGGAAAGCTAGAGAAAATTGGAAGCGAATAAGTCTAAATAAAGGCTTATTGTTAATACGTAATGGCAAAACAAAGTGGCAAAGAAAATGCTTTTCTTTTTTCTCTGGATTACATCAGTCTCTCACATTATGAAACTCTGCAATGAAGCTAAGGAATCTAGTCTACGAAATAGAAGTAGCATAGCTTCATCTCAAACGAAATAGCAAAAGAAAAAATCCACATACTGTTGATAGTTTGTTTAAGATTCCCTCAAATTGCACAAAGTAGGCTCCCAATAGCATTTCCAACTCTTCTACATTTGGCTTGGGATCACTTACAGCTACAGTGCTGCTTTTTCTGCTCATGTCCTCAACGCTGAAAATGAGAACCAAGAGGCTTGATGAGGAACATTGAACACGACTCTATTGAAAATTGAGAAAAAAAAACTTCTTGATTTATTAAAGGCTTATAGTGGCTCTTGGTACTGCCCGAACCCTTTGGCAGCATTCAAATTTGCTTGGTTCTAAGCTATATCCGCCATAGGAGGGTCCAATATACACCATAATTTGATAAGTTACCTTCGATATGCCTTCTGATGGAGTAAATTTTCCTAAACTACTTAATCTGGACTGCACAGTGCTCATATTAAAATGAGTTCTAATTAAAAACGAGAGAGAGAGAGAGAGGATCTCAAATGTCAGTTCAGAACTAAAATGAAATGGTATCTAGAATGCTCAAGTCTATTAGATAGCTTGATACAGATTGTCCTAACAGGCTAACAGCTTAAGGTTTTAGGACACTTGGTAATTTATATGGTATCAGAGCTCAGGTTGGGAGAGGTTGTTCCCCATCTCATTAAGTATATCCCCTTTTCATTCCTTCACAATACGTATGAATATTTGCATCTCCAGATGCAAAACAGAGTTGCTCCTGAGGGAGGGTGTTAGATGGTTGATATCCATTGTTGGGCCTATTATCTAACAGCTTAAACTTTGGGGACAATTGGTAGCTCAACAAAATCAAGGCGGATGAAGCTCAAAGCCAACATTGGCAATGGAAGTTTTTGCAATAATATGTTGGAAAGTTATTACAAGAATCTGAGAGCAAATACTTACATATCATCACCCAATTTGAATGCATCTGCATCATTATCTAACCCATCCTCTGGTACCAGGCCTTCAGATTGCAAAGTGGCAAGCTTATCAGTCAAGTACATCTGAGCCATATCAAAGTCATCATCCAGTAGATGTTCAAATTCATTCCTCACCTATAAACGATATTGATATTGCATCCATCAACCACTTAATAAGAACAACTTTTATAGAAACAAGAAAAAGAAAAAAAAAAGTATTCTGCCCTTGTTCGTATTGAAAGAAAACTGTAGATGTGGACCGCTTCAAGTTTTAGTTATGGGTCCGTGTGTGGACCATGTTTTCCATGATGCTACGAAGTATTGTGTATCAAAGAAATTTATGAGATAGTACGATACCTTCTCCACACGGCCAGTCAAAGCGACCAAACGACCTTTAATGACTCTCACCCGTTTGAGATTATTTGTACTTGTTTTGGCTGATAACTGATCCAAAGCCGGATATGCCTCTTCCTCCAATGTGGAAGTCTGGATCAATATGGTCATTAGCAATTGACTTAAAACTATAAGATAACTTCCAGTCGAAGCCTTAACTTGGTAAAAATAATTCAAGGACCAAAGTCACCAAACATAGTCAAAAAAATTAACTTCACATTGATGAGGCACTAGGCCACTAATAATAATAAATCAACAATGATTTTCAACTAAGTTGATCTTATACATTGGCTCTCTTACCAACAGCAATGCTAAGGCCTATTTCCGTAAAAGTAAAAATGCTAGTTTCAAAACAACATGCAATAAAAATACGAAATCCAATATTACAGACATAATAAAAAAAGAAGTATTACAAAGTGAAAATATAAGTCCATGTATGAAACTAGTCATACCTCAGACTCAAGGCTCCTGCAGACACATTCTAGGCAGATTTCCAGAACTCGAAACTCAAAAGGTAACGGCTTTGAATTTTCCCTCTTTGACGCCTCAGTTGGTGCTTTACGCCAACTATTGCTTGCTTCTAGTGGCATATTAGTGGGCGATTGCTCCATAGCATAATCGGTTCTTGTAGTAGCCTACATGCAGCAACATAGTCAAATCCTGATACTTAACTGGCAAATGTGGGGGGAGAACTATATGTATCCGGGGATTAGTCAAGGCTTCCCTCGTCAAAAAAAGAAAACTACATGTCATCGTGTGCTGTGGAGATGCTACAGTTCTCGTTCTCCTTATGTAATATCTCTGTGTTAAGTTCATTACCTGCATTCTCACACTTGTAAGCTTAAAATCCTAACAATCACCAAGTAATGGCAACTACTTATGCTAAAGGGCAAAAAGGCTCTCTCTCTCTCTTCGGGATTGTGAGGGTAAAGACAAATAGTTCTTGTAATTTTTCCCCATATCGTGAAACCGGTGCCTTGTGAATGTACTTGATTTTGAGGAACCACTAACGTACTTTGGCTATTTGTGTTTGGGTTTTGATCTTCGAGGGGACACCACACAAGAGTAACGTTACAGTCTTCGTGGCTCTATGTGATTGGTTTCAATAATGGTGTCTTCAAACGTATACTCTACATCTCCATGACTCCATGCTTACCCCTATTCCTCCAATTTGGAGGAGGAAAATCATCTTCCAACCTATTCTATAAGACTCTCTTCTAGGAGGATGGACTGCAATAGAGGAATACAGAATCTCCTCTAAATATATATGAGTATAGAGTTTATCAATTTACTTACATATGGTTAAAATCTCTTTAAAATAAGACCAATCTTAAATACTTCTACTTGTGGAAAACATAATTGAATTTTGAACGAGAATGATTAATATTTGAGGTATGAAGTGAATTTTTTCCAAAAAAGGAAAAAAATATTGAGATAGAAATAGAGTAATGATTTAGAATTGGCTTCTGTTCAAGATCAATTCTTTTTAATTAAAATGAATTATCTGAGCTTTAAAATGCCTGGCTTGTTTCTTGGAGTTGTTTGTTAGAGGTCAAAGAGGATAAAATTATCATCTGAATATAGTTATCCAACTCGTTATTTCTAAAATTTATTTACTTCTTTGGACCAGATATAATATTCAGATATTAATTTATCTCCTTGAATTTCCACCTCTTCTCATATTCATATATCTTATCGATTTCTACATAGACCTTTTATTTAGCTTTTTATTTATGTAAATATAATAAAAAAATATTATTCATCTACTTATATTTGTCATTCTCAAAAAATACTTTTTTATAATTATTCACTCACGTATAATAAATTTATTATTTTAATTTTTTTTCTTATTATATTCACCATTTTTTCTATAATCTTTACAAAAATGCTACACACACACCCAATTTACACACCTTTTTTACACAACACCCAAAACGACGTCGTTTTGGGTGTGGACCAAATTAAAAAAAAAAAAAAAGAAAAATCAGAGACCAGAGAGAGAGAGAGGCCTCCGCCACCGTCCCACCCCACCGCCACCGTCCCACCCCACCGTCCCACCTCCACCTCCACAACCGACGGCCACTGCCATCATCTCCGTTCGCCGACGACCACCACCATCGTCGTTCGCGTCGCACCACCAGAGATCAGAGAGAGAGAGACCAGAGATCAGAGAAAGAGAGAGAGAGGCGATCGTCGTTCGTCGTTCGTCGTTCGTCGTTCGTCGTTCGTCGTTCGTCGTTCGTCGTTCGTCGTTCAACCATCATCGTGGTGAGAGAGAGAGAGACAGACCAGAGACCAGAGATCAGCGATCGTCGTTCGTCGTTCGCCTCGCACCACCATCGTCGTTCGCCTCTCTCTCTCTTTTTCTGATCTCTTTTTCTGATCTCATTTGCTTCCCCAATTCTTCGACGCTAATTTGCCCTACTTTGGAGGCGACGAGCCACGTCCTAGCTCCGGCGCCCTTCCGCTTCCCCTGAAGAGGAAAGGGAAGAAGAGGAACAGAACTTCTGTTGAGCTCGACTCGATCACCCATTTTCGCCGAAAAAACCGAGCTGGGTAATAGGGGTTTGGGGTTGAGTTTGAATGAGGTGTGAGTTTCCATGGATTGAAGGAGTGATTGGGAGTCATATGGTTGAGATTTGTGTAGAGGAGTTGTTATATAGCCCGATCTTAACTGACACAGATGAAACGTCGATTGCTTATATAATTTTGTATGTATAGCTGGGTTTATATTCATTTTTAGTAGAATCTTCTGAGGGCGGGAATTTTGGTTAGTTGGCATTTTTTGATGTTTTCTATGAAAGGCGGCAATTTTGGGTGTATAATAATTTCTCATTTTATAACATACTCTTCTCTTTAATATCCTCTAACATATATATCGCTATCAAACAGTTGTTATTAAGGGTGTAACAGATCCGTTTTAGTGAGATTTTTGGGATCGAATTAATTTTTTGGTTCGAGAAATTTATAAATAAAAATCAGACTAGTTACACCGGTTCGGTTTCAACTGGGATGAGACAATTTCAGTTTGGTTTCTGTTCAATCTGGACTGTTCGGCTTTTTAAATTATATTTCGGGCCAAGCCCCCAAAAAAATTTAAAATTATTGAAATTTATAAAATGAATTCAATTGACACACAACTTTGGACCATTATAAAATTCATCAACAATTGAGACCAAATTTATCAACTTAAACAGAATCAATCAACTTAAATTCAACCACAATTTTAGGTCACGCTAAAAAATAAAAATTACCACAACCAATTTTTTCGGTCCGAACCGATTTTTAACAACCATAAATAAATAATCGGAAACCGAAACAGATTTTCAATTTTCCAAAGGCTTCAAATTGAAACCAGACCTAATATTGGACTCCTTCAACTAATGGTTCGGCCCAATTTTTCGGTCATGTTCGCTGATTTTTAATTTCACGTAAATTTGAGATTGTATTTCCTTGTTGAATACGTCATCAGTAAATACAGATTATATATATTATCGCAGGGTGACTTTTCGTGAGAGTCGTCTTGAGTGCGACAAGTGTCATAATTTAATTGGTTTGTGGTCAAACTTTTTAAGTATTACATGTTCCCTTACACTAACAAAAATATTGTCTCAATCTTTTTTTAATTCAAATTCAAAAATTTGCCATATTTCATATATAGTATTTTTAATTCCTTAACTTTCTATACTTATCTATACCTACACACATACAAATGTTATTTTTATTTTTATGTAATTAAGCATAATATTTTAAGAAATTATGGAGAGATTGATTTTCAAAATAAAAGTACAAATAATTAAACATTTACTTATATAGAATTTTTTTTTGGTAGACAACATCTTATAAATAAATAAATATATAATTGTATCACTTTTAATTATTCATTATTTTGATTTACAAAAAAGTATCACATTTTTCAAAAAAAAAATTATAATTTATAAATAAATTATACAATAAAATTTTTAAAATAGCATACGAATAACGGTCAAGATGGATATAATAACAAACTGTTTGCTATTATTTATGAGGTTGTCAATCGACTATACTGTCATCGCAATAATGTGTTTAGATTAAATTGAGTAAGCTGATGTTATATTTTAATTAACTCATATTAGGCACGTTAATATTTTTTTAAATCATTGCAAAACTACTTATATTTAAAATCGACGAATTGACTAATCTTCTAGACGTTTTAATTTGGTCAATTAAATAGGTTAACTATTAAAAATAAATTCAAATCTATACTATATATTATTGCAGTGCGACTTTTTGTGAGAGTCGTCCTGAGTACGACAAGTGTCATAATTTGATTGGTTTGTAGTCAAACTTTTTAAGTATTACATGTTACCTTACACTAACAAAAATATTGTCTCAATCTTTTTTTAGTTGAAATTCAAAAGTTTGCCATATTTCATATATAGTATTTTTAATTCCTTAACTTTCTATACTTATCTATATCTACACATATACAAATGTATTTTTTATTTTTATGTAATTAAGCATAATATTTTAAGAAATTATGGAGAGATTATTTTCAAAATAAAAGTACAAATAAGTAAACATTTACTTATATCGAAATTTTTTTTTCGGTAGACAACATCTTATAAATAAATAAATATATAATTGTATCACTTTTAATTATTCATTACTTTGATTTACAAAAAAGTATCACCTTTCTTCAAACTTTTTTTTTATATTTTATAAATAAATTTTACAATAAAATTTTTAAAAAAGCATACGAATAACGGTCAAGATGGATTTCTATAATAATAAAGTGTTTGCTATTATTTATGAGGTTGTCAATCGACTATACTGTCATCGCAATGATGTGTTTAGATTAAATTGAGTAAGCTGATATTATATTTTAATTAACTCATATTAGGCACGTTAATATTTTTTTAAACCGTTGCAAAATCACTTATATTTAAAATCGACGAGTTAACTAATCTTTTAGACGTTTTAATTTGGTCAATTAAATAGGTTAACTATTAAAAATAAATTCAAATAAGGTAAAATAGTAAGACAAAAGATTATAATAAATTCTTTCTTTAGACTTTATCTTTTTCAAAGTTTAAAATAAAATATATAAAGAGGTCACATAATATTAAGGATAAAAGTAACGAAAGTGAGAAATTATACGAAGATTTGAATTTTATTAAATGGGTAGTATTATATTTATAATCTATTTATGACAGATTGTGTTGAATAACATGCATACTACTAAATTTTAGTTGCAGTTAGCTAGATTGGAAAGTATCATAATTAAAAAATTTATTTGCTTTTTAGCTAGATTTTTAAGCATGTCGTTGATAATTTATTTTTAAGTAATATGAATTCAATTAATAGATATCATTTTTTTTTTATCTTTTGCAGATTTTTGAATATTAGGTTGAATTTTTTTTCTAAATTGTATAATAGGTACATAAATATTGCATTAACTAATTTTGTAAATTTTTATTTATTTTGTTATTTTATTTTATATTATTTTGAGAATATTTTTATAGTAAAATAATGGATACAATGATTCATAATTAGACAATCTCTCCTTCGAAAGTTATTCATATTTACTTTAAACTATTACAGTTTTTGTATTGTGATATTTTATTGTTTTTTTTTTAGAGATGAGATGAATGAATACTTTGATTAAAATAATTTAGTTATTAATAATAATTTTAATATTTTACTAAAAATAGAATTTAAAATAAGATATTGAAAATACTTCAAGTTGCACATGCTACGAAAACTACGTGCTTTATACTGCATTATTATGGTAAAATTTTTATTAACCATTAAAATTTTAAAAAATATATATATTGACATGATAAAATATTTTTTATTTGCATAGCATGGGTTTTTGCTAGTACAGATTATATTTCAATGGATTCCAAACACATAAAGCTTTAAAATATGACATCGCGTGCATATTTTTCTGCACCAATACTAAAATTAATTGAAACATTTAAAAAATGAATAATATTATGCACGGAGTTTTTTTAAAAAATTTAATTTAACTAACGACACTCTTGAAAAATAAAAGACGAAGAAATACCTTGCTTTCTACCAAGTTTTGAAGTATAAATTTTATGAAAACATTGACATTATCAATTACTCCAAGAGCTGTTGTTATTTGTCTTATGTGATGCCTCACCTCGTAATGGTACCAACCTATTAACGTACCGTTCAGGTCATCGCACCGAATAATTTTAGCTTTCTTCGAGCTGTTTCGACTTGTTCCAAGTGATACTATCTATACCAATCTGATTTTTTATTTTTAAAAAAAAGTTATTTAATAATGTTTTGGCAATCAGACTAAAATCATTCCTTTTAATGATTGGTGATTTATTTTTTCTGAGACTTTATTTTATACGAAAATGCTACAGACACATCAAAAATCCACACCATTTTTGCACATCACCCCAAAACGTCGTTTTGGGGTGAGGCCAAATTAAAAAAAAAAAAAAAAACAGAAAGAGAGAGAGACCAGAGATCCGTTCCACCCCACCGTCACCGCCACCCGCCACCGCCACGGCCACCGTCCCACCCCACCGTCCCACCTCCACCTCCACAACCGACGGCGAGACCAGAGACCAGAGATCAGAGAGAGAGAGAGAGAGACCAGAGATCCGTTCGCGGCCTCGACCTCGTCCTCGTCTTCGTCGGGAACGGCGAACTCCAAGTCGAAGAAGGGTCCTTCACCACCGTCGCCGTCTTCGTCCGTCTCTGCTCCGCCGTCGCCGTCTTCGTCGGGAACGGCGAACTCCAAGTCGAAGAAGGGTCCTTCGTCCGTCGAGATCCGCCGTCGCGAACGGATCTCTGGTCTCTCTCTCTCTCTCTGATCTGATCTCTGGTCTCTCTCTCTGATCTCTGGTCTCTGGTCTCGCCGTCGGTTGTGGAGGTGGAGGTGGGACGGTGGCCGTGGCGGGTGGCGGTGACGGTGGGGTGGAACGGATCTCTGGTCTCTCTCTCTTTCTGTTTTTTTTTTTTTTTAATTTGGCCTCACCCCAAAACGACGTCGTTTTGGGGTGATGTGCAAAAATGGTGTGGATTTTTGATGTGTCTGTAGCATTTTTGTATTTTATATGTCATGTGTGATTTTATTAAAAAATATCATTTGAAAAATATATATTAATTTTAGTTCCTACGTGGCCAGCATTGGGAAATATTGGCCAGCATAAGGGAAAAAAAGTTCCTACGTGGTTGGGGTGAGAGAGGCTCGAACTCTCGACCTCAGGATAACTCAGAAGCTATGAGACCTACGCGCTAGCCAACTGCGCCACCACCCCTTGTTGGCTTAACACTGTTACATATTGCTTTGTCCTGTTCAATCAGGCAAAGAAAATCTGCATAATAAAAGTTAGGGATATAAATCTAAACCGGCATATTGAACTGAATGGGTACTTTAGTTTAGTTTTCAAGCTATGTTGGTCTGGTTTTAATTTGCTAGATCTAAACACTGGATCAAACCGAAACGAACTGGAATATGAAATATTTTTTGTTATAATTTATATTTTGTGTAAGTTATATTTTTTTTAATGTGCATTCTCTTAGTTTTTTATAATATGTATTTTTTTACTTTGGTTTAACTTTTTAATAGCTCAAATGATTATTATCCAAATTTTTTTTTTGTAACATTTGGCTTGATAAAATCAAATCAAAAATTGGACCAAAATCAAAATAATTTAGTTCGGCTTCAATTTCGATTTAAAAAATCTTAAACCAAAATTTTCAATTTAGTCCAAATTTTTTCTTCAAACCAGACCACCCCCTAATAAAAACTGAATGTTGGAGAAGAGCTAGGAATGGCAACGGATCGAATCGAATCAGCTATTAAGATATATGTATCCGGTATCCGAACGTTAATCGATAACTGTAACCAATTCGATATCTATTGATTATTCAAATCGGTGAACCATAACCATATCCATCAGATATCAGTTAATACCTTAATCAAATGGATATCCGTAATTTTTTTCCGAATTCAATTCGGATCTGCCCTGATTCGATCTGATCTGATCCGAATGTAATTTTTTTTAAATGAATTCCTATTCATATTTGGAAAATAAACTACTATTCGTATTTTGGCAACAAACCAAACTCACAAATAACACATTACATATTATATTACCGTTAAAAGAAATTTACCAACTGTAACTAAACCAAAAACAATGCAACGAAATAAAAAGTAATTTAATAATAGAAGATAATTAAAAATTGAAATCATAGAAATGATAAAAAGATGCAAAGAAAGCCAACTTCATTTTTAATTTCACATAGATCTTCCATTTACATAATTCATATCTATGCAATTGAACCAAAGAAAAAAAATTGTATTAGCATTATGTTAGTTTTAGTTTTAATTTAATGTTACACACACACGGTTTGGTTTGGTTCGGTTACGGATGTCTATTCGGTTATTTTCGAATATTTAATAATAACCGTATTTGAACCGTAACCGAGCAAATATTTATTTATCTGCTCCATAGTTATATCCATGGGAAATATTTCGATTATGGTTCAGAAGAAAAAATCGGTTACGATCTGAATATCCATTGGATCGGATCGAAATGCATCATCTAACATACACCATTTCGATTTTTGCTGTAATAATTGCAAAACGAAAATAATAATGCCAAGAAGAAGATAGAAAGGGCATTATATTAATTGATTAATACCTCTTTCTCAAGATAAATGTGTCATTTTATTTTTACGGGAGAACTACTTAAGTCCGGAACAAAATTTTAGTCGTTATATAAGTTACATACACCAGCAATTTTAATTTTTTATTTATCACTTGTGAGTATCAATGTTCTGAATACCGGATCGGTTTGGGTACCGATTTTCCTACTGGTACGGTACGTACCGGTACCGTTCATGTACCGGGTACCGTACCGGATTTATCGCAACTATCAATATATATATAAATTATAGAGAGAAAGCCAAAAAAAATTAATTTTTTCCGCAATTCTTAAAAAAATTAAAAAATAAATAAATCCGGTACCGGCCGGTATTCGCCGGTACGGCCGGTATCCAGCCGGTACCGGCCGGTATTGAGAACGGTACGGTACTAGAGGTACTTGGTACCGTTTTTTTGCCAAAATGGTACGTACCGACCGGTACGGTACGGTATCGATAACATTGGTGAGTATAAATAACAATCTTAAATTCAGTTTCCCGTTCAAATTCACTCACTCTAAATTTGCTAAAATTCAACCCACTTACAAGATGAGCCGAGCCTGTGATCACAACTCAATTTAACTCATTTCAAATGAGTCTTTAATGGATGATTTGAATGAATCAAATGAATAATACTCTTTTAGCGAAAAAGTTATGCATCGACATTATAAACTACAACCATTATACAACATTCACTATTGCCTATTGCCACACTAAAAATCATTAATGTTATTCAAAAATTTACTAATGCCGTCGTCACCCCAAAAGTATTAATGTTATGTCACCTCCAATTGATGTATAATTCTATAATTCTATAATTACTATGTAACTATAAGTAATAACATGTAATTTGGTTAATGGGTAGAGTTCATTAAATAATATTTATTTATTTAGTTAGGTTATAAATAGGTGTAGAGCTAGTTCTAAGCAAGGAGTCTATGCTCAAGAAGTCACCTCTTTAGGTCCTCCAAAAAAATCACAAAAATAAAGGTCTCAAATATTTAGCTCTTTCTAGTTTATTAGGCCAATTTTTTATGTTTAAGCTTATATTTATATAAAATATGCCCAATCAAAGTTTCAAGGGCCCAAGTGACTTCGGTGACAATATTAAAATAACTTAGAATTTAAGGCTCATTTTTTAAAATAACTAAAACAAAGTACTCTCCATTATCTTATTTTGTGTAGAGCATTAAAAGTGAGTTGCATTGGAGCTTTCGTCAATACAAAAAATATGAAAAATCAGAGGACTGCAAACGAACTGAGCCGTTCATAAGCTCAACTCGGTTCGATAAGGGCTCCATACGGTTCAGTTCAACTCGGTTCGTTTAGTTAACAAGTCGAGCTCAAGCTCCAGTTTTAGACTTGTTTCGTGAACAGGCCAAGCTTGAGTCTCAAAAGCTTAACTCGGCTCATAAAAACTCAGCTAGCTTTAAAGACTCAACTCGTTTAAAGAAGCTCGTTATTAAATGAGCTTAGTTCCACTCAGCTTGGGTTGGCTTGTTTACAAACAAGCCGAGCTCAAGCTCAAATTTTAGACTCGTTTAGTTTACAAGCCGAGTTCAAACACTCCAAAACTCGGCTCTGGTCATTTGCAGCCCTACTGAATCCCCTGCTCGGAAAAAGGAAATAGTCGTGTCACCTTCAGGTTTCATTACCAAATTAGCTTTCAACATAAAGAACTTTCAGAAGGATGCCACGGCGGGGTTGAATTATTTACTAGGCCAAATTTGCAGACAATCCTGTAAACATTAAAACGCAGGACTTGCTTTATAGAGAAACAGAAATGTGATATGTATATATTATTCACGAACCAAAAGTTACATCATTCCTTTTGTATTCTGAACCAATGTTATGTAAGTGGGTTAGCATGTATCTGTTAACATTCAAGTGTAGAACCCTAGCTGCTTTCCAGAAAAGAAAGGGCGTACTCAATGGGGAGATTCCTCGGCAGGAACATTTGAGTAAGTACAAGAGAAACTCTCCACCTTTACTTCCTCCTTCCCTCTAAATCTGGTCCAGGAAATTTTCCATGTCTCCAGCAAAGTTTGCCTGCATTAAGAAGAAAAATCATACGCACGAGAGAGAGGGGGGTGCAAATGCATAGCTACTAGCAGCAAAGTCTGCGGAAGACAGCACAACCCACAGATGACAATAGTATATGATCTATACACAGACTTGCATATTTACATATTTCGACACCTTAAAAATGTAATAATAAAGAACTCAAATACAGAAGCAAGACGAGAGGCTGATTAGTTAATCAGTTATACAAAGCTCTGATTTGGGGCAATGAAAGCCTAAAAGCTACAAGCTAAAATGGCATAAACTTCAGTCAGATGTCCAAGAACCTGCATAGGACAGCCTGGACTTGTTGAAGTTCGAAATGGGATGGGATCCTCTTCCAGGTCCATATCCATATCCCAAATGGAACAGGACATCTTAGGCAAATCAGTGCCCAGGGCTGTCCCATATAGCCATCATGGTAAAAAATAACAATCCTGTCACGGGAAGGACAAGATCTGGGGAAAAGGGTAAAACATTTCCAAGGCGAAGTTTAGTTCTACTACCTATAACTTACGCTAATGCAATTCAGATTCCACTATCAAGACACATCAAATACTACAAGAGGCTTAATTGGTTGAGTACCGTATACAGTTCCAAGGTATCAAAAACAATTCGATACTAAAGCTATGAATGAGCAAGCAACCTAAAATAGTATAATAACAAACATTGTGGCAGACCTCCATCCTCCTCAATAAAAAGCTTTAGTTCACTTCAAATTCGTGTTTTTGATACTTGGAATCCCTTGAGACACGAACGTGTCTAAAAATTGCCCCACCCAAGATAGACATTCATACCCAATGCAAAGTGTAGATAGCAGGAAGTCAATCAAGGTAAGAGAAAAGAAAGTATACCTTTCAGTTTCAATGCTCCTCTTCGCAAGCATAAGTGTCAAGAACACGGGAACCATTGCAGCACACAAATGCTTAAGAGTGTGCCCACTAACAACGTGATGTGTCCATCTATAAATTGGTTTATCTGCAGCTTCTTCTACCTTAGCTAAAAGATAAAATCCTACATATGGTGGGATAAATGTAGCTCAGCATGGCAGAAATAACAAGAAGATTAGTAAACAACAGAAGAAAGAAATATAAACCTGCAGCCCAAAGCCAGTATGAGGAATGAGTGTACATCGGAGGCAACAAGATAGCCATTATTGGAATAGCAATGCAAGGAAGAAACTGAACTAGTGCGTATGGACGGAGGTCATCAAAAAACCTGCAAATCAAAGTGCTGTCAACAAAGATTTACATGGAATTACCAGGTCATGCTCACGTAGTTTCTAGGCCAATTCACTATAAATGTCAAACCATATGATCCTTGGAAGAGAAGGGCTCAAACAGAAAAACACTTCTACTCAATGAGTAGCCAAAAGACATCAAAACAAAATGTCACCTCCACTATGAACAATTTCCCCAACCATAGGTTTTAATTTTTTTTTCAGTTTTCAACCACTGCAATACATCAACATTTATGAATGTTTGTGGATAAATGCATGCAAAGACTTCATCGCATAAAGTAGACCATCAAATCCTCTATGATTTGTAAAAGATACAGATGCTTACCTCCAATACATTATGCTTATGATGCCTGCCAAGAGTAGGGGAACTAGGGACACTGTTCCCTTTTGCTCATCGATTCTTTCAATTATAAAGATTGCAACGATTGACGTGAATGCAATAGTCATCTACAACAATTACTGATCAGTATCAAAAAAACATAAATTATATATCATATATAGTGCCATGGACGAAGAAGCTGACTGGTAAGCGATCCCAAACGAGACGAGCGTCGTTTGGCTTGAGATGATAGTAAGCTGATCCAATACCAACAGCAGCCACACCAATGAAAAAAATTGCCCACCCCCAAACCTCACCTTGCAGCCTTTACAAAAAGTTATCTGTTAGTGTAATCAACAAGTATTACAATTCAGTATAACGAAGACATTGTTAATGATGGACTGCACAATACCTCAGCCTAAAATAGTTCCTGTGAAAGCAAAGTATTAGCCCTGTGAGACCAATTACAAGAAAGGGGAAATTCGAAACCACATTTAGTGTATTTGGTATACCTGAAAAGTTAAACAATGCGTCAGCTGTAACAAAGTATACGAGAGAAGGGGATGCTCCACATATTGCTCAAGCTAAAAGACAAGTACAACTTGCCAATGCTATAATTCTAGATTAATATAAACTGAAATGGGTAATGAAGGTCAACCAAAGGCATCATTACAAAAGAAAATTACAATGAATGAAAACGGAGAATTTACAAGGATGATGGATAAGGTAATCGTATTTTACAGACCGTGTTTTGTTTATTAAAATCATATCATTAACAAATGCTATAAAATAAACATAATTTCAAGACTTGGGTAGTAAAGATCAAGCAAAGGCGTCATTACAAAAGAAAATTACAATGAATGAAAATGGAAAATTTACAAGGATGACGGACACGGTAATCGTATTTTACAGACCGTGTTTCACTTATTAAAAGCATACTATTAACAAATGCCATAAAATAAACATAATTTCAAGACTAGTATCAATATTTTCAGCCACTTACTCCAATTTCCAACACATTGAGTCTATGTTGCGATACGAAAAAATGACACTGCAATGGGGAAACAGAAGACATCAATCCATCATTGATGAACATTGCAAGTAGATGCAGCACATATTTCAGAGCTTGTTCCACGTAGGTTTATTATCATCTCCAAAGCTAGTATATGAGCCTAACCGGTCAATTCACTTATTGCGAGTTGGTATGTTTGATGTTTTAACACGGTATCAGTACTAGACTTTGGAGTCTTTAGGCAGTATCAACAGTGTTTCCATCTTTGCTTATGCAATAAATGCAATTTGCTTAATTGTGATTCTTATATTCTGGATCGTTTAATTCCTTCTCCACGCGTGAGCCACGGATTGCATGTGTGAGGGAGAGATAGAGCTTGTTCAGATTGTTTAGTTACTACCTCCAAAGCTAACCTCACACTCATTGCCAAATGATTTTGAGTTAGATAGTTTCAAAATATTAGGGAAGATAAATAACAGAAACTATGTACGCACAGGATACGCAGAAGGAAACATAATAAATTTTTCACTTTGGAAAACAGATTTTGAGCTATTGTACATTCTCATTTCCCAAAAAATAGTAACTGCAAACTGCGTTTCTATTTTAAAATGCCTCCTTTTCCACTTTTGTAAAAAAGCCAAGGAAAGATGAGTGGCCCTTTTAAAAGAGAGGCAACCAATACAAAACCATAATTACTTACTGTAATGTCGAAAGTTTGTTAACCTAATGAATTCGTGAAGGAAAACATACACACAGTTACACCAACTAAAATGAACGATTAGCTATTAGAGATAAGGATTTTTGGAATGAGTCAAATGAATCGATGTAACATTCAATATTAGCGGCGTGAGTATTCACATGGTACTCATAAACCCCTCAACCACATCCTATTTGAGTAGAATAATACAAAATAAAATAAAAAGAAACTGGGAAAACAAAATACAAATGGTAACTTGGAAATGGAACTGCATCTCTAACCACATCTCTAGCCATTCCAACCACTATGGTCCTAACTTCCTTCCTCTAACCATACCCCTCCAACCCATGTCAAGTACCCCGGAAAGGCTACTGTACGCACTACTAAAAATGGTCATGTCGCACACCATTTTGTAACTGCACCTCATAATCAACACTACTAAGGATCATAAATGAGACAGTTCAAAGCCCCCGTAAAATTTCTCACCATAAAGCCACATATAAAATTGTCACAAGCATAAACCTAACCCTTCATAAGACTCGCAAAATTTTGCTTAAATTTCTCCCAAGTACATAACAAACAGTTCGAAATTGAGTAATTGACTCCAAATCAGCAAACAAACAGGTAATACTGAATGAGAAAAAGTACCCTATACAGGAAATTTTATAAACTCCAAGTGCGCAGAAACTTCGTGTGAATTTGAATTGGGTCCTGTAACTAACAAAAACATAAGTAGATCGAAGAGTTGCAGAGATTATATCCAGAGAAAAAAAAATACCAAAGAATTCGCGTTGGTCAGCGAAATCGTGATACTCTTCGGACTGAGGGATCGCCGGTGTCACGATCATTAGGACTACAAAGGACAGAATCGCCACCCCCCATGCGCAAAGTGTTCGCTTCTTCATCTCTCGATTATATTAACCTGATTTTATGTGAGAGGCGTGAGACTACCTACATATGTGTATCCGCGAGACTAGTCGCGAGAGAGAGAAAGAGAGAACTCTGTAGACGTTAATGGCGACTGGAGAAGGGATAAAATGTAACAACTATAAAAGAAAGGGCCCGTGAGTTAAATAATAATATTTTGGGCCAGCTGAAGAGACAGGGAGCTCTTTATCCAAAGTTATCGCATTAGTCGGAGATGTGCAGGCTCATTCATTTGGCGGTCTATTTTAACAAGGGAGAGTTCGGATTTAAATTAGTATTTATTAATTAATTTTTATAAATAAATATTAATTTAAATTTAAATCGTTCGTTATCGAAATGAACGATCAGATGGGTTTACTACACCAATGTAATGAGCTCTCTCATTATAGGGCCCCCAATTCTACATTAGTCATCAGCACCTTAACCTTCAACTATGCTCAGATTGGGCTAGCTTCGTACGGATTAGGCCGATAACTATCACAAGACTTCGACAGGTGTCTAACATAGGATTGGCATCAGATATGAACGGATAATTTTTAGGAATTTGAGAGGCTATTGTGCCCTTACGTAGTAGCGTTGGCAGTAAATATAAATGGACAAATTCTGAGAATTGGAGAAGCTGTTGTGCGCCTACATATTGTTTGCAGCATATATGAATGGACAATTTCTGAGAATTGGGGAGGCTGTTGTACGCTTACGTAGTGTTGGCAGCAGATATCAATGGATAATTTATGAGAATTAGGGAGATTGTTGTGCGCTTACGTAATGTTGGCAGCATATATCAATGGACAATTTTCTGAGAATTGAGGAGGTTATTGTGCGTTGCACACAGCAGCGTATGCTGCAAACCAAAATAACATCGTTTTGACACATAAAATACTAACAAAAAATTATTCGGTCAGCATCCAATTGTTTAGTCAGTATAATGCACAACATGACCCCTTAGTCCGCAATTTCTAGTAGTTCTAAGATTGATACGTTGGCAAACTTTGATCTTTTCAGTACAACTCTAGAAAAGTTGGAGGTGACAACTATATATCACGGTAATCATGAGTGAATCTATATTTGCATAATCTAACATAGTTGTCTAATCTAGCGCAATATTCAATAAAAGTACCATATATTACCTAATATAGCATAGTATTCAATAAGGGTAAGTTAGTCTTTTATGTGATTAAAGTTTTCTTGATATTTTATTTAAGCTTGACTATGCTTTTAATATTTATTCAGTCAATATAGACTTTGGTATTTTGTTTCTCTTCTTAACATTCTAACACATGGGACATGTCCACGACACATAGTGTTGTGTAGCCACATTTTTATGTAGCCTATATATTGGGCATTATGGTATAGTCTATGGCAAAGAAATTTGTTCTGTCTAGACTGACTTAGTCATTCTTTTATATTTTTGGGAATAACAATACTATTTTATTGGTACAAGTATGGATTATTAAAAATAATAAGACATGGATTTGGATATTTTCCTTTCAACCCTGCAAATATTACTTATTCAACATGAATAGTTGCCAAAGATAAAATGGATTATAGGGGTGTGTGCCTTGAACGATTGCTTGGTCCGTGAGTGTTTGGCTGACTAAGTTAGCATAACTTAGTGCCACTGCCTGTAGAAATTCTAGTACAACATTCGACCATGTGACAGTTGGTATCAGAGCCTGAGTTAGTTCAACAATGGCTGGTGGTATAGGTTTGGATGCAATGTGAGAATGTGTTACACAGTTAGAGGCACTAGTCGGTGCGGTAGAGCCAAATGAGACTCAATCACTAATTTAGCGACTATATGGCGCTGCTCTAGATAACGTCTCACTGCAACCTTCTTTAAGGAGAGCAAGACAATGACAAAATCCAGATTCATAGAGGTGATTGTTAACATGGTTTCCTTATTTGATGTCTTGCATGATAGAGTTTAGTCTCTTGAAACTAAATTGACGCTGGTCAAGAGAGCCCTAGCAATTCTTCAAGCCATTCAGAAGTCTGTGTGATCGTGAAGGTCCCAAAATCCAGGGGCTTTGTTGGTGTGCGTAGTGCCAAGGAGCTCAAGAACTTTGTAAGGGACATGCAGAAGTACTTCAACGCTACTCATGTTATTATTGTGTGATCTATGGCTCCACCTTGCCTTCTGCGAGATAAGCGTCATTATACGGTGTATAATTCGGTCCGGCTCTATCGTTGTTGGTACCTGGTTATGAAACACCAGGGGTAGGAGGAAGTTGCACCATGAGTTTTAACACTTAATAAGTTACCCTACCCTTAAGTTTTATTTTGAATATTTTAGCATAATAACATGATGCGCAGTGTATAGAGTATGAAAATATTCAAGATCCAATCATGTAATAAGATAAGTGCAGAAATAGTAAATACATGCTTTAAATCGAAATAGCATAATTGAAATCATCAGAGTAATTATCATAGTGAATATCAGTTCGAAATGTTCCATGAGTCATCGACTTGAATCAAATATCTAAAGTATGACCACTTTATATAATTTCATCAATTGTTCTAAGAATGACCTTGTCATTTATTTCGAATAAGTTTTTTTAACATCAATGACCTCATTATATATTTCGAATAGGTTTTTTCTAATACCAATGATCTCATCATATATTTCGAATCAATATTTCTAAATCAATGAAGTCAAGTATGGTGCTCCCGAATGATAACGATTCTGACTACTTGACCAACCAATACACCCCAACCGCCCTGCTCCCGATCGTTATGTTCCCAATCAATATACTCTCCCTAACATTATATCATTTCGCTACCATGCTAGACAATATAAGTTTAAAGTTTATACTAGAAGGTCGCTAGATTAAAGGCACGATAAGACTAGATATAATTTCAGATCAAGCGTAACTTGAGTAAACGCATGATATGGCTAAATTACAGCGCTTATGTGACAAAATTTAGATTTATCACACCTTTTGGTTAAAGTCAAAAATTGGCTCAAGTCGCATCACGGCTAGGGGTGAAACCGGTACGGTTTGTCCCAAAAACTCGGACCAAACCGATAATTTCAGTTTGAGTTTTTGTAAACCGAACCGAACTATTTCGGTTTGGTTCGGTTCGGTTTCTCTGGTTTCGATTTGGTTTCGGTCCGGTTTCGGTTTAGTTAGACTTAGATCCAAAATTAAAAAAACTTCTAAAAAACTAAGAGGGTCGTGTCAAATGGATAAAGTCCAGATTAGTTTTTATTTAAAAATAGATTTTTAATTTGATTAGGCCTAAATCCAAGTTAAAAAAACTTCTAAAAAATTAATTCCCAATAAAATTAATATACAAAAATCTAAATCATAGTAAAATTAATACCTCATAAAAAATCGAAGTAAAACAAACTAGTTTGAGACTTAAAAAAATCATGTATGAAACTAGATTTTTTATTTTTTTAGAATTTAGTATAGGAACCGGTTCGGTCCGGTTCCTAGGTGACTAAAATCGAAAACCCAACTGAATTTTTTAGAAATCTCAAACCGGACCGAACTGAATCGATTAGATTGAAAAACTGAACCAAACCGCCGGTTCGGTTTGTGTACTAGTTTGGTTCGATTTTTCGGTTTAAACTTTCGCCCTTAATTACGGCTATAAGACATGCATAATATTTTCATAGAAAATATATCCACAACAACGAATCGTATGTCATTATCAATGTATTTAACGTTCGGATATTCACGGGACACTTTGAGTATTAATAATCGATCATCGTAGTAATCAGAGTAATAATTATGATAATTCATGCACGACTAATATTTAAACCATTAAACAAAAATCACATAATAATAATAATATGGGTGTGTAAATAAATAAAAATTTAATAGCTAATTGTAAAAAGTTTATTTAATAATACACATTATAAGATAAATATATTTATAAAATGAGTTTATAATAATTTTTATGGTTTTTCGAAAAGAGTAAAAAGATAGGAAACCAAAAAGGCGTAAGATTTTAAAATGATATTTTCTTAAAATTAATTTAAATGATAATGAATAAAATGATTAAATTTATAATAAACTATAAAAAGTTTAATCATAATAATCATAAAATAAATCTAAAATTTATATAACAGGGGTACAATATATAATTAACTAAAATATCGATAAATTTTGAATAACCGAAAGTCGGTTAATTCCAGTCAAAATTCCGTCGGACCATGGATCCGGTCATTCGGACTTGCAACCGGATTGAAATCCGAATTTGGGAAAAGTTCGTTGGTCTCTATAAATAGTTGTTTCTCCTCTAGCAAAACTCCGTTAAATCTCTAATTACACAAAAACACTCAAAATGGGTTCAAGAGGAGTGGCTTACGATTGGTTTAGAATTTAACGAAAGTTTGGTCAAGTTTTGGATGACGACTCGGTTCGGCGAAATTCTAGCGATTCTTCTTCTCCTTCATTCTTCTCTCCTTTTTCTCCTCTTCTTCGCAGTTCTGGAGGATTGATGTGAGTTGTGGAGAGAGGAGAGCTGCTATTTTATAGGAAAATGGAGGAGGAGAATAGAGGGTTGGGATGGTTCGGCGGAAATCGACGAAGGGGAAGGCGTAGTCATGGATGATGGCAGCGTAGGGAAGGTCGGTGCAGGGCTTAGGGAGTGTTGTAGCAAGAGGTAGGGGCTAGTGATGAATGGGAGTGATGGGAGGTGAATGGCTGGCAGGAGAGGTGACAGGAGAGAGAGAGAGAGAGAGAGAGAGAGAGAGAGTATAATATGTACACACACGCGCACACACACATATATATGTATGCGCATGAAATAAAAATATATACGCGGAGTAAGCGAAATAAAGTGCTCGAAATATTTATTAAATCAATTAAAAGTTACGAGTCATTACAATTTTGGTTGTATTTTTTGTCCATATAACGTAAAGAGAGATACAATTCACAATTGTTCAAGATTAAAAAAATCGAGTTAGAATAAATTGTTCTGAACCAGTTAGTGTCTTTTTCTTTTTGATGCCTATTATCTTAATTGACCAGTTTATATACAATGGTATAAAAAAAAAAAAAACGAAAGACATTGTCAAATTAGTACATAAAAAAATGGTATATCCTGCCTTATTTTATTTTATGATGACATCATTTTTTTCTTGGTCACTAAGCAAATGGATTGAAGTGTCGCACAAAATAAAATAAAGGGTATACCGAGTGATTTAAGAGAATAGAGGTGTGTGTAGTGTAATATTATCAAAATTGAGAAATCGTTTGAAATTATCTTAATTGTGTGTTAGTTTTGATTTTTTTAAAAAGTCGTCAAACTATTGGGTTGATTTTGCAATTCCGTTGCACGTAGAAAAAATTACCGAGTTTAGCTTCTACTTCTTGCCTTTCTTAACGAAGACAGTCTTCATGAAACTTCGTATAGAAGGAAGGGCAGAAAAGGTTAAAAAAGGGGGAAAAAGGCAAAGGTTTCAGATTCCAGGGCACATAAAAAAGAGTTACAAATTCATTCCCTTGTATAAATTATGAAGACTTTTTAATGTGAAAAGCAAAAGTTACTTATTTACCTAGTGTGATTTCTAGAATAAATCTTAAAATAGAAAATATTTGATTAAAATTGATATCGAGATTTTTTTTTATTTAAGCGATAAACTTGAAGAATTAAATAGCATAGAGTAATCTGTATAACTATTTTAGACCTGAAAAGATTAGGGGTGTACATGGTCCGAATTGAACCGGTTCTGTAAGAATCAAAGAACCAAACCATATCTAACGGTTCTAAAGAATTGAGAACCATAACCAGACCATTACACATATGGAACCAAACAAAAATCAAACCATTAGACTAGTCCGGTTTGGTTCTGGTTCCGGTTCGAAACCATGTTAGCATTAAAAAATTTTCAAAAAAAAATATGAATATGATAACACTAATTTTTTAAAATTGTGAACAAAATAAACAACATAATAATTGCATCAACTTCATTAATCTTAAAAATTAAATTTATATATCTAATAAGTTTATGAAAAACATAACTACATTGAGAATGAAAAAGTTTTTTATTTTGAAAATGGAAGAGTTGTAACTTTTTTAAGATATATATATATATATTTTAATCGGTCCGGTTTGGTTCGAATCATGGTTTGTAATTATGAAACTATGGACCAAACCATAATATCCGGTTCTAATTTTTTTGGAACCATAACCAATCCACTAAACCACGAACCAATTCAAAAAGACCGATTCGGTCCGGTTGATCTGGTTTAGCGATTTTTTTGATTTTTTTGGACACCCCTAGGAAAGATATTTGAGGAGGGTCCACAATACAAGTTGGTAGGATGAGAATATAACTTACTAATTTTTCGTGAGTGATTTATTCTTGTTGTTAAACAATACTTGAAAACGTTGAACTCATTTGGTTTATTTCAATGAGAAAATAAAGAAGAAAAAGTATAATTAATTAATTTTCAAAAAAAAGTATTAAAAAATATTTACTTGTTTCGCTTGAATTTATTAATAATTTGTTATTATTTATTGTAGGTTTTACTTCATACATTTCTTAAATCAATTCAAATTATAAACATAAAAAAATTCGATACATTTTCAGTAGAAGCTCAAAGAATAGATAGCTTATTTTTTGGTCCAAAATTGTGCTTTTAATATGGACGCAATGTTTTGAACACATCTGAAAATAGCTGTGTCTAAAACTATTAGATAAACATGGCGTTCATAAATTATTAAGAGTTTTACGTATATCTAATAATTTTGTACACATCTGTGTCCGAATGTGTCAAGAATATATGTATTTTTAGACTTTTTTGAAAACTAAATTACACTTAACTTAATACTCTATATATAGTATTGCAATCGAAACTCAACAATTTAATACTTAGATTCACGGGGTGATTTATCTGATCATTTTCACCCAGAACTCTAAAGACTAGTCGATAATTTAAATAAACTTGCTCTCAAATTGACTGGATATTGGTTATATTAAAAAAGAAAGGGTAAAATGCAATGACCTTCCCTGAGGTTTCTGACAATTGCAAGGACCTCCCCTGAGGTTTGACAAAATGCAGTAACCTCCCTTGCTTTTGAAACTATTACCCCCTTTCCCCCCTGCCGTGAAATTAAAGTCTACGGCGTTAATTTTGGCCCTAAAATGTCCATTTTACCCTTTCACTATGCTAAGGAGTATTTTCACTGTGGAATAAAATGCACTGACCTCCCCTGAGGTTTCTAACAATTGCAGAGACCTCCTCTATGGTTTTAAAAAATACACTGATGAATTTTAAATCATGAATTTTATTATTTTTTAAAATAAAATAATTTTTTTATAAAAGCGGGTCTGAGTAGTGTTTAACTCCTATTTGTTATTATTTTTTTCCTATTCAATTGTTAGGAAATGATAAAAAATAATTAAAAATTTGAATTTGAATTTTTTTGGAGTTAACTTACTAAAAATAGCGAGTCCCACACTTAAGATTTTTCTGTTATAATTTATATCACAAAAAAAATCTTAAAGAGCTAAAAAAATAGAACCAACTCTTTATGCCTAATTCGACCTAATTTTTTTATTTGTAATTTTTTTGGTCTTTGTTTAAGTTTTTTTGTATTTGTCGATTTTGCCTCAATTTTTTTATAAATTATTGGTTCGTCTTAACGAAAGGAATTTTAAAAAAATATAAAATTATGTGTAAAAATTCACTAAAGATAAAAAATAAGTTTAAAAATCTATTTTTTTAAATTTAGTTCATATTATTTTACTTTTATGAAATTACTTGTCAAGACGAATCAATAATTTATAAAAATTTGATGTCCCAGTTTCGTGTCAATTTTTATAGATTATTAGTTCGTCTTGACGAAACGAATTTAAAAAGTATAAAATTATGTCCAGAAACTAAAAAAATATTAAAGATAAAAAATAAGTCAAATAATTTTTTTCAAATTAGTTCGTATTTTTTTATTTTTAAAAACCTCTAGTCGAGACAATTTTAAATTTGATTTCAGTTTATATTTTTGAAACCTTCAGATATATACTACAATTACTCTTTGGTGACGTAAGGATATGTTTAAAATGCCTTTGCAAAAAAAAAAAGTTACAACACAATCAATTGCATTCCGGTACTAAATGATATATCTATAACTGAAAAAAATAGAATTACATTGATAAATAAATAAATAAATTTATTAATGCGTTTGTAAAAAAAAATTAACTTAAAAAATAAAATATCTTTAGTCTTTAGTAAGATAAGAAGACCAACATATAATGTGTATTGTGGGGAGAATGTGAATCTTTTTTATAACCATGAGCAAGTATATTTTTGACATTTAGGTAAAGTTTTTTGATGATATCATCATAAACTAATCTAAATCTAACAGAAATTAATGGAAGGAGGAAAAGAGTGAAATACTTTCGAGAGCAAGGGAGGTGAGTGCATTTTTTCAGACCACAGGGGAGGTCTCTGCAATGGTTAGAAACCTCAGGAGAGGTCAATGCATTTTACCCTTTTTGTTATTAACATTTCAAGGGCATTTCAAGAATTTAGAAAATCAACTACGATGACATCAGCATAATCCATCCATTCTTGGACGGAAGTTAGCACCAGGGGGTAAACGATCAAATATTTTCAAAAACAAGGGAGGTCACTGCATTTTCCAAAACCTCAGGGGAGGTCCCTGCATTTGTCAGTAACCTCAGGGGAGGTCAGTGCATTTTACCAAAAAAAATACTGAATATACGGTGTCGCTTGTCCCCGAATCCTATACTTGCTTTGTCCAAACACTGACTACAAAACCACGCGGCACGCGCCATCCAGCGTGTGCCTTTTATCGTCCTGGCAAACATGTATCCTACCAAAAACCTTAAAGCACAAAACCCCATTTTCTTCCTCCATAGGGTTTCTCTCTCCCCCGGCCTCCTCAGCCAACCGATCCTAGAGTGAGAGGAAAACGATACATACACATATAAGCATTATAATATACTAAACAATTCACTTGTAGAGAGAGATTATGGCTCAGTCACTGGAACTGCTGTTGATTCAGTTCTTGATGCCGGACAACGATGCTCGGAGGCAAGCGGAGGACCAGATAAAGCGGCTGGCGAAGGATCCGCAGGTGATTCCTGCCCTCATCCACCACCTCCGCACGGCCAAGACCCCTAATGTGCGGCAGCTCTCGGCGGTGCTCCTCCGCAAGAAGATCACCGGCCACTGGGCCAAGCTTTCCCCTCAGCTCCGACAGCTCGTCAAGCAGTCCCTCATCGAAAGTATTACCATGGAACACAGGTTTCTGATTTTCGCTTACGATTGTTGTTCGGGTCGCTCAGATTTTCCCCAATTCACGTCGTTTGTCCTTTTGTTATCTTATGTTCATTATTTGTTGAGAAATGCTACATCCCACAAAATTGTTATCCGTTTTGTGACTCTGTTTAGTTGGATGATGCAACTGGTTCCTTTTTTTTTGGAAAAATACAAAACGTGGGAGTGAAAAATCTACGTTAATAGGTTTTCTTTGTCAGTTGATCCTTCTTATGGTCATTATCTGTGGAGGAATGCTGTATGCCACTGGACTTCTATCATTGTGCTGTGCTGCCGCTTAGTTGGATGTTTGTAATTGATTCCACATTTAGAAAGCATAATTACTGAATAATCTAAGGTAAACATATGTTGTTTCAGTGAAATATAATGCGGATAAAAATTGGTCATGTATAGCGTTTCTCCAATCGTTGGGCTAGGTCCTTGAACTTTGCTTTAATTAGGTTGATGTTGCCTCCTTTATTTACTTTTGATGGTGGTAAGGGCTCAAATAACTGGCAAGACGTATGGGTGTTGTGATGAAAATTGGATGATGGTGAGTGGTGAATCTCATGTTAAGTTGAAGCGGGAAGAAGAATGACTTACCGGAAGAAAGAACAATTGAGAGGAGGAAACAACGTAGATTTTTGAAGGAAAAGTTTTTGGATGAGAAAAAACTTTCTATCAGATTCCGCAGTGTACTTCCAAATCCATTTTATATGAAGAATGGTCTTTTATTTTTGGTGAAGCCCATTCTAATTCTACATCGAAGTACAAAGGGTTTATTTTGTTCTTTCAGCTGTGAAGGTAATGCATTTCACCTATTGTTAATTGCCACTGTATGGATATATTGATGAAGTAGTTTTTTCCCCTTGGTGATGTATAATGCATGATTTTACTATTACGTTGTTCAGTGAGACTCAGAATTATTTGTTATGATGTTTTTGTAGTCCTCCAGTCAGGAGAGCGAGTGCAAATGTGGTTAGTATCATTGCAAAGTATGCTGTCCCTGCCGGAGAGTGGCCTGATTTGTTGCCATTTTTATTCCAGTGCAGTCAGAGCCAACAAGAAGACCACAGAGAAGTAGCTTAATTGCTCCTGAAAACTTTTTTGGTGAATTTTTTTTGATGTTTTTTTCTCCCCACAGCCATGGTTGTCTTAATAGTGGTCATTGTGACCATAAAATTATCCCAAGCTCCTTATACATGTTCTGAAGTCAAATTCGAACACATCTCAGAGATAAAACATGTCTTATTCCCTTCATTTATTTGATTATTATTATTGCAGTGGGTGACTGACGTTGTGTCCTATCGAACGGGAATAGAGTTATCTGGGGAATGGAAAATGTGTCTCTTATGTATTAGTAGAAATGTTACACTCAAGAGGTCAAAAGGCCCTTTGATGACCAATTGATCATAGTAAGGGTGGAAATATGTGAGGGTAGGGTGAAGCGTCGTTTCGTTTATTAAGCGTCGACGACTTTCGATCTTAGCTGCAGTGAGTTTGTTTGATTGCACCTCTGGTGTTCATAGAGAGGGATAGGGGTGTTTGTTATTTATTGGCCTTGTTCAATTATCAGGTGCCTTGTTTGTGCTCCCACTTGATGGCTTGAGACAGTATGGTGTTTTTTGCCATCTGGCTTTTCAAACAATTGCAACGAGTGTATATTTGGAGGTTTGAGGCCTACCAAACAACGGAGTACGTAGTTGGACCTTTATAGGAGTGGTAGAAGGTTTGCGTGTTCAAGGAGGCAGGACGGAGGTTCAAAGAGAGCTTGCTGGTTTTGCAACGATTTTGTGTCAGGAGTTGAGGGTCATTAAAGCGTGCATAACCAAGTATGAGGTAGCAGAGCTACAGGTTGGCCATTCAGAGGCAAATGTTGGCAGGGTTGTGGTCTAGAGGTAGAATTTGGTTCTTCGAAGGAGGTGTCTGATATTCAGTTGCCTTTGTGGGTTCTGTTGGGGGTTGTAAGGTGTTTGTGCCAGAAACAAAGGTTGTTGAAGATTCGGCGAACTGCAAATGATAAGTCCAACGGATGCAAGTGCTGTTTGCATGGAGTTATTCTCTTCTTTTTTCCCTTCAAGGAAAGAGCCCTAGTGCATTCAATCTAAGAAAGATTGGATGTTTTGCTTTTGTTTGGATGTTGTGTGGATTGACCTTTCAGTCCTTCTTGTAGATTTAAGAGTGTTGGGTACTGAAAATTGGTTTCACTAAGATTGAAGGTCCCTGTATCGAGTCGGGTCTTGGATGCTCAGAGTTCTTAAGGGGAAGGAGGTTGCTCTGTTGTAAGGTGAGATGATAGTTCCGCAGCTATATGAAGTGGAAACTCTAGGTAGGCACGTGGTGAAGGCACATAAGAGTTCCAGTGGGAACGAGCATGTAGGATAAGGGATGGTTGGCGTCTTAAACTTGCATAGGTTATGGCACAAAGACCCATGAATAAATAACAGAAGATTTTTAGGGCGCCGATCAAAATGTTAACAGTGGAAAAAGTTTAATGGTTTTTGGACCAATTTGAAAATAATTTAGTTTAAGGACCAAGTAGCCAAGTGATGTATGACAACATAAAAAAAAATTATGGATATCGCCGCCTACAATACGAGTCGTGGTGGTTTTGGGTACAAAACAAGAATAGTACTTGGGCTTTGCGCGGAGAGAGAGAGAGATGCTTCACTCTTGCAAGGGTTGCACGATTTCTATAATGACTGCAATGCCAAGCACAAAGACTGCGGCCTCGTTACTCAAATTCAATATCAACTCTAGTCCACTAAAATAAAAGATTACATTCTTATTTATAAGTCATGCAAAAGGCTGTTCCCATTCCTAGAAGTCTAGACAGATTTGTGAATGAACCTAGTTATACGCACATATGATGAATAAGTCGTGGCTGTAATCTTGGTCTTTTTGGAATTTTTATAATGCTACTGAGGTACCATTATGTAGAGGTCTAGCGTCATTTCCATATTCCTTAAGGTTTATGTCGGCACCACTTGAGGATATAATTGCTAACTCTTTGTTGTCTCTCTTTTTGTGATGCTAGGTGGCATTGATCCTTTTCAGCTCTTTAACCGAAACAATCGGGAATTCATTCCAGCCACATTTTGCAGACTTGCAATCTCTTTTACTCAAGTGCCTACAAGATGAGACCAGTAACAGAGTTAGAGTTGCTGCACTGAAGTAAGTCTGTTTAAAATTTGTTCCAGAGTTCTTTTGGTCTTCTGATCTGAGAATCATCTTTGCATGCATGCATCTAACTACTAATTTACGACAAATTGCATTTAATCATGTTTTCAGGGCAGTTGGATCTTTCCTTGAGTTCACTCATGATGGGGCTGATGTGGTGAGTACTTCCCTTTTCATCATGATAATGGTTTATATGTTTTCGATTTGTTGATACTTTGGGATACTTGCCTTGAACTAATACGATGATGCTTTCTGTCTGGAAAAAGAATTTGTTAAGTAATTGATCATATTTTGGTTGGTGGTGGTTGGCTTACAATTTTTAGCATGGGTTAGATGGTTGATTTTAGTAATTTAAATGAACTTTCCTTTAGTTGCTCACAACTTAGGACTGGAGAAGTATGTAACTGATAGAGACTTGTCCAAGCTATCAAGAAGGATTTAAGTTTGTCAGTTTCCGTTTCATTGAGCTGTTGACATGAATTAAGAGATCTCTAATGAAACTTAATACAATGGACACACGGTTGTAGTTTCACTATAATCAACTATTGAGCATTCTTTCGGTTGTTTCGTTATATTTTTGGCCTTTGTCCTATATTTAGTCTCAGTCCTATTTTTCAGGTGGGGATTTGGTATCAAAATACTGGTCCTATGCCCCACCTTAGAACTCGTAATATTGCAACTATGACAAGTTCCTGTGTTCCTTCATAAATCTATTCTTTCATTAAAGGAGTTCTGCGGTTTCTGTGCAAACCTGTCTGAAACAATAGACCTCACCATCTACTGTTACTGCTCCCTGGATTGATTATTTCATGCATACTATGAGGCTATTGGTGCGAAATGAAGTTATTTATGCAGTATTTTGTTATTGCCCTTTTGTGCCGTCAGTGTTTGCCGTAACTGCGCAGGTCAAATTTCGAGAGTTTATTCCTAGCATTTTAAATGTATCAAGACAATGCCTTGCCTCTGGTGAGGAGGATGTTGCTGTAATTGCTTTTGAAATATTTGACGAGCTGATTGAATCTCCAGCGCCTCTTCTTGGGGAATCAGTTAAATCCATAGTGCAGTTCTCTCTTGAAGTTTGCTCTAGTCAAAATTTGGAAACTAGCACACGGCATCAGGTTAGAATTATCAGATGAATATCTTTTTCTTGTGCCTACTACCTTACACTTGCGGACTGCAGAATATTGCTGTAAATGTGTGTGGTCTGTTTTCTCAATCTTTTGATCAATCTGTTGTGTATATTGTGTCAGGCTATCCAAATAATTTCATGGCTTGCAAAGTACAAATCCAATACCCTCAAAAAGCACAAGCTGGTCATTCCTATCCTGCAAGTAATTTGTCCATTGCTTGCGGAAGCTTCTGAGAATGATAACGATGATGATCTTGCACCAGATCGAGCAGCTGCTGAAGTTATTGATACCATGGCTTTAAATCTTTCAAAGCATGTGTTCCTGCCTGTATTTGAATTTGCTTCTTTGAGCAGTCAGAGTGTTAATCCCAAGTTTCGGGAAGCTTCAGTTACAGCATTAGGTGTTATTTCAGAGGGTTGTTTGGAGTTAATGAAAAATAAACTGGAGCCAGTTCTTCAGATAGTCTTGGGGGCTTTGAGAGATCCTGAGCAAATGGTAAGGGGGGCTGCATCATTTGCACTTGGTCAATTTGCCGAGTATTTGCAGCCTGAGATTGTGTCTCACTATGAAAGTGTTCTTCCCTGCATTCTAAATGCTCTGGAGGACGCATCTGATGAAGTAAAGGTACACATAAATTTTGGGTAATAGATTAAATATTATATACACCAGTTCTTTCCATTTCATGTAATGCAACTTCTTGATTCTGTGCAGGAAAAATCATACTATGCTCTGGCAGCATTTTGTGAGAACATGGGTGAAGAAATCCTTCCTTTTCTTGATCCTCTGATGGTAAAATTACTTGCAGCGCTTCAGAATAGCTCCCGTAATTTGCAGGAGACATGCATGGTAAAGATTTTTCTTCTGAAAACTTAGCAGGAATATGATGGATCTGTGTAATTTTATATGCCTTTAAGTAAGCTTGTTACTAATGTTGGTGCAGTCTGCAATCGGTTCAGTTGCATCTGCTGCGGAGCAAGCCTTCATTCCATTTGCGGAAAGGGTTCTGGAGTTGATGAAAATATTCATGGTGCTTACAAAGGACGAGGACCTTCGTTCACGCGCAAGGGCGACTGAATTAGTTGGCATAGTTGCAATGTCTGTGGGGAGAACGAGGATGGAACCAATTTTACCCCCTTTCATTGAAGCTTCCATATCTGTAATTAACTTTGGCTTTTTAAAAAAAATTGGAATTACTTGGAACTTATCATAGCATTTAATTTACGGGGGGTTTCAATTCGTCAGGGATTTGCGCTGGAATTCAGTGAGCTTCGGGAATACACTCATGGCTTTTTCAGCAATGTAGCAGAGATTTTGGATGATGGATTTGCACAGGTATGCATGGCTTTGGTCATGTTAATTTTCTGGGTAGTTGTGTCCGTACACTTGTTAATTGTTGAATTTTTCTTGTGGTAAATAGTACCTTCCGCATGTGGTACCTCTAGCATTTTTGTCCTGCAATCTTGATGATGGCTCTGCTGTGGATATTGATGACTCTGAGGATGAGACTGTTAATGGATTTGATGGAGTTTCATCGGATGACGAAGCTCATGATGAACCAAGGGTTCGAAACATCAGCATACGAACTGGAGTATTAGATGAAAAGGCTGCTGCAACTCAGTCCCTTGGTTTATTTGCTTTGCATACGAAGAGTTCCTTTGCACCGTATCCTTTGCCATTTTATTCTTTCTGTTTTATCCAGCAGAACTATGTTTGGTTTGACTGAATACCTTGATCCTTGATCATCATAAGCTATTTGGAGGAGTCGTTGAAGATTTTGGTTAGACACTCGACCTACTTTCATGAGGATGTTCGGCTGCAGGCCATTACTTCATTGAAACGTGAGTAACAGGTCAATTTAGCAGAACATACAATAGCCTTAGTGAGTTGTGGTTTGAGATGCATGTTTAACCCTTGTTTGATGAGAAAGTATTATAGAAAAGGCACTAATGATGCACATTTTAGGTCTGTTAATTGTCAAGTATACTAAATTAGCTATTGTGTATATTTGTTCTTGTTTCCCTCTTATAGATCTCAAGACAATCCATAAGTAGTTTTGGTGGAGAATGAGTAAAACTTGAGGGACTTAGTGAAAATAAATCTCTCTCACAGTTAGATCCACCCTAACAATCCATAAATTAACATGTTGCTAAGCCACAACAGTCTACTACTACGTCACCTTGACTCGCGTCTGTGTAGCATTGCAAAATGATTGTGCCTAGCACCTTCTCGTTCAGGTTTTGCGTATGAGAAGATTTGTATGTGGGTAACTTTGAACTAAATAATTATGTCGGAGTTCATTGTCATCTAGCTTAAGTTACACAGATGCCATGGCTGATAGAAGTTAACTGCTCTTTAGAAGAGATGAAAATTTTTTGATTCGTTCATCTCAGAATGCACTTTACGATTTTCGGATTGTTTTTTTCTTCTACATGAAATATCGCTCATCCTCTTCTGCTGATCATGCATTGTCAGAACAATCTTAGGAATACAAAAATGGTTAAGGTATTAATGTTTCCACTCCTTTGATGTATTCTGTCCGTAATTGCTTACGAAGTGGTAGGTGTTGATAGGTGTTTGCTCACAATTATCGATCTTCTATTCCAGTCGTACCCTTTTCTTTGTATCTGATCTCTGGAAGCAATAGACTGTTGGCATTTTTTGTTTCTCAACTAGAAAAATCAGTTGTTTAGGATATGCTAATTTGTTTGCAGCTTCACTTGCATTGCTATTTAAGTAGTTCTATGGTACCACTTAAATAGAAGATTTGCTTTGAAAGTGTCTATATTTTAGCTAGCAAGGCCTAATTAATTGCTGGTACATATTGGAACTTGGTTTTTTATGTAACGGACGAATTCACTTTAAGCCTCAGAATTCAAATGCTTAAGATTGAGATAATCAAACAAAGCCTCAGTTCTCTCTCAATTCTGGTTTGGTAAGCAATTAAAGCCATACATTTTACCTATCTATGTCAGTCGGCAAAAGCTAACTGCACCAAACAGTCAAGAAGGAGGTTCTTCATTCTAGTAATTGATTCTTAGCACCTTGAAAAGTTATCCTATCATGCTTTGGCAAATAAGTTGCATCAAAGTTCAAACAAAGTGGCAACAAGGTGTCCTGCCTTCCTGCTCTTCCCCACTCTACCTTCCCCCCATCACTCAAACAAAAATCCTCCACCTCCTCTTGAAATACCCCACTAATTCCAAAAAGCACCAAGATAATGCCCAGTAAGTCCATGGCCACCATACAATATGAAGCAACACAGTAACCCCTGATGAGCTTTGGACACGCCACACAAAAAGAACAATCCGCCTTTTTCTGTCTTATTAAATTGTGAATGGTGAAGACTAAGGATCTTCCCTGTGCAGTTCACTAATCAGGAAAGGCCACCTTCAAAGCTCGTTTCACCTTCCATATAGTCTCTCTGAAGGGAAGTTACCCTTCTGCCTCCCCGCCATGGCCCATAGAAGGTATTCCATTAGGTCTACCCTCCAGCCCCAGTAGGTGGAGTCGTCCTCCTCTCCACCACAAGAGTAGGCATAAAGCCATCTAAGGAAATCCACAAATTGTTTTACCTTCCATCATGCAAATATCTACTTAAACCTATGAAGCACTGGTACTGGTACGGGTAAGGATACGTGATACGGGAAAACCCAAAAAAGTAGGGTACAGGTACGACTGGGTACGTCAATGTTATTTTATTTTATTTTTATAAGTTCCCGATCTTTTCAAGAGAAGGTAAAACAGGAGGCTATAACGAAAAGGAAATTCTTGTCCTGCCTACAAACAGTTTGTGTTAATGTATGCTATGGAGTTCCCCATTGATCCTTTGTTCCAACCTCAGGGTTTCTGGAGGTTGTGGAGACTGCAATGGAATCTGGAGTCAGATTATAGGAGCCTGTGGTATAAATTATTCATTTTTTTCAGTGAGAGAGAGAGAGAGAGTGAAAAAAATGAATAATTTACAAAACGACCCACGTACCCATTTTCGTACCACTCGCGTACCCAAATAGGCATGTATTGGTACGATTTCGAAGTACCCGGTACGTTTTTTGCTGTACCAGAGCCGTACCCGTACCATACCGGTACTCGTATGGCAGCATTTTTAGAGTACCCGTACTTCATAGCCTTAAACAAACATCCCAAAAGTTATTTTCCCTACCCATCAATGTAGTCCGTTGCTGAAGTTGTGTTACTTGAAGCAACAGCAAAAATAGTGGAGAGCTCCCGTCACTGCACCTATTCACCCAAAATCTGACTTTGTCACCTGTCCCCACCTTGAATAGAATGCTTATAAAATTCATCCCTCAACATACCAACTCCTTTAGGCTCCTTCGATGAGACGCGGCCACCCTCTAAATCAACGAGCCTTACTTTGCCATAACCATGCTCCTTCAGAACCTGTCCCTCTTACAACCGTATCTGAGAGACACATCTGAAAGAAGGCTTCATTAAGGACAATGGCTACCATCCTGAACCGAAGAGCAGACCTTCCAGTCTTGCAGGTGGTACGCAAACTCCTCACAAGCTCCATTCCAAATAATGTCTCGCTGCTTCTGATGCTTTTTAGCCACCAATACCAGGATGGTATGGACCGTAATAAATAGGTAAGAAGGCTAGACAACGTGCTTTTAACAAGACCGAGTCTGCCATCTTGTAACTGAGCTGTTAGATAATAGCATCCACCAAGAGAACATTGGTATTATCTAACATTAGCTTAGTTTCACTTGGTAATTCGTAGAGTGATGTTATTTTTTAGCACAATGCTAGTCTCAAGCTCTGTTATCCCTTGAATACTGAGCCTTGTTCTGGAATACTCTGTTGTCGTTGTTTGGATACTCTGACAGGTCTGACCTGTACTTTATTCTGTCTTTCTTCCAAAGGGCAGCTTGAAAGTTATCAAGACAATGGTCCTACCAGAGACAAGCGTAATTATACTATGCCTCTGTTAGTTTTTCATTTATACGTGTAACGACTTTGATGGCTTGTTAGGTGATAAAGTGAATTATCTTTCCTACTGGGTAGAGAAAAAGCAAAGTTAGCAGCTTTATTCTATTAATGTTTATGCGGTGGAAGAACTAGTCCTCTTTCTAGGTTTGCTAAGTTTCTCATTTAACATCGAGTTACTGAAGTAATCCGATGATTGCAGATATTTTGACAGCTGCCCAAGCCGTATTCCATTCTCAACATGTAAGTCTGCATCAGCTCCTTTCGATTTTCTTGCCTTTTTAGCGTCGCATGTAGTTGGAAGCATGATCTGTACTATGTATTCAAAATCATCTGTATTGAGTAATTAATGTTTCTAGCTGAGAACTTTATTAACTTGTTTGCTGAACTTTATTAACTGGTGTCCCAATAGCTTCGTGGGGAAACACTGCCCTTATTGTTAAGTAACTTAAGTTAGTTACTTGTTTGTGGGTTTGGTTAAGCCCCACAATGTAGCCATTAGCCAAACATGTGTACTAATATGGTAAAAAATTCTTTTTTGTCTCCTCCTTGCAGGAAGGGCCAGCCAAGGCAAGAGAAGTCTTAGGTAAGAGATTTATCCACTATTGATAATTGCATCACCAGGGCATTGTCAAGGCAACGTCCAACTTTACTGATTTATCTATAAATTTATTTTTATAGATACTGTGATGAATATTTATATCAAGACGATGACTGAAGATGATGACAAAGAAGTTGTTGCTCAAGCTTGTATGAGCATAGCTGATATTGTCAAAGATGTTGGATACATGGCGATTGAACCATGTAAGTACGGATTGATGAATTTCATTTTGCCTCTCCATGGGAATCTTTATTCTTGTGCAAATAGCAAATTATCAAGTTCAAGCATAATATGTTCCTCTGATTTAATATCAGATATGGTACGGCTTGTTGAGGCCACTTTGATATTGCTTAGAGAGGAATCAGCTTGTCAGCAAACAGAATCTGACGGTGAAAATGATGATGATGATACTGAACATGATGAAGTGCTTATGGACGCAGTTTCTGACCTCCTTCCTGCATTTGCGAAGTCCATGGGTTCCCAATTTGCCCCCATCTTTGAGAAGATGTTTGGTCCTTTAATGAAATTTGCGGTAGGTCAGAAAATGCGACCAATATGGGGTATTCAAATCTCGTGCTATCGGCCGTAGTCTTAAACTTGCTCATTTTGTAATTGGCAATTGCAGAAAGCGTTACGCCCACCACAGGATCGGACCATGGTGGTTGCATGTCTTGCAGAAGTTGCTCAGCATATGGGTGCTCCAATTGCAGGATATGTCGATGTAATTTCTTAGGAATCCAAAATGGCTGTTTAATTGCTCCTTGTATATATTTGGTTACTTTCTGCATGGGCAGTTAATTTCTGATAAATCTGGTCATTGTCAGTCCGTAATGCCCTTGATACTCAAAGAACTACCATCATCGGTGGCAACTAATAGGAGGAATGCTGCATTTTGTGTCGGAGAGCTGTGCAAAAATGGCGGTGATTCTGTTCTAAAGTATCCTTCAATCTACGAATATCTTTTTCGTTTTACTTCTTTCTGTTTCAGCTTTTCTGTTACTTCTTTTGTATGTTTGCGACTGCTATGTTTGCGTGCATGCAATTTTTGATAAATCCTTCTTGAAGATCAGTAACTTTCATTTAGTTTTGTATTCTGATTTTGCACAATGATGCCTTTGCACTTCTAAAGAATTTTCTTTACATGTGCTAGATACTATGGTGATGTACTACGTTCACTTTATCCACTGTTTGGGGAGTCTGAGCCAGATGATGCTGTAAGGGACAATGCAGCTGGCGCAGTTGCAAGGATGATCATGGTCCACCCTGAATCCATCCCTTTGAATCAGGTTTATTATTTGGTCACCTCTCATGTGTATCTATTTGTTGTGCCTTAATTTCTGTTCCGGTGCTTTATTTATCTTCATCTCTTCTCTTAGGTGATTCCTGTTTTCTTGAAAGTTCTACCTTTGAAAGAAGATCATGAGGAATCCACGGCTGTCTACAGTTGTGTGTGTAATCTTGTTCTTTCATCTAATCCCCAGGTATTAATTCTTTCCCTCTTAATAAAGCGAGACATAGAATCTTAGAAGCATGGACAGGGGACATGGCTACTCTGAAAAAAATGGGGACACTTCTCGGCGGGGACAGGGCAAAAAAATGAAAACAAGTTAATATGTTTTTGACTCTGTTATTCACATTGATATTGTGTCCGGAACTAATTTTGTATTTACAATTCTTACCTCTACTTTTCAAATATTATAGTTTGAACGAGAGTTCTATCAGTTTGATTTTTTTATTTGAAGTTCTTACATTTACTTCTTAAACAATCTAATTTAACCCCGAAATCAGTGGCGGACCTACAGTGTGGTGTGTGTGTGGGGGGGGGGGGGGGGGGGGAGGAGGTGTGACATATGCTCCACTACGAGTAATTTTTTTTTAAAGGTTTTAAGAGTAAATCAAAGTTTACTACGTAACACTATGACACCCCCAAATCCTTTTGCTTAATCAAACTCTCCGCAATTTGGTTAATTAAATTTTGAACACTTATATTTTTTGGTTATTGAACACAAATTTATTTCTTAGTTGTTCATTTATTTTGATGGTGACACCCCCAAATTTAAATCCTGGGTCCACCCCTGCCCGAAATAAGTTTCAGAAAATGTGAATTGAGCCCATCCGTGTCTAAAATTAGACACGCGTGCCCCCTTCTTAAAAATTAAGAAAAATTAAATGGACATGTCTGGCATATACATGTCCCCCGTGTGCCCGACATGCATAGGGCAACCACCTGGGCATTTAATTCTTCATGATGAGAACTATATTCCTGTTTGTAATCTGGAAATGTCACAGCCTTTGCTATCTTTGTATTGTCTTCAGGTTCTTCTGTCTATCTTCTTATGTTTTTTGTCTTTTACCTCTTTTATGTCCAAGCAGATCCTGTCTCTAGTACCGGAGTTGGTAAATCTTTTCGCCCAAGTTGCAGTATCACCTGATGAAACCTCTGAAGTCAAATCTAATATAGGCAGGGCTTTCTCCCACCTGATATCTCTATATGGGCATCAAATGCAGCCCATTTTGAGCAGTCTTTCACCAACTCATGCTAATGCCTTGGCTGCAATTGCTCCGAAAAGCTGACACCTCATCAGGCCTTCTGGCATGCTATTTTTTTGGTGGATTTTCCTCAGTAATGATTTGATTGTTTTGGTTTGCTTCATCTATCTGGAGTTGAAGATTCTCGAACAGGTATGCATTTGACTATTGTGAAAATTAAAAGAATACCAATCTGTGTAAAGTATTCAACATTACAAGTTTTTCATTGAATTCTACGGTGATTATGGCTTTTTGACACCCTAGAGATCCTAAATCTGGTTCTCATGTTTAAAAGTTTTGTCTACCTTCCCTAACCCAGCTCTCACCTAATGGAACTTCTAATCTTGACTACTCGGGGAGTTTTCCTTGTAATTTTATGTGCCAATTAGCTTTGTTGTGCCATATTCGTCATTGAGCCATAGTCAAAGTATTTCTTGTCATCATCTGAACCTATCTTGTACTTTTGGCCTTCCCCTGATCCTTGTACATGTATTGTTACTGTTATTGGCATCTTCTGAATTTCCATTGGACAGCAGAATTTAGTTAAACGATTGTTCTCTTCTTGTGAATTGCTCCGATTTTATTAGAAACAACCTCTTCCTGTCTCATTTCCTTTCGTACAATTTCCTCTATCCCGTTTCACCATCCTTATTTTGTACATTCGGTGCAATACAGAATGATTTTGGTGCGCCCGCCAACCACAAAACTTTGCTTTCTATCATGCCTGAGTTGCACCTTGCGCCGCAGGATCATGTTTTATCCTTTTTTCCCCACTTCAAAACGTATCTGCAACATGGTCATGGCCGAAATTTGCACAAAACTTCGCTTTTATCATGCCTGAGTTGCACCTTATGCCACAAGACCGTGCATGCCATTTTATCCTTTTTTGTTTTTCACTTCAAAATGTTTCTGCAACATCCGTCATGGCCGAAACTTGTCAAAACATGACGTTTTTCCGGCAATTTATCCTGCTAATAACATCATATTCATCTTTTCATATTCACATTCGACAATGCGATTTCATATTCTACGTTTGTTCTTGCAGGCTTGGTTTGCCTTCTGGCTGTCTCCAGTTTTTTCGCGTCGGAGACACTGTTTACTCTTTTGGTGTTTATGCCCCTGATAGTGTTCATTTGTCCATTATTATCCTCTCGTGATTTATAGTTATATTTAAGGTTTGGGTGCTGCGGCCATTATATCTATATGTTTGCTGAGATGAACTAGCTGTGAAAATTGTGTTGTGTGAATGTGTAAATTGCAAACTTGCCATTGACCCCATGAGGACTAAAGGTTGCACTTATAAAGATTAAGATATTTTTCGTGTCTGAAATGCTTTACATATGTTTATGGTTTAGATTTTAGTGTTCTTTTGCTAGAAAATGCACTCTGTGAAAATTTGATCCTTATCGTGAACAAAATCTATTTCGAAGCGTTTGGGACGCACTTAATTGTTTGTTATGATATTAGATGACTAGAATTAAAGTTTGTTGATGAAGTGGCTCCATGCGTGTATTATTAACACATGCGTAAGACGGCATCCCTCTGTTAGACAAGCTTCGCAACTGTTAGCCGTAGTTCTGTTCATGTAGTTAAGTTTGGCTCGTATGCAAGGACTCGACTCGTTTGTAGGCTTATTTGTACCCGAACCAAGTTTGAGTTTTCAAATAGTAATTAGAGTTCGAGCTCAATGCAGGGACTCGACTTAGTGACTTATTTTGTACTCGAACTAAGTTTGAATTGTCAGACACTGATAGAGTTCTAGCTCGAGCTATTAAATTTTAAGAGGCAAGCTCGAACATTCAAAAGTTTGGTTTGTCTCGGCTCAGCTTATTTGCACTCCTAAATTTTGCACCACGAGGCTAACTTCACATTCATGATTTGGCTAAATTCAAAAGTTTGTATTGATTGGATATAAGTATTGAATTGGATTATATATACAATGCGATTAAATATCCAGTATTTGGTTAAATTAATTACGATCCAAATTAATCATTGTTCTGACATTTATTTTTTTATGTGAAACGAAATACCATGAGACCTTGTTTGATTCGCGGATTAGGCGTTTAGGATTGTACTATTCGTGTTTAATTTTGTGCAATTTCATGTTTGGTTCCTCAAAATAGAACGAGGACAAATAATTTTGGATTATTATAATATCTACACGTGGGGTTATTATTTTATCCTAGGAGAAGGAATGGGATTCATTTGGTCCCGTCTCTACTAACCATTGTTCTATCACCTTTGATCACCACCACCACTACTGTCACCACCATCACCACCTTTGCCCACCACCATCACACCACCAATTGCAATCATGCCACTGCCACCACCTCCAACTACCACCACCGTCGCCACAACCATCACTTACATCAACCACTATTGATGCGCTATTGCCCCCACCATCACCTTCGATCACTACCACCATCACCGCCATCACCTCACACAACACTACCGCCACATACGTATATCTATACAATTTTAGTAGAACATCTATGTTCAAAATTCTAGACATCTAAGTGAGATATTCTAAAAATAGTCTAGTTCAAATCAAATATAAGATTAGGTTTGACTAGTATTGAAATAGTACCAGAGCAAATAATTTCAGGGACACATTTGATGCACAAAACAATGTACAACACTAACCAAAATTATGCCGTTAGAGTATTAAAAAAAACTCAAAATCACAGAGTGATCTTCACGCTGCTCTCTCTCTCTCTCTGTCTCATGATATTAGCCTCAGAGCTGGTGATTCTCTTCTTCCACCATTGCAAGTAGTAAAGCTCAACCACAAGAGGTAATAGAAGGAACCAGAAAATCAGACTCAATGCTAGTGCTACACTGCTCAAAGATCTCATCTTTCTATCAATTCTTCATCAGAGAAGAGGAAGAAAAAATGGATATCTAAACTAAAACTACTTCAGACTTTCAGATTTCTCAAGCCCAAATTCAATATCTATGCCATGAAGTTCTTGAAATGTTTGGAGACCAGGAAAATTGGAGGAACTTCTTACCTCAAAAACAACTTTAAATTCCAAGATAACTCGAGCCCAAATGACCATATCCCCATTTACTTAAAAGTTCATATTGCAGAAATAAAACCCCAAGAAAGTGAGTCAGAATCTCAGAGAGAAACTAGTGAGCAGTCTATTGTTCCCAGAAACAATAATACAAACAGAGAGAGCAAAAACTCTGATTGGAACTCAAAACTACACCATGAATTACCTGAAATGTTTGGATTGCAGAAAAACCCCAAGAAAGTGGAAGAGAAACTTACTGGGTACTACTTCTGAGTGGTCTGATAAAACAATAACATGAAGACAACATAAAACTTTTGACTGGAACTCAGAACAACACCACCCAGAATCTTGAGAGAGAGAGAGAGAGAGAGAGAGGGAGAGAGAGAGAGAGAGAGAGAGAGAGAGAGAGAGAGAGAGTAGTGTGAGAATCTCTGCGGTTTTGAGTTTTTTTTTGGGGTACTTTAATGGCGTCATTTTGGCTGGTGTTGTGCACTGTGTGTATATGTAACGTTTTTGGGGGTTGCAGTGCCCAGCCATTTTTGTCGGTACCACAAGCCTTCCCATTGTCCTAGCTATTTGTCAAAAACCATTGCTTAAAAGTTCCAAGAGAATAAGGACCAATCTCACTTCATAGAGTATATGCATAAGCTGGAAAAAGGAAAAAAAATTACAAAAGTATATCAATGTTCTAAAAACTGCACAGGCCTAGTAATTGGAAATTAGTCGGCATAAGATGATTAGTCGGTTTTTTTCCTTTTTTTAGTAAATATTCCTATCACGTCCAAGGTTCCAAACTAAATGAAGAAAATAAATCACACATTATATACAAAATCCCAACCAATATTAATCCCATCCTCTTTCTTTTCATATTTTTCCAAAACTTGATCTCCATCGGACTCAAAGTCAAAGTCAAAATCTTCATCTTCCTCTTCTTTCGTATCATCTTCCTACTCAAAATCTTCTTTATATAGTTCTCATACTTCAATATTTCTAGAACTTATTCTAGGTTGAAGGGCTTCATCCACTCCCATAGCTTCTCCAACCATCTCTTGTGTAAGTTTAGCACCGGGCTCAACTTCTTCATTACTGTCATCAACAATCCATCATTGTGCATGTGTTGCTTCAATGTATCAATGTAAAGAGGGGGATGAGGGGGAGGCATACGCGATCGAGATCGCTATAGTCGCTAGAAGATGAATCATAAGTTCTATAACTATTGTTGTAGCTCTTGTAATAACCCCACCTAAACAACTAAACTATGTTATTTTCTTTAGGCCGATTTTATTCTTCTCATCAACTAACTAATAGGCTGGTCCAATTAGTCGGCGCCTAGTCCCCAGCTAAGTGGCTGACCGATTTCTCTAGGAATTTGGAGGTAATCGCATCGGTGGGAAGCCAACTACCTACTAATTGCCAATTAATCGGTCGATTAGTTGGATTTTTAGAATATATATATATATAACACATGCTGAGCGACTGTAAGTACCTAATCGATCGCGATGGATTCGATTGATTTATACATTAAACATAAACCCATCACCATAAATTGGTCTATCTGGTATCACAGGGATCTCTATATCTCCTTCCAACATTTTCATGGCATCCAAAATGGTTGGCCTTAAAGCCACCATAACATGAGCACACAAAATCCCCACAAGCACGAACCTTTCCATTATCTCCTTTTGGTTTCTCCCAATCACAGATTCCCGCTTCCCTCCAACCAGCGGCCGGTCAAAAACCTCTTCCACTCTACCTGATTTCACCAATGCCCAAGCCCAATCCGTTATCAGAAATGAACGCGGTGAGGACGACAAGTCAAGTGCCCTCCTTCCGCTCATTGTTTCCAGAACTACCACTCCAAAGCTATACACGTCGCTTTTCTCAGTGAGCTGCCCGTATAGCGCGTACTCTGGGGCTAAGTATCCATGTGTCCCAGCCACTCTAGTTGTGAGATGGGAATTTCCTAGTGTGTTTTGCTTGACTAGTCCAAAATCAGCCACTCTACCCCTCATATCTGCATCCAATAGTATGTTTGTTGTCTTGATGTCTCTATGGTAAATTGCAGGGTTCACTCCGTAATGCATGTAAGCCAGAGCCTTTGCCACATCCAGAATTATATTCTTCCTTTGAGGCCAAGTCAATGGAACTTCTGGTGATAAGAAACAGGCGCCAGTAGTTCCTCTGTCATCTCGTCTCAGCTGCATGATCGCGTCTCGAGATTCGTGGGCAGAAGAACCCTGGCAGGAAAATAAACGGTCATTGAGGCTTCCGTTAGGCATGTAGTCGTAAACAAGGTACTTCTGCCCTACTCCATCTTGATAATTATTGCCGGTCACACAACACCCTCTCAGCGGCACGAGATTGCGATGCTTCAAAGTGCTAATGATCTCAACTTCATTGTAGAATTCATAATTTCCTTGGATTTCAGATTCTATCAGCCTTTTTACAGCCACAATTGTTCCGTCAGGCAAAATCCCTTTATATACAATCCCAAATTGCCCTCTTCCAATAAAATTTTGCATCGAAAAATTGTCGGTCGCCTTTTCTAGGTCCTGAATCTTGTACCAAATTGCTCCGGCCGTGGGCTGCCACGTCCGGCCACCGTAATCATCATCTAACCCTAACCCTAACCCTAGCCCTAGCCCTAGCCCAAAGCTAGAAACAACTTTTGAAGAGTTAGTATCGATATACCTGTACCAGAAGTAGAAACCCAACAAGCAGGAAAGGCCTAAAACAGCTCCTCCAGCTCCAGCTGACCCATAAACCAGGGCTAGTTGGCTCCTACTACTTTCTCTCTCTAAACCCTTTTGCAACGTCATTGGAAGCCCAAGGATGCACCAAAGAGTACCCATATCCTTCGGGCCCAACTCATTCACAACACCAGCAGCATACAAAACTGTGTAGTAAAAGCAACCTTTGGTGCGGGAGGGATTCCCATCAATGGAGACCAACCGAGCGTGGGTTTGGAACCCAGCGAGCACGCACGCGTCGCACGAGGTGAGATCAGACATGTTGTTTCGACAGGCAGAGTCGAGCGATGTACTGGACGGCTTTGCCAGGGTAATGAAGTCTTTTCGGGTTTGGATGTTGGCACAACCGTTGGTGGAGTTGGTGTAATTTTGGGGATGGAAACATGTGGAGGTGAGATTGGGAGGTAGAGAGAGAGAGGTGAGTTTGGATTGGAGGAGGGAGAGGCAAGAAATGGAGGTGGGAAGGTCTGGGAGCCTAAAGAGAGAAGTGTCCTTGAGGTGTTGGGATATAGCTACCGCATAGAGGCTGACAAGTGTTTGGCAACAGGTGGTGCTAGTTGTTGGGGAATCAGTGAATGCTTTTTGGGTGCAAGCAGAGGAGTCCCATGGGATTTCGAGGACATAGTCTAGATCCAAGGGGCATGTGGGTGATGAAAGTGAGGCGAGGGAGAGGGTGGAGAGAGAAAGTATTGATAGAATTGCCAGTTGAAAACTCATCTTGGTTGGGGAAGAGGAGAGAGATTCTGCAGGGTATTTCCAATAGTTTAATAAGAGAATTGAAGATGCTTTTGACAGTTTTGAGGTGGGGAAATTAAAGGGTGTAATCTATTTCCAAGAAATCTCCCAGTGTGTCGTGATCCTTGTGAATTGGAATTAGATGTGGAAGAAAAAGAGAAGTCTTGATTCCTGGAATTCGTAACAGAGCTTAGTAGACTATCAAAACCGCGTGAGGCATAGGAATTGGTGGATTTGAACACAGAGAGAGAGAGAGAGAGAGAGAGAGAGATACTTGAAGACTATTTTCTTCTCAAGTCTATACGACATAGAGATGTAATTGAAAAACTAAGGGTGGAATGGGACTGCCAATCTCTTTCCAAGAAGTCTCCCCTTGTGATGAATTGCCAAAATAGAAGAAATACGAAAAAAGGAGAGAGAGAGAGAGAGAGAGAGAGAGAAGAAAATGAGATCATACCCACCAAAAATGATGTGGACAACTTGTGGTCCCAGTTTTATTAGAATTTCATCGCAATGCCACTGGCCCTTGCTTAGGATATTTTGGATTGGAATCAAAGGGGACTCAAGTTGGGAGGAACAAAATTTCAACTACTATTATTTTTTGGGTTATCTAAATGATGATCCTAATTTTTTGAGTTATCTAAAAATTATAATACTAATTAGAGCTATCCTGTAATTAAGTTTTAATCTTATTTAATATATCGAGTTATGATTTAATTATATAATTACCAGGTTTGTCTATTTTGTCCTTATTTCTTATAATATACAATATAGATGCATATGCGTGTGTGTACACAGAGAGAGAGAGAGATATATACATACCCATGATTTATGGGATTTGATATCAATCTATATTCATTTCTTAGTAGTTCCTGAAATTTTTGGGATGCTTGAATGGTCAATCTATATACGTTACTCATAATTTTTTCATTTTTGTCAATATGGATTATAAGTCAATTTTTAGGTTCATCGGTCTACCAATTTCTTTCTAACCAATGAGTGGTCATGTTCATTTTTTATATTTTTTTTTTGGTTACGCGGTGAGTGTAATTACTGTTCCATCATTTTTCATGTTCTTACGTTTGTACCAAGTTCATGATATATTGGCGTTTTTGTGCCTTTGAATACATAAGGTATTGTGTACGATAAATTTTAACAATTTATAGCTAAATTTGGACAAAAGCATTCCGAATCACGGGGTTATTTGAAATTTATGATAAATTTGATATTAGGTATATGTACAAACGAAAGCACTCATTACCTTATCTTTTGAAGAAAAAAGTCAATAAATTTATTATATTCTCAACTAAAATTTTTCGTATTTTGAAATTTATCTTGAGTCAAAGACTGGTAAACACGCACAAATTTACCAACTATCGCAAATCTATAACAGTTTATCATGTTTCATAAATTCACCATATTATTAATTTGACATAATTTGAGTTTACCATAAACTTTGCATTATATTTTGCAGAAATGTTGGGAAATTTATGATAGTTTCAACTTCAATCAATCTTTTTTTTTTATCGGTAAAGCAAATATTATAACCAACGAAGACAATGATTATATATGGTTTCTTCACATACAGCTGCTGGCAAGAAACCAACAGGAAGTGAAGAACCTAAAAAACTAAAACTCTAAGATATAATAGAAGTATTATTTCTGGTAACACATCTTAAAAATCTTTTAATCTCATCTACCGAATATTCCTTAAGCTTATGCTTACTTTTCACCCACAGTATCGTTCTCGTCTGGATGGTATTGAATAGATTCTCTTCATCTGGATTTTTTGTTTTGAAAACCCGATTATTGCGAGCTAACCACAAGCCCCATATTGCTGCGGAAAAACACGCATTCCACAAGTGTTTTTCCAGTTTTGGAAGCCTTCTCCCCAGTCACATTTTTGCTAGCTCTGAAATAGATGATCAAGCCCATGTTAAATCCCGCCATTTCAATAATCTACACCAAATACTCCAAGAGAGACTGCAATGCATGAGTAGATGGTTTGTAGATTCCAATGTTGTGTTGCAGAAGCAGCAATTGCCTTCTTCCACAGGTATGAGTTCCTTCTAATGAGCAGATCCTTTGTTGCTATTTTGCCCTGTATTGTCATCCACAAGAAAATTTCAACTTTTGGAGGGCCATTGTTGCCCCATACTTCTGCCAGAACCCTATAATTTTGAGATTGTTGTTCCTCCCATGTTTTGTATGCTGAGTTAACAGAATAATTATGATTCGTCACCCATTTCCACTTAATGGTGTCTTCTTTTGAATCGTCCAGTTTATAGGTAGAGAGTTTGTCGCCTATTTCATGTAGTTGAGCTTCCTCCCACGAGTAGAGTGGCCTTCTGAAACTAAGTTTCCAAACATTTCGAGTTTGTTCATAGAAATCCTTTACCATACCCTGCTGATAAGAGGAGATAGAGTAGAGTCTTGGATATTGAGAAGCTAGAGTTTGGTTTCCAATCCACACTGAGTTCCAGAAACTTGTGGCATTCCCAGTGAAAACCTGACTTTGAAATCCTTGTCTAATAAAGCTTCCCATATCCATCTCTGTAGTCCTCAGAGCACATATGTCCTGCCAAGTAATAGAAGTTTTTCCACACAGGTAGTTGTGGTTTCTAGTGAGGAGAAGGTAGGTTGTAGTGGCTGTTAATAACTTGGACCCATAAGGCTTCTTCCTCCTTCTTGTATCTCCACCACCATTTTGCTAGAAGTGTGCAATTGTGTTCCTTCAGTCTGTGAATTCCCAGGCCTCCATACTCCTTGCCCCTTGTAATTCTTTCCCACTTTATACTATGCATCTTCTTCTTATCCGGGAGGTACCCCCATAGAAATTGCCTTTGAATCTTTTCAATTTTAGCTGCAATGGTGGATGGAATTCTATACAAGGACATGAAATATTTAGGCATACTAGATAAGGTAGACTTGATTAGAGTAAGTCTGTCCCCCATGGATAAGTATCTTCTTTTCAATCTATCATATTTTGAAACTAGTTTTTTAAAATATTATTATAAATCAGAAATTAACAAAAAAATTCAAGAAATTACCATGAGTTAAAGTCCCACAGACACACACAAATTTATTATGTATAAAATCTAACGTATTAAGTATTCAAGAAATTACGTTGTTTCGTATTTTACTTCTTTTATAATCATAATTCTAGCTTGAATAGCTCACATACTGTTCCTGGGTTCTCAATATACTTGTCTGTGTTTTTATTTGTGTATAACTGGGTTAGTATTTGGTATCACAGCCATTAAGGTTAGTGTTGTTAGGCAAAGATCTGAGTGACACCAAAGTCGCATACATTTAAAGATCATAGGTCAAGCAAGGTGAGTAGAGTGTCGTTACATCGAAATTTTTTGTTTTTAAAGCTTGAAAACTAGATTTTTAGATCAAATACTTACCGGTATCCGATTGAGCTGAATTTTTTCGTAAAAACAAAAGAAATTAATCATAACAAAATAAATAATTTTGATCACCAAAGTGGGATCTCGAAGTGGCTCCACACAGTACATCCTAAAATGAACAAAACTGAACTCCCCATTTCCGAGCCACAAAGATTACACACAGTATGCCGAAATTCAGAAATCCTCCAAACGGTGAAATCCCATGAATGTTTTGAAGAAACCCAACATTCAAAAGACGGATCGCTTTGCCATTTTTTTAGTTATGATGGGTTTGTTTATGCTCGTTCATGAAATTCATTAAAGTCTTAGGCTTGACATTTTGTTCTAGAGTTGATTCGTGATACAATATAAATTGTGAATTTAATAAAAATATCATTAATTTATTTAATTTGATAAATTTTGGTGATTAATGAAATATGATAGAATTTTGTTTTTAACTGTCACAAGATGTCTTGAAACATGATTAGGTACATATATATGGTGAATTTGTGCACATGATAATTTATTAAAAAACAATCCACGTATGGTAGATTTGTGGGACATTATAATCCTCCGCACTACTAGAATAATAGATAACAATCACAGTTAAAAACTGTGGTCGTTATCTTTTAATCACGGTTTTGAAAGCGTGATTGATGGAGGTGTGATTAAAAGTCTCGAGATTTAATCACCGTGTTTGACCGTAATGAAAAGTCGATTTAAGCGTAATTAAATATTAGTAAAGAGCACGCTTTCAACAAAAACTGTGATTAAAAGTTATAAAGGATCACGCTTTCAATACAAACTGTGGTTAAAAGTCATCAAAGACCACGCGTTTAACCAAAACTGTGATTAAAAGATATAAAAGACCACGCTTTTTACAAATAACCGTGATCTTTAATTTGTAAAATACCACGCTTTTAATAAAAAACCGTGATCTTTAAGTTGTAAAAGACCACGCTTTTAACCCAAAACCGTGATCTTTAATGTGTAAATGACCACACTTTTAATTAAAAACCGTGATTAAATCTCAAATACAACAATATATATATATATATATATATATATATATATATATATAAATCTCTCCATTTACCAATTAATATTAATTAATTGTATAATGCATTAATTAGAATATGAAATTATAAAAAACAATTAATCAAACAAGAATATTAACAAAATGAGAAAGAAAATATTTCATTAACTCATAAATTTATCAAAACATGTTACAATAAAAAAAAATCTAAAAAATCTATTATCATGCATATTTATACATAAAAAGCTAGTTGATCAAGTTATTATAAGTTTCTAACACCAAACTAAAAAATTAAAAAACTAAACTGATTGTAACACAGTTTCTGAACATGTGTCAATGAACTAATCACTCATGCGCGCGCTTAAACATTTCCTAAATCGATATTGAGTTTTCAGTAAAAGTAGACGTCATTGCAAAGATCAAAGTTGAGTTGGTCGGCTTCCAAGAAAAACTGCAAGTCAAGACCAAATCCTAGTCATCCTGTATGCTGATATCCTTCCAGAAAACACAAGTCCGTGGCTAAGGAAATTCTTCAACTAGTCCGAGGCAATCCAAGATACCTTTCCCTTCAAAAGAAGCAAAGTAAGTTAGCATTCATCAAATATAAATATGAAGTATCAATAGATGAATTAAATACCCTTCTTATGTCTAATTTATCTCTGCATTTTCTCTGTAAGTATGAACAAATTATGAAGATGCATAGAACAAAATCTAACATGACGACCCAAAAGGCTTTGGCAAGGTGAGAACTCATGAATTGGAGAAGAAAAGTGAGATACATATGCATGCTACAATTACGTGCAACACATGAAAGAGACGCCAAATCTATAGCAATGGATCCAACATAATACTCTAGGAGTTGTTGTAAAAAGCATAAGAGCTCATGTGATAAGCACACAAATCCATCAGTGAACTTCCACATGTTCACATGCAGAGGTAACCCAATCCATGTGGACCAGTTTGTTTTAACGGATTGATAGTAAAAGAATTTGTAATATAGGATATGGAATCTCATCGAACTAATAGTGATGGGATCAATAATATCAAACCTGAATGTTATTATATATCTCATACTTTGTAAGATTATATATCCAACGCATGGTCAATCCAGCCCATGAGAATTTTAACCAAACACTGGGTATATTGTTCCTCTGTATATATAATCCAATCCAATACTCATATCTGGGCTAAAGAAACAGGTCCTATAGTTTTTTTTTTTTTTTTTTTTTTTTTTTTTTTTTTTTAGTTATTGTTCATCACTTCTGCTACTTGTTTATGTTTTCTAGAAATATCAGAGATCTCATCTATGGTAATTACTCGGAAATTATCACCACCAGTTAAACATAGTTCATTTCATCTTTTGAAGTATCTCTAGCAAATCTTGCTTTGAAACAAAAATAATCAGGTTCAGGAAATTGATTTGGGTTCCTGGAAGTGGTTCTGCCGTAGTACCATACCATGTGAAACTGAGTACCTATTTCACATCGTAGTCCATTATCAACAAAAGAACTAATACCAGTGTCATGAACGGAACAGCGGAATTTCTAGATCCAAGATCTGTTTCATAACAACCACTTTCCCTACTGCTCTGTACAGTGGTTGAAAATTGCAATACGATCAGATTGCAATATAAATTATTGCTTTTGAATTTCTCTACCAATGCGTCTTGGCATTGGTTATTAAGTACTGACTATATGATAGCCCCAACCCCAAAAATATTTAATTTATCATCTTTAGAAACCCCCAACCCCAAAAATAAAACAAGTTAGCCGCCTACTACAACTTTGCAGATGCCAAACTTGCCGCAACCCGCAGCAACAGTGTCTTGCGTCTTTCAGTTACTGACTGAAGACTGTGGCGCTGTGCTGCACATTGGCACACCGCACATGGATGGCGACATGGCGCGATGAGAGAGAGAGAGATAGAGAACAAGAGGGAGAGAGAAATACCAGTTCGAAAGGTCCGGAGAAGACGGCCGTGACGGTCTGATGAAACAGCCGAAGAAGGGGAGGCGGCGGCAAGTAAAGGGAAAGGAACTGAGGGCTGTGGAAAAATTAAGGGCTAATATTAAACAGAGAGATGGCTGAGAGAGACGGCTAGGGTTTTTTGGTTTTGGGGGGAATTAAGGGCTAATATTATATTTCTACGTTTTAATGTTATTTTTTAATTTTATTATAATTTTTTATACTTTTTTACCACGGTTTTAAATACACTGTGATTAAAAATAGCTATAAGTGTTTAACTACAGTTGTTAACCGAACTGTGATAAAAAAATTTATACTTTTTTATCACGATTTTATACAAACTGTGATTAAAAATGCTATAAGAATTTAACCACGGTTGTTGACCGAACTGTGATAAAAAAATTTACACTTTTTTATCACGATTTTATACAAACTGTGATTAAAAATGGCTATAAGAATTTAACCACGGTTGTTAACCAAACCGTGATAAAAAAATTTATACTGTTACCACGCTTACAAATAAAGCGTGGTTAAAATAATTACTTACAATCACAGTTATATTGAAAGCGTAGTTAAAACGTAATAATTAGTACGGTTTCATTAAAAAGTGTGATTAAAAAGTCATTTCTTATTTTTTTATCACGCTTTTACAAAAAGCGTGATCTTTTTAATTTTTTAAGCGTGGTCTTTATCTATTATTCTAGTAGTGCCGAGATCAAAAGCTTCTAAAAGAGATCAAATCTCATGAATCATGGGCTTATCCATTGGACATATAATAATGAAAATAAGGACAAAATAGGTAAACATGATAATTATAGGATTGGATCATAATCTATTATATTAGGTTTGACATCTTATGTGGTAACTATATTAATTTTAAATACTTCTAAATACCTAACCACCTATATCTTTATGTTTTTTACTCAAAAATATAAGTATGCACGTATAAGATTGATCATCCTTGAAAGTAGTAGTCAAACACGATACGTTATTTGTGATTTCACTTGGTTCGAATGCTTGAGAACGGATTTTAGAGAGAGATAGAGAGAGGGAGAGAGATGCCAAATACAAAACGTGATTATTAATTTTTTGTTGGTATAAAAAAAGGGTAATTTAAATCACTGTCTTGTTTATCAAGTAATTTTAACCAACTCATTAAGTTAGATTAAGTTTTAATCCTATAAACGCATGATCTACCTATCTTGCCCTTAATAAACATTACTCCCAAGTTGTTTGGGTGATAAAGAGATCACAAGTTCGAGTCGTTCTATCGATGCCCCTTCAAACTTGGTCCTCCTGGGAAGGCCCGATTGTGATCCACTAACCTCTAGTGGGGCAGTAGACACCTATGGGTGACTGGTATCTCATGGGACCCACCGCGGGTCTGGAATCCTTATGATCTATCACGCTTCAACCTCCAATGGTATGATATGAGCAAAAAATAAATCATAACATGATTCAAATATAATAAAAATCCATAATTATTTTAATCAGTTATATCAAATCCCAAATAAAAATATAATTGAACAATAAATTTGGGCCCACACAATATTAAAAAAACTCAATTGTCTAACAAAACAGTAAATAAATTCCTAACACTACTCTTTTGCCTCCTGGCAATAACCCCTAAGATCATCTTCATTACTTGTAAAATGATTAATAATAATATAATTTGAAGCCCGTATAGGAATACATGTTAAATAATAGAGTAACAATGATTAAAATTTGTCTCACATAAAAACATATAAGATTTTCCGTAGTACAAAAGAATACAGTTCGCAAAATATTTGATTATAGAATTATACTAGTAAAAAGCACATGCAATACATGAGATCTCGCTGCAACTAGCCACTAATATAAGCTACGCGAGAGCCTAAGATCAATCCATTCTTGTCTCTAATATTTACAGGCTCTTATAGAAGGAATACTCGCATCTGGAACACCTTCATTACATTCCAAGGACTTAAACAACATAACATTCCACGTACTTGAACTGCGTATAATTCTGCACTTGAACTGGTTAAACCCTCGGACTTGAACTAATTATATTTGCGAACTTTTAACGAGGGTCTACCTGCACACGGAGCACCTTGTAGTACCTTTACGTATTTCCACTGAAGCTTTACCAACACAAGGGGCACCCGACAGTCGGGCTCACAGAGTAGCATAAACGGGATCACCCTTCATCACTTTTTACGAACTTGCATTGATAGAATCACGCATACACCAATCCAGGATAATCATGATACTAACCCATGACCTTATGAACATCAAACGGCCTATTCCAGACCGAACAACAAGCATAACCGAACAAAATAACCGATAAACGTGTAGAGATACAAAAAATATTTTTAAGCTTTTTGTCAAGGTCACCCGAGCTGTCTAGAGGTTGCTCAAATACTAAAAACAACCCCACTATCTTGAAAACAAAACTTTGAATTTAAAGAACTTGCTCGAGCGGCCTATCACTCGCTCTAGCAATCTCCAAGAATTTCTGCTCTGTTCCCAAAACACGAACAAAGAGCCTCCAAACCATCAGTTTCTTCTAAAACATGTTCTTTTTTGTGCGAAAATATTATAGGATCGTGAATCAATCGATTCATACTATCTAAACCCACGGGGTGATTGAAAAAATGTTTTAATCAACTTTAAATTAAAATTAACATGAAATCCTATTTCAAATCAAGAATTCGACGGAACCCATCGGTGTTCCACGGCTTTATTCTTCGATGTTCTTTCATTCGGATCAGTTTGCTTGCTCCTAAATTGTCACCGTTAATGCCCCTTTCTACGTCAACTTCATCAGTTGGTGTCATTCTGGATTCCTCGACTTTTGTAAATTTGGTAATTTAATTGGCTAAGACTTTCCCCTCGATGGTTTTTCGTGGTGCGTGGTTGATCTCATATTGGCCGACCTCTATGGCCCGTTTCAATATCCTTCTGGTCATGTCATCTTTTCTCATCAATGCTTTTAGTGACTGGTCGATACAGATTGTGATGGCGTGAGTTAGAAAGTAATGTTGTAGTTTCCTAGAGGCAATGAGTAGCACTAGGTCAATTTCTTGAGGGGTAGATACCTAGTTTCCACGTTGATCAAGGTGTTGCTAATGTAGTAGATTGGTAGCTGGACCCTTTCCTCCTACCATAGTAAGGTTGTGCTCATCGTATAGTCGGATACTGCCAGATATAGGATCAGGCTTTTCTCTGGGGACATGCGCGAAAACAAAGGGAGACTAAAGATATAGCGTTTTAGATCCTCCATTGTCAAGTTACACTCTTCATTCCATTTGAACTTTGTGTTTTTCCTCAATCAATTGAAAGAAGGGTTAGCATTAGTCTAACAATCAACTTATAAATTTGTTCAATGCCACCGTCATGCCCATTAGTTTCTACACCTTCTTCTTCCGAGTAGAGTGTTGTAACTCTGCCATTACCTTTTCCTACTCGAGGCTAGCCTCAATTTCTCTTCTCGTAATCAAGCATCCTAGGAACCTTCCTGATTCTACCCAAAGGCGCATTTGGAGGCGTTGAGCTTCATTTTGTATTCTCAAAGAATGTTGAATGCTATGTAGAGATCTTCAAGGTGTGTTTCTGGCTCTTTTGATTTAACCAACATGTCATCAATATATACCTCCATGCTATGCCTCAATAGATCTGCGAACATCTTCGTAACTAGCCTTGGGTATATTGCTCCTGCACTTTTTAGTTCAAAGTGCATCACCTTATAACAATATAACCCACGTGGCATGATAAAAGAAGTTTTCTCTTGATCTGGTCTATACATCGCAATATGATGGTAACCCTTGTAGGCATCGAGAAAGCTCATGCAGTGGTGTTTGGTTGCTGAATCCACAAGCTCGTCAATTTTAGGTTGCGGAAAGAATCCTTTAGGTAGGCTTTGTTGAGATTCGTAAAGTCCATATAGACTCGCCATTTGTCGTTTTTCTTTTTAATTACTATTGCCTTGCCTCTTGCAATTTCTCGACTTCCTCCTTTATGGCATCCGTGTGCTACACAGGGATCGTCTACTTCTCTATTTTTTACCGGTTGGGTTCCTATTTCCATGTTTAGGTGGTGGCTTTTGCCTGTTGCGTCCATTCTTGGCATTTCGTATGGGGTCCATGCAAAGACGTCAATGTTCTTGGTGAGGAATTTCACCACTTCTAAGCGTTCCTTTTCGGTTAGGGTAGCACTAACCAAAACATATCTTTCAGCATCGAGGGGGTCAAATCTAAATCTGAGGAGTTCACCGATTGTCTTGTGTTCTAGTAGTCCCCTGACGTCTTCCAAGACGAGCTGGCCATGGACCTCAATTGAGTGCAACTATTTGTATTTCTCTCTCTCCTCAACAACGTCAACATACATTCCCTGACAGCTGTATGGCTTCTTCTTACGGTCTAAATCCCCTATGGTGTCGAGAACTTGATCTTTTAATGAAATGTAGACGAAACTACACCTAGTTCGGAAATCCAACTTCTTCCTATAATCACATTATACATTGATAGGACGGTGAGCACAAAAAATTCACACACTTTTGTTATGACTCACAAGGCAAACCCGTTGTTGTGATGCGTTTTACAGACCTTCAACTTCGAACAGCTGATCTATGTTCGCGTTAGACGATCAGCAAACGGAGAAGACGACTCAAGATTCCCTTCAGAGTGACGGCGGTGGAGGCTAGATAGAGGGGAGGAATCGGAGCTCAGATGGGAGTGGTATGACGAGAGGGTTTGAGGTTGTCGTATGTGTCCGTGGGAGGTGCGGTGTGTAGAACTTCAACCTAACCTACACTTCTATTCTATTTCACTGAGGGTGTTTTTAGTCTTTTAACAGAGTAAATATTAAGGGCCGCGTCACACCACTTCAGCTTTAGAAACCAAGTTGAGGTCCCATAATTTAAGCCAAATAGGACCAACTTATTTTTCCAAATTAAGTCAACAATCCATTAATTCAACCACGCCGAATAGAACGGGTGATTAATTTTTGTACAAAGCTTACGAGTCCAATACCGTGCCTAGCGGTCGGGTTGGGCTTGTTCATTTTTTTGGCAAGCGTCGGGCTTGTTGGCAGGCACATATTGGATACAAAATTAAATAAACCATGAAATCATGGGAGTTCTTTTAATAGACAAACACGATGTCATTGGTTATACCTACGTAAGGTTCCTTTATTGACTTCAAGGCTATTCTTGATCCATAAATAATTTGTTTTGGATTTTCTTGAATATCCTCAAGTTGCAAAATTTTGTAGACTTTCTAAAGTAGTGTTTGGCTAGCTACCTAAAAAAAATCAATATTATTTAAAAGTTACGCGCATAGTACGTATTGGATTTCATCATCTTTTTACAAGACGCTAAAAAAAACCCTGTCTATAATAGTGATTAATGTTGTGTTGATCACTAATTTTAATTGCTTTCATAAAGAGTGTTGCCACGCACGAGGTTATCATCTTCCATTTTCATCTTTATTTTTTTTTTAATTTTCAAAGTCATGCCCGGTGATTTGTAGAGTTCAATTTCTCTTTTCAATTTAAATAGAAAGTTATCAATTTTATAATCTTTATTTATGAATATGCTTGAGAGGAGACCATAATCAAGTAAATTCTACTGTGATCTTTTTCTTGTCTGAAATATTCCTAGAAATTAAATAGGCAATGGGTTATGACAATCATCAAACTTGTTTCGACGAATGCGAACTAAGTTGAAAAAATATTTTTGATTGAGTTTTTTAAAATGAAATGCCATTGATGAACAATCATTACATGTGACTACAGACGATATATAGATGTACTATGTAAGGTTGTTTTAAGTAAAGTTGGCTTCTAACGGACCAAGGCCGGCCGAACTAGTTGTGCTACGTGCCAAAACGACGTTATTTTAGCGCGCAAAATACTGACCGAAAATTATTTGATCAATTGTTCGTTTACTGTTTTACACATCAAAACGACGTCGTTTTAATACGCAGCACGAGCTATTGTGCGCAATGTACAGCAACCTCCCCAAATCAGCTTATAACACATGTTTTGAAGCAAGTGGTGTATCTGAGCTAAATGATGATGCATGGATTTCTACATTAATTTTTTATGGAGGTAAAATATAATTAAACTTAATTAGAAGTTTTACCGAACAAATAGGTAAGGGTTTAGCTTGGCAGCAAGGTGTTTTTTGCAAAGACATGTTCTCGAATAGAGAATAATATTTGTCGACCTGAAAGAGGCTGTTAAAAGATAAACGGACTGGATACAGGATAATTATTGTACTGGATAGCTCAAGACCAGTTCTAATAAAAAAAGATGAGAAATCATAGATCAACTCGACTTAAATGAGAAGTTAACAGTTGGATGAAAATCTAATTGCAGGATATAAATGTTCGGAAAATCCTGGTAAGACTTATCTTATTATTGATTAATCATGAGAAAATTTAATCCATCTCTAATGAGAACACTACAACAAATTAGACTTTTTCCTGCATTTAGTTTCCCGCATTTTTTAAAAAATGCCAAGAATACTCTTTTTTTTCCTCCTCTTGACTTCCCCCAAATTTATTCCCACTTCCCCCAATATTATTTCCGTTTCCCCCCTTATTTCCCCAGCTTCCCCCCCACCCCAAAACCTTTCCCCCGCTTCCCCCCCCAAAAAATGAAACCCTAGCTGCAAAATTGATCAGATCAGTCCTTGTTGCTGCTGCCGCTCCTCCTCTGCCGTCGTTCTGTTGCTGCCGCTCATCCTCTGCCGTCGTTCTGCTGCTGCTGTTGCTCCTCCGTCGTCGTTCTGCTCAGGTATGTCTCTCTCTCTCTCTCGCGGTTTCTCTCTCGTTCGCGATCTCTGTCTCTCTCTCGCAATCTCTGTCTCTCTCTCTCTCTCGGTCCTTCCCTCTGCCTCTCGTTCTCGATCTCTCTCTCCTGTCTATTATAGTGTTGTGTAGTAGAATCACAATTTTTTTGACCAAAAAATCTGATTTATGATTATTTGCCTTGTTTTATGGAATGATATGCATATGCAAAGGTTTGATTTTTTTTCCCCTTGTTTTGTGATGAGTAACCCAGTTTGAATTGGATAAATGGCCGACTTTAGGATCCGTATACATACCGATGGATTGTTGAGTGGGAGTAGCTCCAACTAGGTTTTAATAGTTTAATAGAATATCAATATTGAGTTTGAGAGTGGATTTTGAGTAACTATTTAATAGAAGTGATTTGAAATCTTTCAAGTTAAAGATTGTGGTTATACTATGACTCTGTTGAGTCACATCTATTCTACTTCCGATCCATCTTCCACTTTAATTTTATGAGCCACCAACAACCAAACCATTTTTTCCTGGTACTGTGGTAATGGAAAACCTATAGAATAGTGTAAAAGATTTATTGGTGATGGCTACATCTAAGGTGAGAGTTGTATGAAGATTATTAAAACTTGACTTGTATGAGTAGGCATTCGTAGTGGGTTGGTTGTCCACGTTGTTCTTGTTCTTGGCTTGTGAGTATCCAAATAAGAAAATGTCTGATATGAGATTTCAGAGCAGTAAGCTCCCCTGGCTCTAAGATATGACATGGGTTTTCTACTATAATCTTTAATTAATAATATTGTGTGCAATGTATTTTCTATTAAGATCTGAAAATAGATTGTCTCCATTTCTCAAATTTCTTCTTTTATTGTTAAACCATTCCCTGGGTTCAAGATAGTCACCAACGAGTCCAGCTCTAGAATTTGCAGAACCATCGGAAGTAGAAGCATAGGGAGTTGCCCTCTTTTTTTTTTAATCAGCCAAAAAAAGAGATATATTAAAAAAGGGAGAAGTATAAGAGACAAAAAATGGCTGACAAAAAGCCAACCCCATGAACTAAACTAAACTAAGTCTCATGACTAAGATTAGAATTCCTTGCCAAAGAACTCAGAACAAATAATAACATTTTCCGAATACAAAATAAACAAATTGAAAAAAATTAAGAATAAGAACGAGAAAGAAAATTTATTGTTTAGCCAACAAGTAGAATAAACCAACTTGTGTTTGTTCTATTTGTTTTTCCACCAAATAGTCACAGTAGCCCAAAATAAAATAAAAAGAACACACCATGTAAACAGTGGCTACAAGAATTGTGCCCTAAAAATTAAAGGTGATATGAAACAAACATGTAGTCAATAGACGTGCTTTTTGATTTTCTGTTAGATGTAGGTGCTAAAATTTGACACGTAGTCAAGGAATTGAGATGTAGGTGCTAAAATTTGGTTTTTGAATGTGGCCAACTCAATTCTATTTGTTGAATGAACTTAGATACTATATCGATTAGGTAAGTTAATCATTATCAACGTACAAGAAACCTATTACTAATTTATGTTGGATTCATTTTACTTCTTCTTTTTCCAGAGTCGTGTTTATGGAAACAAACATGGATAAGAGTTGGATAAATTTGAGTAGGGTTGATCCAAGATATCGACAGGTGTTAATAGATTTTATGGCATTTGCATGTAAGGACATTCAAGTTGGCGAAACAGAAATCTCGTGTCCATGTAAGAATTGTAAGAATATGTGTAGAAAGAAGATACAAATAGTAAAGGATCATCTTGTTGTGAATGGATTTTATTCGAGTTACACTGTTTGGATTTTCCATGGGGAAAGATCACACAACCTAGAGATCGTGATATCGATAATGTTGGCCATGGTAATTTTGATGGACAAAATGATATGGAAGAAATGATACGTGATGCATTTGGAATTCCACCGATTCATGCCCAAGATATAAATATTGATCCACCTCCGACTGTTGTACATGGTCCAGACGAAAAAATTACTAAGTTTTTTAAGCTCTTAAAGGAAGCTGAGCAAGAGTTGTACCCAGGGTGTCAAAAAGTTCTCTTTGCTTTTCTTTGTTGTGCTATTAATGCTTATTTGGGTGGAGTAACAAGTCGTTTACTATGTTGCTCAAATTATTAAAGGACGCCTTTCCTGTCGGTGAATTATTGTCTGATTCTTTCAATGGATGCAGAAAACTTTTGGGGGTTTGGGACTTGATTACCATAAGATTCACGCATGCCCTAAAGATTATATGGTGTATTGGGGGGAAAATATAAATCGGGTTGATTGCAAAGTTTGTCATAGTCCTAGATTCAAACAATCAGATGAGTAAACAGATGGGCCTAAAAAAGAAGGCAAAGTCCCGCAGAAAATTGTTCGGTACTTTCCATTGATCCCTAAGTTAAAAAGGTTATTCACGTCAACAAAGACGGCTGGCTTGATGAGATGGCATGTAGAGAACGGGTCTCCTACTGGCACATCATGCCATCCGGTTGATTCTGGTTTATGGAAACATTTCGATAACCTCTACCCAGATTTTGCTAAGGACCCTCGCAATGTTAGACTTGGGTTAGCATCTTATGGTTTTAACCCATTTCGTACAATGAACATTTCTCGTAGTACGTGGCCTGTTGTAATGATGACGTATAATTTACCACCTTGGTTATGCATGAAACAACCGTACATGATGTTGACATTACTTATTGATGGCCCAAAGTCTCCTGGAAATGATATTGATGTATACTTGAGCCTGATAGTAGACGAGTTAAAGGAGTTGTGGGACAAAGGTGTTGACACTTATGATGCACTAGGCAATGAGATGTTCAAAATGCGTGCATTGTTATTGTGGACGATAAATGATTTTTCTGCATATGCTATGTTGTCAGGTTGGAGTACAAAGGGTCTTCTTGCTTGTCCAGTATGTCATGTTAACACGTGTTCAATTTGGTTGGTTCATGGGAGGAAGATATGTTATTTGGGTCATCGAAGATGGTTGGATCAAGATCATAAATTTCGATTTGAGCGCATGTCTTTTGATGGAAAGATTGAGTTTGATGCTTGTCCAACTCGTTTATGTGGGTCTGAAGTGTTAGCAATGTTTCTCTCAAACTATGTTAACAAATTTAGAAAAAAGGGTGATGAGAATTTACATGTTAGAAAGAGAAAAAGAACACATGATGAAGACGATATTGAGGAAGATACTTTGCAAGGTAATTGAAAGAAGAAGAGCATTTTCTTTGATCTGCCATATTGGGAGAATAATTCGCTTCAACACTGTCTTGATTTGATGCATATTCAGAAAAATATTTGTGACAATGTGTGGAGGACGGTAATGAATACTTTTTGAGGATACAGGTAGTTGGAAAACTAGTGCAGAATTTGAAAGTTGGAAATACTTTTTGGATTATTGGAATGCATTTGCAATACATGTCATACAATTCTAGTTTAGTATTGGTCCTAATTTGCATAGAATAGAGTTGTAATGGAGTCCTAGTTTAGTAGGTATGCAGTCCTTGATGATATAGCTCTTCTGTATATAGTTCCTGGTTTCTATACTGGTGGGGGAGCTTAGTGTCATATAGTTTACTATGCTTAAACTGGCTTATTTTTTAGGATAGGGGTAGTTGCTTTGTACATGCTGTTAACCAAACCCAACAGTGATCTGCTATGTTGGTTAAAACCAGACCCAATAGTGATCTGTGCATTCTCTAAATATTAAGAATATGACTTTTGTTTGTGGTTATGGAGTTATGTAGTTATTCTTACTCAATGTTTTCTTTTCAATTCAGTCAATCCAAAAGAAGAAAAGAAAATTACAAAAAGTTTCAAACTGAGCTCGATAATGCAAGGTAATTGTTCACTAGCATATATGTGCATATAAGTTTAGACCTTTTGAACTTCTTAATACATGTATGGTGTACTCTAAATTTGGTTGTGTTGTTTGGTTTCAGGTTTATCCACGTTGAAGATGGTTCTGTGTTTATCCAATGAGTTTTTTTGACTTGATTTTTGAAGAACAATTTGATGTGTAATGGATTTTTAGAAACGTTTGAGTGGATGTATTGGAAACATTTGGGGATGTTATAATCTATGGTTTATGTTTGATTGCCTCGTGCTATTAGATGACTTTGAATGTATATGGCAATTTAAGATATTGTGGTGAATGAATTTGAGATATTTTATGTCATAGATCATGTATATCTAGCGTTATTATCACATTATCAGCGTTTCATGAAACCAAATCTGCTGTATGGTAAATCCGACCACTATTGCCGGCGTTCTGTAAAACCCCGAGAAAGGGATTGATGACCTGGATCAAGAACCTTATATGACGTTTATTAAACGCCGGGGAAAATGCCATTAGTAGTTCCCGGCGTTTCATAAACCCTCGGGAAAGGGATTGAAAAAGAATCTTTTACAGCATTCTACAAACGCTGGAAAAAACGCCAGCAATAATTCCCAGCGTTTACAAAAACCCCGGTAAAGAACAATGGCAAGTCCGGGTCAGAAACCATTTTACGACATTTCGTAAACGCCGAGAAAAACGACGGAACACATTCCCGGCGTTTACTAGAACCCCGGTAAAGAATAATGGCAAGTCCGGGTCAGAAACCATTTTACGGCATTTCGTAAATGCTGGGAAAAACGCCGAAACACATTCCCGGCATTTCATAAATGACGTTTAGCATTTCTGACAGTGGCTTCGCCGGCGTTTTGACAAACGCCGAAAAAAGCGCCGGTAAAAGCTTCACCGGCGTTTATGCAACTTTCGCCGGCATTTTAAAAACGCCGAGAATACCCCGATCTGTTGTAGTGGAAACTAGGAGACAAATAATAATTCGTGTATGGACCATCCCGGTTGTGTAATTTATTTTATTATTTTTACTTATTTTTGAACGATTGAGGATGTGGGATTTTTATTATAAATTACGAAATGTTAGGGACTAAATTTGAGATATTACCGAACTTGGGGGTTTAATGTATAATATGATTATTAATGAGTATATAATTAGATTTTTAATATTAATGTGTTCATTACGGCGAAACCCTAACTGAACCTCTGTATTGCTATTTCTCGCATGTCTTACCCTCTTTGCTCTCTGGTGTTAATCAAATTGAGCATCCATCTCTTGGATTCCCGGAGAAGTGAGAATGTGAAGTAGACACATCAATCCAAGGATTGAGAGCTTTGAATCAAGTCAGGGTTTAATTGTGTTTGTAAACAATTGGAATGACTCGTCAATTTTTAAGGGTTTCATTGAGTTCTTGATTCAAGGTAGGATTCCGTGTTAAAATTTTTGTTTAAGGTTGTTTAATGCGTCAGATTATATCTTATTTTAATGAATATTTGATGCTCAGTATGTGAATATTAAGGTGTGGTTCGAGTCCTCTTGATTTACTGAAGTTTTTTTCATAAAATCCGTTCTACCGGGAAGAGTTTTTTACCTGTAAAAGTTTTGTAAGATGAAATTATTTTGTAATGATAGAATGATCGTTTTTATTGGTAGAATTTTTGCCTAATTTTATTCTCATTGCCTTTTGTAAAGGGTTACTATCTATCGGTAGAACTTGTTTTGAAAAATATCCCAATAGCATCTTGTACAGTATAATCTTTTCTCAAAATAAGACAGTGTTGTTTTCTATTTGTAGTATTAGTATTTTTTACAGGTAGAAACATATATGTTTAAAACTTTTGCTACTAGTTGGTTGAATGATATTGTTCTGGACATAAGTAATGGTTATTGAAGCCTTGAAGGGATGTTGGTACAAATGCATGGTTATGTGTTCAAATGTTGGTATACATGTATAGTCATGTTTTGTGTTGTGATTATCCTGGACAAGTGTTTGTATAATTTCATCAATGCAAGTTTGTAAAATTAATGAAGGTGCCTTGTGATGGTATTTTTGCGGTGAGCAGGGCCGACCTCGAGTTTTCGAGGGCGCCTGGTGAAATTTTAAAAATTGACCCTTTATATTTTCTAAATGTAAAAAAATATATAAATAATAATTTTAAAGACAATATCATAAAAATTACATAACATTATAAAGATCACAAAATACAAGTCCAATACTAAAACAGTCCTTTATATCATGTAATAGATTATGTTTCTTACTTTCTCGATCACCAAAAAATATTAGGGCCATGAATAGTTCAATTGGGCCTCTTTTTTTTTTATTTACTTGAAACCCAAAAATAACGCTCTTAAAGAAAAAATCGACTTAAAAGAATTGAATTTTTTTTAGAGGTCCTAGATAATGGCCTTTTGGGCCTTGTTCTTGGGCCGGCCTTAGCAATGAGAATCCGTAAATATAATAAATATACCATGTGGTGGTAGTTCTGTGGGTGAAATCTTGTAAATCTACTAAAGGTGTTGTGGATGACTTCTGCGGTGAAAGCCTGTAAAAGTATTGGAGATTGAAATGATCGTAGGTTTCAGCATATGTTGCATTGGTTGCCAATTGTTGGCGAGGTCTCATGAGTTGGATGTGATTTTCATTTATATAATTGTCCGATGAAAAATATTTGAAAAATATATACTCTTGTACTCAATAAAAATCCATATATTTTGATACAAGATATATTTTAAACTTCTTTAAACAATTATTTATTGTTGTCCTATACCAACTTTTCGATTTATTTTGTTGATAACTATTTTTTAGGATAATGACGGAGATCCAAGGATTGGTGACGTCTTGTATTTCACGTGCCGCATTTTTACAAGCACTGAATAATTACTGCAGTCAATGAGCCGCCTGTAACTACCAGACATCAAGTTTGACTCTGTTTCGTCACCTGCAACTTACATTTCATCAACCCCACTCTCTCTCCTCCATCCCTGCCCCAGTTTCAGAAAGAGGGAGAGAGAACAAAAAATGAACCCTGCTTTACTTTCTCTCTCTCTACTCTCCCTCTCTATCCTCTCCCTCACATCCTCAGCAGCCGCCCAAACTCCTCCACCCACCACCAACACATCCACCACCACCACATGCCCATTGGACCTCGGCTACGTTTTAAGAGTCCCATGGCCCACCTCCGACTGCCGTACCGACTCCAACAACAAATCCGGCTGCTGCCAAACCCTCCTCAGCCTCTACGGCATCGCCCTCTCTCAACACCTTAAAGAAACCTCCCTTTTCCAACTCCCCAATTTGTCCACCTCCGTTTCTTGCCTCTCCGATTTCCAATCCAAGCTCGATTCTCTCTCCTTAGCCTCCGATTTAACCTCGCTCTGTTTCGACCCTCTTCAGTTCGTCATTACTCCAAACATCTGTGCTTCAATCCAATCCACCGCAGATTGGGTCGCAAAGCTGGGCCCCGCCACGGCTCTAGACTCCGGTTGCCGCCCTGACCTCACGGATTTAACCGCATGCGACGCCTGCATCGCCGCGGCGTTCCAGGTTTGGATGCAATAGCCAGTATTGTTAGGGTATTCGTATTTTAGTTTTTTTTTTTTTTTAATTTTCGTTTGAAAAAAATTGATAAGCATCTGACATTCTTTGTTTTTTTTGCTTTATATTTTTTTTAATTATTAACATATGAAAAGATAATATTTTGAGTTCATATGAATAAAAAAGTATAGATGACAAAGAGTAATTAAGGAAATCAATTCCCTTTTTGTTTGGGGTTTGCTATGGGTATAAATGATTTGTATTGTACAAATATGAGAGGAGAGGGGGAGTGGAGTGGAGGGGGATGGAGGGCTCATGCCCTCTCATATTTATACACGATTTATACACATCAGTTGTGCCCATAATGAAATTCGGTTGTCTCCTCTGAATTGGAATGTTTGGATTAAAAATAGCCTTTGAAATTTTGATTACAAAAATAGTAGCCTTTATTTTAATAAAGTTTTGGGTAAAACTCATTTCTATATTTGTTTGGGGTGAAGGAGTGCAAGCTGTAATTTTCACTCTTTCTTAATCATATTTAAATTTGGGAAATAATTTGAGTAGATGTTGAAAATGGACTTACTTAGGATAGGTATCGGAATGGGGGCATAGTGCGTGTTGCGCGTCAAAACTATGTCGTTTTGGCTCTCAAAACACTACCCAAAGACTATTCAGTCAGTTCAACTGTTCGGTCCATGTTTTGTGTGTCAAAACAACGTTCTTTTAACGTATAACACGATGGGTCCAAGTCCATAGGTAGCATAGAATTATTGGGTTACCCCTTTAATTGTTGTTGATTATTGTTGCTGCACATGTATGTTCTTGCTTCTTACCCACTTCCCTGCTTCACAGGTCCAGGCCGCTCTCATCCGCATTGATGGTAACACATCTCACTCCACAGATTGTTTCTACTTTTCAGTCTTATACGCCGCTGGAATCGCAAATCAGTATGGGCCAGAAAGTAATGGCGCGGTTTCTTGCATTTTTGGCATTTCCATTGCTTCCCAGTCCAAGTCAAGCAACTCACATTCTAATCTAGTGTTTGTATTCACCGGAGCCGGCGTCGCGATTTTGGTCATGTCTGTTTTGCTGGGTCTGTTGTTTTTGTGGCAGAAGAAAAGGAGGAGGGAGAAGGATAGGTCTGACTGGGTAGATATAGAGGAACTGGGGTCAAGACCGAGGAATCCGCGGCCTAATACGGGTTCAATATGGTTCAAGATTGATGAACTTGTGAAGGCAACTAATGGTTTTTCGCAGAAGAATTTCATCGGGCAAGGCGGGTTTGGGATGGTATACAAAGGGGATTTACAAGATGGGACTGTGGTTGCCGTTAAGAGGGTGATAGAATCCGATTTTCAGGGGAATGAGGAGTTCTGTAATGAAGTTGAGATCATTAGTAATTTGAGGCACAGAAATTTGGTTCCCCTCAGGGGGTGTTGTGTGAATGGAGAAGATGGTGATGATTACGGAGAGAGAGAAAGCGAGAGGTACCTTGTTTACGATTACATGCCGAACGGGAATCTGGATGATCACTTGTTTCTTTCCAAGAACGAGAGTCATGGAATGGGGAAGCAGCAGCCATTAACATGGCCTCAGAGGAAAAGCATAATTTTGGATGTGGCAAAGGGGCTAGCTTATCTTCATTACGGAGTGAAACCCGCGATATATCATAGAGATATCAAGGCTACGAACATACTTTTGGATGCAGATATGAGGGCTAGGGTTGCAGATTTTGGGTTGGTAAAGCAAAGTAGAGAAGGCCAGTCTCATCTCACCACAAGAGTGGCAGGTACACACGGTTACTTAGCCCCAGAATACGCCCTTTACGGTCAGTTGACCGAAAAGAGCGACGTCTACAGTTTTGGAGTGGTGGTTTTGGAGATCATGTGCGGAAGAAAAGCTCTTGATCTGTCTTCCTCAGCATCGCCGCGTGCATTTCTAATTACAGATTGGGCTTGGTCGTTAGTGAAGGAGGGAAAATTCGATGAGGTTTTAGATTCTTCTTTGTTGGGAGATGGGGATTTAGGGAACTCCAATCCAAAGTCTATAATGGAGAGATTTGTCCTTGTTGGGATTTTGTGTTCTCATGTGATGGTGGCTTTACGGCCAACCATTTTGGATGCGGTTAAAATGTTGGAAGGAGATATTGAGGTTCCTGCAGTTCCTGATAGGCCGATGCCATTAGGACATCCTTCGTTCACCGGGAATGGGAGTACCTTCAGCATATCACCGGTGTTGAGTGGACCCAAATTGCATACCGGAGACATGCTCAGGTAGTTATGATGTTTTGTGATATCTTCATAGGCTAAAAAGGATGAACGGAGATGAAAAATCCTGAAACTATACTTATTAAGTAACTTCATGCATAATCTAAGGGATTAGAGTTGGACCAAAGTCCTGTAGATATATATAGATGTTGACCTATTGAAAGAACTGAAGATGGGTGTGTAAGAAATGGAGTTTCTGGCCATTAGATAAGAACTGGATTTTCGGGTAGTTCATTTTTTGATCGGCTTGAAGATGGTGGGCAAGATTCTTACCTTTGTTATTGTTTGTTCCACTTTATGCCAGGAAACAAGGAGTATGATTTCTCCATGGAAAAAAATACCATTTGCACCTAGCTGTACAAGAGCAAGTCTAAGAACACACTATTTCTGCATAGATCTGGACATAGATGTGTCTGAAATCTTTCTTCTGAAACAGTGTAGACAGCAGTGGACTCCACGTGCATCTAACGGTTACAAACACGTATGTGTCCGGATCTATGCATGGAAGAGTGTGTTCATAAATACATTTGGAAGCTTGTAATTTTTGTATGTGAATATTAGATTTGTCTTCAATACATCTTGGTTTAGCGCATATGTGTTTTTGCTTTGATGGTAAATAACGTTGAAAAATTGCATTCACCCCTGTTTTAGGAACATTTACATTTGCTTTTCTTGCTTTATGTTGGAAGGATTTTTGACTAATTTCCTGGGATTTTAGTAATTCGTGTTCTCATTGCCTAAAAGAGCATGTTTTATCTTTGTTCTTTCTTTGTCTTTGCAGTTACGGTCCGTGCATTAGCGAGATAAATTTTATAGCTCCGGAAATATTATAAGATGGAATTATGAGTGTAATCGGTTCAGTTTGATGAGATTTATGGGATCGAATCGGTTTTTCGTTTGAAAAATTTGTAAATTGAAACCAAAACGGATGTACCGGTTTGGTTTCAATCGGTTTCGGTTCAACTTTGGTGTGATTTGGACTTTTGACTTTTTGGGCCACATTGCAGGTCAAGTTTAAAAAATCGGTTTTTTAACACCCAAAAATCAAAACTGAATCGGATGTTCAGCTTTTCAAATGCTTCAAATCGAAACCAGACCGGACCGAGTGTTGAGATCCTTAAATCGGAGGTCCAGTTTGGTTTTTTGGGTCCTGTCCGATTTTTCGATTTTTAATTTTACCCCTAGATGGAAGGATTTGGGAGAGCTGTACTGCAGTCCTTCGTAGTGCATGTGTAGTGCGGACAAAACGATATAATTTTATCCGTTTTGTCCTCAAAATTACATCATTTTGATTTCATATATTTTGATAACAATTCGCATGATACGTTGAAAAAGTGTAATTTCGAGAACAAAACGAGTAAAATAACATCGTCTTGCCTCACAACACACACACTATAAAGAATTCCTTGAATCCTAGATGGAATATAGTAGAAGGGAATTATTATAGAAGCAATGAGTTATCTGAGGTTTTTTTTTTAAAATAATATGGATGAATATAAATAGTTGAATGATATTTTTGTAACTAGCAATGATATTTTTTTTGTAAATAGAACTTAAATATAAAGTGATTAATTGTAGACAAGGAAAGACAAAAGTGGAGTAAATTTAGGAACACATTATTCGTGCACAAATTTAGATATATATATATGCGTGTGCGTGTTCGAAACTGTTCGATGCATATAAAACTTACAAAAATAATGTGGGCTCCATGGAGGGTCTATGGTCGAGAGCACTCCCAATTCTTAGACTTATTTTGTAGGTACCCTCACGAAACTCTAGAATTATTCGTCCAAATTTTAGCATCATCAGCACATATTTGGGGTTGGGGTTGGGGTTGGGAGCCTCCTCGAATCAATTGTTGGCTCAATTTGAGTCTTATCTTATGTTTAATTTATGTGAGAATGCTACTGTTTGTTACACTATTTTCAATATAGAAATCTTTTGGGCTTTGTATTAGGATGAAATTAAACACTCAAAATCCTTAATTTTTTTGGGGATGAACTCAATGAACAAGAATATGTGTTTGATGATGATGATGATGATTTTGATTTGTCCGGAAAGGCATCACTTTTGTTGAAATTTGCTTGTTGAATTCTCCACGATTTTTTTTTTTTTTGGGGGATGGGGTTTGTTGGCAAAACCGTATTTAACTTTGTAAGGGGGTTGATTTAAGAAATCAGGACGGAAAGCTAGAGTTCACTATCCAGCCGAAACGACGTTCTTCTCTTGATATGTGGACCTGTGATCTGCAAAAGAATAACCTGTCAAAGAGCCCTCTGCCGCTGTGGCAGGAAGACACTCCGATGGTTAAGTCAGGCGAAATCTCACAGGGGAATAGTAAGGCAAGCTAATATTCTCTATCAGAAAGCCAAAACAGTATATTCAGGCGTACCTTTTTTGTTCATCTGGAGCTATATTTATAGACTTCACCTTCTGCCCTAATTCTCTTAGGGCTTTCTTGGGCCTCAATCCTCTTGGGGCCCTCTGGTGCCCTAATTCTCTTAGAACCTTCTTTCTGACCGAAGTGTCTTCTAATTGGCTATGGATTTCACGTCCATGCCTCTCCTGACAGAATCTCGTCTTATCCCGTCTTATCCGGGATTCCACGTCTTTGTCAGGAAAAGCGGTTACCTGTCGCTTCTCTCGGGCTGCCCGTAATCCTGACCAACTTTCTCAGTTCGGCAGGTCATCGATCCGCCTTTCTCAGGTCGGCATCTCTCAATACTTGGTTCTGTTATCCTGATTCGGGTATGGTCGGCACTCCTCGTGTCGGCCATTATCTCACGTGATCGGCACGTGCTTCTAGATGTGTTATTCGGTCTCGGCCGAACTCCCAATTTACTCGGGGGGTCTAAATGTATTTTCTCAATTACATTTTACCCTCGTCAATTGCCCCCTAGCTTCGGCTGCTTTGAACCGTCTCGGCGAAGTAGTCAAGGCTATACCGTGTACCCGTGGTGCCCTTTCTTATTCCTGATCGGGCGGTTTCTGAACCGCCATTCTTGAATTTGCAACGTCACATTGAAGTCTAGCAAGGCGTGCAGCAGGCTTTAATGGCTTTGGGGCCACGCGCCTCCTGTGCGTGCCCCACAGATGGAGCGCCCTCATTGGGGAGGCGTAGGGTTTGATCCGTTTGGCTTCCCTCCCTATAAATACTCGCCCATTCTTCACTTCTGATTTTTCTTCTGCAACCTTCCATTGTCGTCATACCAGAGAAAGAAATCAACTGCCTTTGTAAGGTTTTTCAACCAGAGCCTTAGGTTTTCCCTCTTCTCCTTGATCTTTCGTCCCCTACTCTCTTCTGAAATGGGGATCTTTAGGCAATTAGTAGACACGCCGGAAAAGATGGCGGAATTCCGGCGACGGTACAACATCCCTTCTGATGTTGCCGTCGAAATCAACGATCCCCACACTCCTCGTGATGGGAATGACTCCGACACCCTTCACGTTCCTTTGATGGCGGTTGTTGAGGGTGGAGTTCGGTTCCCACTCAATCGCCTTCTCCGTGAAGTGCTTTGCTGGTACCGGCTTCACCCAATGCAAATCTCCATCAACACGTATAGGATTATTCATTCCATAGTAGAACTGAATAGGCTGAACCATACCGACGTAGGACTTCGGGAAATCCGATTTTGCTATGACATGGTTAGGAAAGGCTCTGATGCCTATTACCTGAAGAACAGACCCAACATCGAGCGGATCGTTACCTACCTGACGGACTCCAACCGTGGTAATGATGATGACTTTCTCATCGTTGCTGGTAACTGGGAGATCGGCCGAGATGAGCCTGAACGCCCCAAGTTCCACATCCCAATCCGGTTTGGAGTCATCCGTCAGTACCCCGACCTTGTCTTTCATTTCTCTGTCTTTTTCCTTTTAATGTCGAACATATCTTGATGCTGACTGCCTTTTTTCGCTCTTTTCTGCAGCTTCTAACGCCAACAAGGACCGAAACAAACGGTCGATAAATCTTGACAACGTTACAAAGGTCGCCCGATACACAGGGACCTTTGGCCGAAGCTGGGCCCGATCCCCTGAAGTGCTCCTGAGATACGCCGGAAGCTACAGGGGGTACATCAAAAAATCCATTCCCGACGCCGACCTCGTTGGTGCCGATCTTCCAGGATACCTTCCCGAGGTAGTGCCGACTGCCGAAGCTGAGCGCCGATACCCAGTGACGGTAGCTTCCATCGGAGATCACCCGATCTCATTTGGCTCGTCCGGATCCGAGCACAGTTCTGCCCGGTCGCCTTGCAACTGGGACTCAGAGGACGATTTGGAAATTGATCAGAGTCTGGACCCAATGGCCCGAAACCCTAGCGTTCCAAATCTCCGCGAGCTGATGTGGCTAAAGAAGCAGAAACAGTCTGACGCCGGCCCGAGCTTGCCGAGGAAAGAGCCGACCTGTGCATCTGAAGAGGCTTCGGTTGAGGATGACGCTCCCCTCATCACGAGGCGGAGGCAAAGGGATCCCGCTGAGGAGGGTCCCGCTACAACGTCCTTGCCGAAGAAGAGCAAGGCGACTGAGAAGGGCAAGGCTATTGAGGGGGCTGCCCCATGGTGCCCCTCATTGCTGGTGAATGGGATTGATCCCATCACCGTCGCCGACTCTGCGGCCAACCTTGATGTCACGCAAACCCTGACGGGTGCGCTGATGCTTCCGAAGGACGTCGAGCCCTACCAAGGCACCGACCTTCGACCTTGCTGCGATCCGTGATGGCTCACGAAGTCTTCGTAAGTATTCTGTCTCGGTCACTTTTTGTTATTTTACTTGCAACTTTATTTCTGATTTCATATTTCCCGATTTTGTTGCAGGCTGCGCAGAAATCCTTGATGTGCCTGAACTGTTGCCAGGACTTGGAGACTCGATACAGCACTATCGAGTTGGAGCTAAAGGCGTCCAACGCCAGGTTCCTGAAAATCCAAGAGGACATGGCCTCGTACAAGAAGAAGGCTCGGGACGCCGAGCAGATGGCTAAGACTGCTCAGTCCCAGCTCGGGACTGAAAAAGCGAAGTCATCTAGACTGGAGGATCAGCTGGCCGATCTCAACTCTCACCGTGAGGCTGAGCTGAAGCGCGTCCAGGATAACTCCTACGCCAAGGGCATGTTGGATGCTGCTGCCGACTTCCTCGAAAACCAAATGCCTGAGATCCAGACCGAGCTCGTCGAGCTGTGTTGGAAGGCCGCTTTGGAAGCTGCCTAGGTGCCGAAGGATTCTTCCCTCTTCTCCATGGTTTCGACTGTTGCCGAACTGGAGAACATGGAACCCGAAGCCGGAGAAGGAGGCCAGGCTGCTGCTGCTGCTAAGGAAGAAGAGGCAGGCCGGGCTGCTGCTGCTGCAAAGGAAGAAGAGGCAGGCCGGGCTGCCGATGCTGGGGTCCCCGAAGCCAAGCCTCAGTCAGCCGATGAGGATGTAGTTATAGTTTAGGCTGCCGATGTTGCGCCTTAGGATTTTGTTCTTTTATTGATTTCTGTAACTCATATGTAACCCAATTTTCAAGAATCAATGAAACATATTTGAGTTTGCTTTGCAACCTTCTTGTAGCAAAATACTGAATCTGACAATGAATTGTTTCCCTTTGAATAATGTGTTGCAACTAATTGATTGTCTTCAAACCTTCTGTATATCAGACTTTTCTCAAGTACTGATTTAAACTCAAACTTTTCTCAAGTAATGAATCATCTAAGACTTTTCTCAAGTATTGAGCTGAACAAACTTTTCTCAAGTCTGTTCGGCTGTTTACCCTGTACTTAGGCTTAAAACACATATTTTTCTCAAATATGTTCGGGTGTTCTAACTTTTCTCAAGTGTTGAACATTCTCAGACCTTTCTCAAATCTGTTAGGCTGTTTTAACCTCTGCTCAGGCTTAAACACATATTTTTCTCAAATATGTTCGGGTGTTCAAACCTTTCTCAAGTGTTGAACATTCTCAGACCTTTCTCAAATCTGTTAGGCTGTTTTAACCTCTGCTTAGGCTTAAACACATATTTTTCTCAAATATGTTCGAGTGTTCTGACTTTTCTCAAGTGTTGAGCATTCTCAGACCTTTCTCAAATCTGTTAGGCTGTTTTAACCTCTGCTTAGACTTAAACACATATTTTTCTCAAATATGTTCAGGTGTTCTGACTTTTCTCAAGTGTTGAACATTCTCAGACCTTTCTCAAATCTGTTAGGCTGTTTTAACCTCTGCTTAGGCTTAAACACATATTTTTCTCAGGCATGTTCTGGAATTCAGACTTTTCTCAAGGGTTGAATCTTCTCAAACTTTTCTCAAGTGTTGAGCCGAACAAGTGTTGAGCCGAACAAACTTTTCTCAAGTCCGTTCTCGATTGCCTCTTGCCCCCTAGCTTCGGCTGCTTTGAACCGACCTGGCGGAGTAGCCGAGGCTATAAAGCGTATTCATGATGACCTTTGTATCGATCCAGAGGACTCTCATCCGTATCTGGTTCATTTGAGGCGTGCTCTGTCCTTCCATAAATGCGAAGTGACCGTTTGTTTGCCCTTCTGGTGAGAGACAGGCCTTTTTTGCGCGTGTTTTGTCGTGTCGTTTCAATATCTCAGACGCGCGTCATTGATTGGTCCAGGAGTAATGGATCCGACGGTTGGGGTTTTATAACGTGCAACGTACCAGATTCACCCGTCCAAAACCCTATAAAACCAACCTTCGTCTCTTTCATCTTTCTTTTCTTGCTACTGTTCTTCTTCCATCTTCTGTAAGTCGCCCATTTGTAGAACTCATCTTTTTGTCTTTCTTGTTCGTTTTTCTTCCCTGCTTATTCTCTGAGTATGGGAATCTTCCGTAAGCACTTCGCCTCTCCGGCGAGCATTGCAGAGTTCCGTAGACATTATAGCATTCCAGACGACGTAGTGATAGAGATAAATAGGCCTGAGACTCATCCTGAGATTCGGGATGAGGACTCCATCCACATCCCACTGATGGCCGTCACCGAAGGTGGGGTTAGATTCCCCCTTCACCCTTTACTCCGTAGGTTTCTGGCCTGGTACCGGCTGAACCCCATGCAAATATCCATAAATACATATCGCATAGTAATGGGCATAGTTCGTTTGAACGAATTGTGCAACACAAACTTAGGCTTATGGGACATAAACTTTAATTACGATATGTCCTACAACAAAGAGGAGAAATGGTATCTTAAATCCCGTAGAGGCCGAGAGAAGATAGTGACGCATCTCGTCGACTCAAATAGGGGGAACGATGACGATTTCCTGATCATCTCGGGGAATTGGGAGTTTTCTCCTGATGAACCCGAGCATACGAGGATCCCTGTTCCCCGCCGTTTCAGGCAACCCCGTTAGTTCCCTTCTTCCCTCTGATCATAATTTCTGTGATTTGCCGATATTAAACATCTAACTGTTTCTTTCTTGTGTTTGTGCAGCTGCTAACGTGAACCGAGGTCGGCAACCGCACGCCACCAACCCTGAAGACCTGAATAAGGTGCTACGATACAAGGGTGTTGAAGGACAAGCAGAACCGAGATCTGCTGAAGTGCTACTGCGGTATAACCCAACCTACAAGGGTTATATCAAAGACAAGAAGTACGTAGCCGAGGCGGTAGCGGAGACATCTTTGGTTGCCGTTCCCGAGGCCATTCCTCTGCCGTATCTCAGGGAACCAAGCCGAGTTACCATTGCTGCCGTGGCCGAACCCTCCAGCTCCTCATCTTCATCTTCTACCGATCGGACGGAATCCCCACCTCGGATTACTTGGAATACTGAGGACGAGGAAGAGATAGACGCCGAGATCATGGCTTCAAACCCGAACGTGCCGAACCTAAAGGAGATGATGAGGCAAAGGGCTAACGATGCTGCTGATGCCAAGAAGAAGCCGGCTCCAGTCGAGGCGAAGAAACCTTCTGGGGTCGTCCTGGCTAAGAGGAAGCCGAAAGAGAGTGGGAACCTGCTGAGTCCCACTCCTGCTGATGCCGAAGCCGCCCACACCGTCTCCAAAAAACGGAGGCTGGTTAAGGCGCATGAAGTTGGTCCCTCCAAGTCGAAGGGCAAAGGAAAGGTCTCCAGGAAGGCCGAGATCTGGGCTCCTCAGCTGTTGATAGACGGAGTGACCCCCATCACGGCCGCCGACACGGTCAAAGACCTGGGAACTGCCACGGCTCTTGCCGAGGCCGTGATACTGCCGAGGGACATCGAGCCCTACGCCGACTCCGAGGATCACGTGATGCTTCGGACAGCGATCGCCCACAATATGTTTGTAAGTTTCCCACTTTGGTAATATTCTTTGCATATTTGACTGTGTTTGTTCTAACTTTCTTATTGATGCTGTAGGCGATCCAGAAGGCCATGCTCTGCATCGGGCAGAGCCAAGATCGGTCGGCAAAGCTGAATAGAGCCAAGGCCGAGGTGAGAGAATTTAAGCTGAAGTTCTCCACCGCTCAGGATGAGGCCGATGGCTACAAAAAGAAGACTTATGAGATAGCCAGGAAGGCTGAGTCCTTCGACCGTCTCCTGTCCGAGGAGAAGAAAAGGACAGCCGAGCTGACGGCGGAGCTGGCTGCGCTGAAGGTCAAGCATGCCGAGGAGATGGCCGAGGAGAAAAATAAGGCCCGTAAGCTCGGCATGGATGAAGCTGCCGAGGACTTCCTTAACAACCAGCTTCCCGAGATGCAGGAGGAGTTCTTGGCGGTTGGCTGGAAGGCTGCTTTGAAGGCCTGCAACATTTCTGCCGACTCGCCCCTGTTCAAGGAGATTCCCCACTCTTCTGATCTTGCCGAGGAAGAGGAACCTGTCCCCGAGGCCGAGCTAACTGTCGAAGACTACGAAGAGGCTGGCATCGGGGCGGGCCCTGTTATTGAGGGGGGCCGAGTCCAGGAAGATAGTGTTGCAGAAGAGGGCCAAATCCTGGAGGACTCTGCTGACATCGTCTGAAGGATGTCTTTACGTTTTTTTCTTTTGCTGTTTTTTCCTTGTAGCCACAACAAGTCCTTTGTATTCATTTCTGCTCTTTTTGTAATTCACATATAAATGAATACAAGTTGAATCTTTTGTCGGCAACTCTTGTCTTGATGTATGTATGAACATTTCTCTTTAAAACATTAGACTTTTCTCAAGTATGTTTGGTAATTCAAACTCTTCTCAAGTGTTGAATTTTTCTCAAGTATTGAGCCGAACAAACCTTTCTCGAGTCTGTTCGGTTGTTTAACCTGTACTTAGGCCCAAACACATTTTTCTCAAACATGTTCGGATATTCAAACTTTTCTCAAGTGTGGGGCCGAACAAACTTTTCTCAAGTCTGCTCGGCTGTACGTATACTTTTCTCGAGTATGTTCAAGAGTTCAAACTTTTCTCAAGTGTTGAACAATATGACCTAGTGGTGACATGACTAACAAACTTTCTGAATATCTAGTTTGAACATTGAAACTGGAACTTTCATTCATTGAGAAATAAACATAAGTACTGAAATAAAGAAATTACTGATAAAACTTCTTAAGGTTGGAGACATTCCAAGTCCTTGGTATTTCTTTATCATCCAGATCTTGCAGTTTGTAGGCGCCCTTCCCGAGTCGGCCTATAACTCTGTATGGACCTTCCCAGTTGGCCCCGAGCTTGCCATCAGTTGGATCTTTCGTGTTTCCCATGACCTTGCGCAGAACTAGGTCGCCGAGATTGAATTCCCTCTGATGGACTTTCTTGTTATAGGTTCTAGACAGAGTGGATTGATAGGCAGCGAGTCTGATCATGGCTCGTTCTCGTTTCTCTTCGGCGAAATCGAGCTCTATTGCCAATGCTTGATCATTGCCACCTTGCTCCATCACTTCGGTTCGGAGGGTCGGGATGCCGACTTCAAGAGGAATGACAGCCTCTGTGCCATAAGCAAGTGAATATGGGGTTACACCCATAGATCGGCGATGAGTGGTCCGGTATGCCCATAGGACGAGTGGCAATTCCTCCACCCACTTACCCTTGGCTTTCTCCAGCCGTTTTTTCATTCCTCCCAATATTGTCTTGTTTGAAGCTTCTGCCTGCCCATTGCATTGGGGATACGCCACTGAGGCGTAGTAGTTTCTGATCTTGTATTGTGAGCAGAAAGCCTTGAACTTGTTCTGGAACTGGGTCCCATTGTCCGAGACGATGGCGTATGGGATGCCGAATCTGGTGATAATGTTCTGCCATACGAATCGCTCGACATTCTTCTCGGTGATCTTAGCCAGTGGTTCGGCTTCTATCCACTTGGTGAAATAATCTGTGGCAACCAACAGATACTTCCTCTCCCCAGTTGCTTTGGGAAGCGGACCGACGATATCCATTCCCCATTGGGCAAAGGGCCATGGACTGGTGAGTGGTGACAGATCGGCAACAGGTTGATGTGTGATCGGGCCGAACTTCTGGCACTTTTCGCAGATCTGGACGTACTTTTTTGCATCCTCTTGCATATATGGCCACCAATATCCCTGAGATATGGCTCGATGGGCTATGGACCTGCCCCCAGCGTGACTCCCACATATCCCCTCATGAATTTCATACAAGAATTTCTCAACTAGAGTAGGGTGTACGCATTTCAAATAGGGACCAGTGTAGGATTTACGATAGAGTTCTTGCTTTGGTGATAGCCAGAAACGTGTTGCCTTGATCCGTAGCTTGTGGGCTTCTTTTTTGTCTTCGGGGACAGTTCCCGCAGTGAGGTAAGAGATAATGGGATCCATCCAGCTTGGGCCGAGATCGATTTCCAAAGCCTTCTCGGCGATTGGGATGTCGATGCTCGGGTACTCAATGGAATCCACGTATATGGTTCTGAACTTGTCTCTGGGTATTGCCGAAGCCAAACATGCTAAGGCATCCGCGTGGTCGTTCTGTCTTGAGCTGATATGTGTCATCATTGTTCTTTTGAACTTTGATAACTCTGCTCTGGCCCTCTCTGCATAGACGGTCATCTTCTCGTCTCGGGTGGCATACTCTCCACTGAGCTGGTTGAGGACCAATTGTGAATTTCAGAAGACCTCCACATGTTCTGCCCCCAGATTGCGTGCGCATTTGAGTCCGAGTATCAGCGCCTCGTATTCAGCGACATTGTTGGAGGCGCTGAAATTCAATCGGAAGGATTGCTCAAAATAGCACCCATCTGGCTCTTCTATCACGATGCCGACTCCAGATCCCCTTGAACAGGATGATCCATCAACATACAACTTCCAGTAGGGTGTCTGGTCGGGAACTATTTCCCTCTGTTCGGGCATATCCTCCTCTGAGATTGAAGCGACGTTCTCCACTGGTTCGTGGGAGAATTATGTAATAAAATCTGCCAAGACCTGTCCTTTTACTGCTGTCCTCGGGAGGAATCTGATGTCGTATTCCCCGAGCTCCACAAACCAAGCTGCCACCCTTCCCGACAGTTCTGCTCTTCTCAAGACAGTACTGATGGGATGTTTGGTCGGCACTTCTATTGTATGGGCCAGGAAATAATGCTGCAATTTCCTAGAGGCCATCACCAGGGATAAGATCAACTTCTCCAATGGGAGATATCTTGTCTCCGAATCCAAGAGCGTCTTGCTCACGTAATAGATTGGTGTCTGCTCACCATCTTTGTTCTTCAACAATACCGCGCTGACCGCATGCTCGGATACGGCCAGATAAAGTGTCAATACATCTCCCTTCTCGGGAGTCATGATCAGTGGGGGGTTCGCCAAGTAGTTCTTCATTTCTTGGAAAGCCTTTTCGCATTCTTCCCCCCATGTATACTTAGACTGTTTTCTCAACAGTTGAAAAAATGGCCGACATCGATCGGATGATCGGCTGATGAACCTGTTGAGGGTTGCCACCATTCCGGTTAACCTTTGAACTTCCTTCACAGTCCGGGGACTCTGTAAATTTTACAAGGCGACAATTTGATCGGGATTAGCCTCTATCCCCCTGCGTGTAACCAGATGCCCCAAGAACTTCCCCGAGCTGACCCCGAAAGCGCATTTCGATGCATTGAGCTTGAGTTTGTATTTTCTCAATACCTGGAATGTTTTGCCGAGATCATCTATGTGGGATTCGGCCTCCTCAGATTTGACGACCATATCGTCGATGTAGACTTCCATGCTCTTCCCGAGCAGCTCTTTGAACATGAGAGTCGCCAACCGCTGATATGTCGCCCCGGCATTTCTCAAGCCGAAAGGCATCACTTTGTAACAGAAGAGTCCGCGTGGAGTAATGAAGGACGTCTTCTCTTGATCCGGCTCGTGCATGGCTATCTGATGATATCCCCGATATGCATCCAGGAAACTCATGTGCCGATACCCAACTGTGGCATCCACCAATTGATCTATCTTAGGCAGTGGAAAGCTATCTTTGAGACAAGCTTTATTGAGACTGGTGAAATCCACGCAGACCCTCCACTTGCCATTTTTCTTCTTGACCACCACGGTGTTAGATAACCACTCGGGGTAGTGCACCTCTCTGATGGCGTCGGCCTCCAGCAGCCGATCTACTTTTTCTGTTACGGCATCCACATGTTGGACTGCCGGTCTTCTTCTTTTCTGCATCACCGGTTTGTGGGCAGGATCCACATTCAGGTGATGGCATATGATATCCGAGTTCACCCCAGGCATCTCCTGTGGTGTCCATGCGAATACATCTATATGCTCTTTGAGAAATGTGATCAGGGTCTCCTCGTCCTGCTCTGATAGCTCTGCCCCGATCAGAAAATACCGCTCTGGATCTGTCTCGTGAGCCGGTACCTGCTTGAGTTCCTCCACAACGCGATCGGCTGGATTACGCCCGATATCCTCTATCGTTGGCCGATCTGGGACTTCGATGGATTTCACATGTTCGGCCTTTGGTTTATGCTTGATGGAGGTGACATAGCAGCTTCTCGCTGTTGTCTGATTACCCCGAACACATTCAATCCCCTTCTTCCCCGGGAACTTTAGCATTTGATGGTAGGTAGAAGGAATTGCCCCCAGCCTGTGGAGCCAAGTTCTCCCCACGATGGCATTGTAGGCAGACGGTACATCCACCACCAGGAAATCCACATCTAGGGTTACTTTCCCTGCTCGAACAGGGATAGTAATGGATCCCAAGGGCCAGACCGCTTCGGCACTGAAACCAATGAGTGGTATGTCAGCCTTCTTCAAATTTGCCTTGTCTAGCTTGAGCTTCTTGAAGGCATCATAGTATAGGATTTCTGTTGAGCTGCCCTGGTCAACTAGGATTCTCTCCGTGTTGAAGGTGCCGAGGAGCAGCGTGATCACCAATGCATCGTTATGGGGATGTGTTACCCCCTCCAAATCCTTCTCTGAAAAGGAAATGACTGTTTCCTTCTGTGTCTCGAGCTCTTTCCTCTTCTGCCCGAGGTGTTGTATATGATGTTCGTGCCCATCCTAGCGGCGTTGGAGCCGTGCTTCCTTTTCATCTTGAACTGGAGTTGCCGCATGTATGACATGCACGGTCCCAGTTACCATCACCTCTTCCTCAGAGGATTCGGCTTCCATTGGCTCTGGCTGAACCATTTGTTGCCTTTGTTCGGCCACAAAACGTCGGAGATGCCCGGCTTCAACTAATTCCTCTAGGAATTGTTTAAGCGCCTTGCATCTTTCCGTCATATGGCCATTTCTTCGGTGATAGCTGCACCAATCTTTGCTCGGGTCACGCTTCACTAACTCTCCCGACCCAGCTGGCCACTTCCAGAAGGGCTCGTTCTTCAAGGGATAGATCATCCGGAAGATCGGGGTGTTGAAAACCGTACGTATAGCTTTATACGCCTGAGCCCCCGGTGGTTTTCGCTCCCTCGGCGCTTGTGACACTTCGGCCACCTCAACTCTGGGCCTCTTGGCCTCGGGCACCATAACCGCATTCCTGTGTGCCTTTGCTGCTGGCCGATCTTTGTCTCGGCGGATCTCGTCTTCAAACTTGGCGTACTTCTCGACTCTGCTCATCAAGTCGGCAATGGTGCTTGGGGGATCAATGGTGAGAGACTCCCTGAGCCGATCTCGGTATGACAACCCCAGCCTAAAAGACTCCACGGCGTACGCCTCTGTGCAGTCCCCGATCTCATTGTAGGTGGCCCAGTACTTGCTGGCGTACTGTCTGAGATCCTCTTCTGGTCCTTTTCTCAAGGCCAGAAGCGTGTTCACGTATTTTTTCTGTGCTCAGTTAGCCACAAATCTCTTGAGGAACTGGTCTGCCAGTTGCCTCCAGCTTATAATTGATCTCGGCGGCAAAGCCTGAAACCAATTCAGGGCTATCTCTCCCAAGCTCAGTGAAAATACCTTGCAGTAGAGGCTGTCTTGGCCCACATAGATCATCATGGAGTTCAGGAATCCTTTAATGTGAGTCATCGGATCCGTTCGTCCATTATAGATTGTAAATTTCGGAGGAACAAACTTTCTGGGTAAGTCCTCCGTCTCTATCTGAACTGACAGTGGCGATACTGCCAGCTGTTGCAGCTCCTTGTGGTTTTCGTCGTCCTCTGGGCGGTTGAGTCCCAACTGCTGATTTAGCCAAGCCCTCATGTCGGTTGGTGGAACCACCGGCAGCAAGGGCTGATATGGGAGCTTTTGCTGGGCGTCTGGGGCTGATTCCGCCCGCTGATTCAGCCACTCCCTCATGTCGGGAAGCGGCCGCACCTGAGGCGGTCCGCCTAGGTGCGATGAAGCCCCCATCTGCCTTTCTCCTCCTCGAGGCCTTTTGCTGGCTTCATGTCGGCTATCCTGTCGAGACGGCCCAGTCTCGGAGCGCTCGTCAAGTCTAGACACAGACTGGCGGGCTGAGTCTCTATGTTTGCGGAGAGTTCGGTTTTCTTTCTCCATGCGACGTATGTAACGCCACATATCTTCTACTTCTCGATCCTTCCTTCGGATCCAATCAGCATTATCGTATTCTTCGTATCGGCGAGACCCTTCATGAGTTCGGGATTCTCTCCCTCCCTCATTCCGGGATTGAGTCAGGGATTTGTCCCTGTTCCTTGACCGTTCCGCTTCTCGCGGACGATCTGGACGTTGCTCCAGAGGCAATGGCGTGGGTAGCGCAGGAGCTCCCGATGTATTGGCAGATAGCGGAACGGTGGGATGCAACACCTGTTCTCCAGGCTGCTCCCCTACTATCTTTGGGGGAGGAACCCTAGGAATCTCCCTCCTGGGGCCCTTAGATTTGTGTGGAACTGGAGGGGGGGACCTTGATCTCCCTTTGCCATCACGTTCCCTCCCCTGATCTTTTCTAGATGTTTCAGCCATGAATCTTTAGCTTTCCCACAGACGGCGCCAATTGTAAGGGGGTTGATTTAAGAAATCAGGACGGAAAGCTAGAGTTCACTATCCAGCCGAAACGACGTTCTTCTCTTGATATGTGGACCTGTGATCTGCAAAAGAATAACCCGTCAAAGAGCCCTCTGCCGCTGTGGCAGGAAGACACTCCGATGGTTAAGTCAGGCGAAATCTCACAGGGGAATAGTAAGGCAAGCTAATATTCTCTATCAGCAAGCCAAAACAGTATATTCAGGCGTACCTTTTTTGTTCATCTGGAGCTGTATCTATAGACTTCACCTTCTGCCCTAATTCTCTTAGGGCTTTCTTGGGCCTCAATCCTCTTGGGGCCCTCTGGTGCCCTAATTCTCTTAGAACCTTCTTTCTGACCGAAGTGTCTTCTGATTGGCTATGGATTTCACGTCCATGCCTCTCCTGACAGAATCTCGTCTTATCCCGTCTTATCCGGGATTCCACGTCTTTGTCAGGAAAAGCGGTTACCTGTCGCTTCTCTCGGGCTGCCCGTAATCCTGACCGACTTTCTCAGTTCGGCAGGTCATCGATCCGCCTTTCTCAGGTCGGCATCTCTCAATACTTGGTTCTGTTATCCTGATTCGGGTATGGTCGGCACTCCTCGTGTCGGCCATTATCTCACGTGATCGGCACGTGCTTCTAGATGTGTTATTCGGTCTCGGCCGAACTCCCAATTTACTCGGGGGGTCTAAATGTATTTTCTCAATTACATTTTACCCTCGTCAAACTTTTATAATTATTAATGAAGATTCAAAACTTAATTAGATTATTGTTGCGTATTGGGAGTTGATTTCAAGAATTTAATTGGCAAAATTTGATTGAACTTAGGGATAGTGTAATTTTTGGCCCAAGGATGTAACTTAGAGGCCAAGGAATTGAGCACACCATATAATTGTTTCTAGGAGCCTACATGTTAAACGTTGAAGTTATTTGGCTGATTTGAGCTTTGGATCTTCACATCTCATAGCCATTTCATTCACACCCTCGAGACCTTTCAAATTTTTAACAATTTCATGCTTGTAAATTTTGTATCTAGTAGAGTCATGAATTAATCAAGAAGCATGTTAATGAAATGTTCAATGGTGTCCCGATCGATAGGGGAATAAAATATAGCTAGACACGATGAAATAAGGGTGGTAATCACGGACAATGCGGTAAAATGGACAACGTCATACCATATGATGCAATGAATGAATAGGGGGTCGCAACCACCTTCGATAACCATTGAACTAAACGTTTAAAGTGAATATTTCTGATATTTGACCTCCACTTTGGTCTATGAATTATGTTTATTGGAGATCATTTTGTTGAATGTCTAAGTGATTGACATGGCAAACGTGTAAGATTTCATTTTTTGAATTTACACTATTAATATTTTTTTATGTAATATGCTAGTTCACAAGGAGCAGATTGATAGACAATAGGGAAAACTTTGTTTAGCTGTTTCTTTTTGTGTATTAATATATTTTGTTGTGTTACTATACCTTAAGTTGTTGACAGGTCATGTTTTGGACCGATAATTCTTGAGATGTTTGTATATTTTGAGTTGTATGTATAACTTCCTTATGCTCATTTTCTTTGGAATTTTTGGTATTCGAATATTCTCATTTTCGCTGACTCTGATAAACTTATGAATTAAGTACATTCGTATGACATGTTGTAAAGTCCTTAAACCTTTTTGAGTATCTGGACTTAGTGTGTTTAACTCATTGACCGATCACTAATCCGTCTTATACAGAGATGGGTCGTGACATAAATACTCACAATTGTGTACCGATTAAATATGAGGACATCTCAAACTTTTCCGTCTATTCCATTAACAGAGTTATATGTACGCATCAATCCAAAAATTATTAGAGGGTTATGTGGTCAAGTTCAAATATATGAAAGGTAACTCTCAAAAACCTCAAATCACAAAGAGATAAAGTGAATTTTATCATGTTATAATTAAAAATAACACAGATTGTTTTAACGAAACGAACAAAGTATGATACATCGCTTCCAAATCCTTAGTCTCGTGCTATGTGATTTTATAAGGGACGGAGTCATAAATTTCACTATGCAAAGGCGAATATGTATACTACATAAAAAAAAAATTTTCTCAAAATATTTAGTAGAGACAAATCTATATACTTCATAAGAAAATTTTATTTTTTTTATATAATAATACAAATTTTTATTTTTTTTTAGGGGTGACCGGTCCTACTGCCTCCCTCAGCTCCATCACTAGTTGCTACTATCGTTACTTATTTTTTAAAATGTTTAATAAGTTTTTAATCTACTAAATAATATTTTTCCTACTACACGCTGAGATTTGCATGAGAAATTTGGTACTTGGGTTTATGAATTAGCTTTCAACATCCATTTGTGCTACCTGAGTTATAAAAAAATAAAGGGTAAATTCTTTTAAGTTTTTTTTTTATTACGCTTGAAATAACATTCGTTGAATTATTAATACTTTCTTGAAATTGAAACTTGGATACATTCGGTTTTGGATTTAAAAAAAATCTCAATAAATAAACATTTTGGATCTAATAGAAATTATATTATAATTTTTTTTGCTTTAAAAAAAAGTACAAAACTTAAAGTTTTAATATTCAATGCTCTTGGTGTACTCAATAAATTCTTTTTTAAATTGGGAATAATTGTTTTGTGCTCCGATATGTGATGTGGTCCATCGCATATTGGTGTCAAGTCAGGCTGGACTAAATTATTTTTTACGATAGTTAGTATTATTTAATATTTCATAATTCTTTGTTAAATTTTTTTTTTTTGCGCTATCTCATTCGTTTTGATAAGAGCAATAGAAATAGTATGAAAATGTTATTCGAAATTGAAACAAGTTTTCAATTTGACCTGACTTTTTTATTGGATTATTTTTTGTTCTTATTTATTTTTGGTAATTTTTTATCTTTTGTTAATTTTGTGTGGATTATTAATTTGGTTCGACGAGAGATTTCAAAAAAAATTATAATAAATTAAATTTAAAAAATTCAAAAATGACAAAAATATTCAAAAAAAATGGTATGTTGTGCTTATTTGTTGCATTTAGTGAATTTTTTATAAGTTTTTCGATAAAATTTTGTAATTTTTAGATTCATTTCATCGGGGCGAACAAATAATTCACAAAAATTTGAGACAAAAATAACAAATGTAAAAAAAAAAAAAAGAATCGGGAGAAATTGTTGTTGATCATTTTTCTTTATTTTTGAGACTCATTTTGTCAAAATATTTAACGTGAATATGATAACACTAAAAAAATAACTAAATAATAATAATAATATTAATACTAAAAAATTTAGCCACTCCTATAAAGTAATAGAGCGATGTTGAGCGACTATAGATTATGACACATATGTATTTGAAGTTATTTAATGCACGTGAGACACACATAATACACGTAAAGTACATATATATTGAACGACTTTGGATGTATCTATGTTCGGTATTTATTTTCAAAATATTTATCTAGGTAATAATCTCCAACCAATGATTATTTAGGTCGTTTCATGTTGAACCAATCCTGCAATGCCATGTCAGCTAATGGGCGTGGCACATATGGAAGTGAAACCTTCTTTTACCTCATGATGGCTCAGTTAATTTATTTTTGTTATTTATTTTTATTTTGTTAATTGATTTATGTGTAAGACTTTTCCTTCAAAATATATGATTTTTAAATTCGTATCAAGTCAGCTTATCAGAGAAATTAAAATATGTAACTAAATTAAAGTTTCAAAACAAAAAAAACAAATTATTACATTTTCTTTTTCAATTTTTCTTAAAATGGATTAAAGAATTCACAAGATCTGATCTCAAAATTACAAAATTTTGCAACAAAAAAAAAAAAAAAAACCGAATTTCAGAAAAATTTAAGCCAAATTCTAACTAGAAAATACTTCAGTACTACATTGACGAGAACCAACCGTGAGAGTCGTTAAGTCAAGACGATGGTGAAGGAGAACCCTAGCATTGCTCCTCCACTCGCTTGATGGTTCAGACTCCAATCGAGTCTTCTTCGTCTCTCCGACTTACCTTAGACATCGATCTCTGTCTTTTAACCGCATGCGACATTTTCATTCATCGTCGATCAATGCCCCTACTCTGATCCCGGCCTCAAGAGTTTGAATTCTATCAATTTTCACGAATGGATACCCATTTCAGATCTGGGTTCCGGGTACTGATCGTTTTCGTTGTGTTCTTCAGTCTTTCTGGACATTTGGTATCAGTGGAAAGTCGTCGACCCAAGAATGTACAGGTGGCTCTTCAGGCCAAGTGGTCTGGCACCCCTATACTTTTGGAAGCTGGGTATGTTCCTTTTCACCTTTATGGTACATGGGTTTTGGATTTTTTTATCTTCGATTCATTTCTACATGAATCTTTGCTTAAGTCAGTATATTTTTTATGTGGGTTTTGTATAATTTTTTATGTTTCTTTGGCATCGTTTTGGATTTAATGCTATACAGATCATTGTAGCATTATTTTCTTTGCTGAACTGAATTTGGGTTTCAAGGGATACACTTTGATTTTTCAACTTCTTGTTTGTCCCCATTTCTTTAGTTGGTATTGGTTCCTCATAAAAAATGGAGTATAAAATTCCTTTTCTCTGTGAAAATTATTTTGACCGAAGGCCCAGTTAATATGGGTAAAGAATCCATTCAGGCCTGACAGGTTAAACTATCTTACTTTGTAAACTATTAATATTTCACTTTGTTAGCAATAAACTTGTTTTTTGTTCAATTGGGAATGTAAGTATACTTGATATGCTTCAAGAGGGCGGAATGTTGATAATTGATTTGTGTAGAGGAAATGAAACAGTTATTTTAACAAAATAATTGCCAGTGTGATTTACAAGTTGAGATTTGCTGAAATTCAACTTCCCTATGCAAACATTTTAAATTCAAGAGCTCACAGCCCGCACTCTGTTGCTTGACAGTGAATTGCTATCTAAAGAATGGAAAGACCTCTTCTGGGAGTTCATCGAAGTTTGGCATCACAATGAAGATGATGTTTCACATACGGCAAAAGATTGTTTGAAGAAAATTGTTGGATATGGACAATCTTTGTTAAGTGAACATCTGGCATCACTTTTTGAGTTCTCTATTATTCTGCGATCAGCCTCCCCAAGACTAGTGTTGTATCGCCAATTGGCAGTGGAATCTCTTTCTTCTTTTCCTGTCTATGACGATATTAACACTCCCTCTGTTGATGGAGGAATGTCTGAAATAAATGAAAACATTGAAAGCAAGAAGGTTGAACCATTGGTTGTCGGTGAAAACCCCAGAAGTCTTGGAGGAAAATGTTGTTGGGTAGATACTGGAGGGGCACTCTTTTTTGATGTTTCAGAGTTGTTAACGTGGCTTCATAATCCCAAGGAATTGTAAGTCCTGCTATATGCTTTACAGAGTCAAATGTGTATTTCATTTTTGCCCGCAGTAAGTCGCTGTCTTCTTGGTTTGTGCCCTTAATACTATGTGTGTTTTGTTGCCAGATCTGGGGATTCATTTCAGCAGCCCGAGCTTTATGAATTTGATCATGTCCATGTTGATTCCAGTATTGGAAGTCCAGTTGCAGTTTTGTATGGAGCTCTTGGGACCGAATGCTTCAGAGAATTTCATGTCACCTTATTGGCAGCAGCCAAAGAGGTATGCTACCTGATACTGAGCAGTATTTTTCTCCATCTTCGTGCATTTTATCTACTGTCATAAACTGGGCCTCATAAGGCTGTATGTGGATCAAATTTGACAATGGAAAGGAAAATATTGTGGAAAAGATGAATTGGAAAGGGCTAAATTTATTCTTTGGTTTCCCCATTATTTTCTCTTTCCTTAATAAATCCCTTCACAAACCCTTAATCCGCTGCAGCCTAAATGTCGTCAGACGGAGTGATTGTTTTCTTTCTTCTTCTTTTCTTCTCTTATGGAGTATACCGTTGAAACTAGTGCTTTCTTAATTTCCAGGGAAAAGTCAAGTATGTTGTTAGACCTGTGCTACCTTCTGGCTGTCAACCAAAAAGTGGTCATTGTGCAGTTGTTGGTACAAGTGATCCTGTAAACTTGGGTGGTTATGGTGTAGAACTCGCACTGAAGAACATGGAATACAAGGCTATGGATGACAGCGCGATAAGAAAAGGTTAGCATTGCTTAACTCGTATGATGCTGCCAACTTACTTGTGCTCCAACTTTGAAAGCTATTCAAATTCTTTTGGTATTGTGACTCTGTAGATGGTATGTTTGAAAGCTGTCTTGCATTTGATTGTAGAATATAAATTCTTCTCTTTGCTGAACTTGTGTACCATCCTCATGGTTTTGATCAATCAATTCCGTGCAACTTATTCATGCCATGGGTGTTGCGAAAGTTCTTCCTGTAAAAATACTCAGTGCCAACCAGCTATCCTTTTGATAACTTCCCAATGAAGTTGTGTTTTATGAATTCTTTCTCGTTCTTAGGAGGCTATGTTTCCGAATTGCTTATGCTGTAGATTGCAAGTTGGGAATAATTTAAATATTGATTTTCTTGTGCGATATTAGTGAAAAGTCCTATCAAATAGTCTAATGAGAGGTTACGTGCCGTGAAAGTTTTACTTCCTTGATAGATCCCGTAGGTTTTGTTTTTAAGTAGCTGAAGTTCTGTTTTTAGTTTTCTGGACTTTCTCTGGACTGATTTGCCCTGCCTTGAGTTCCGGCGATGCTAGAAATGTGGATGGTGTGTCGAGCTGTCAAGTAGGTAACCTAATCGTCGAGATCCATCAAACAATATCCATTTTGTATATAAAGTTGAAATTCCTTGCAAAACTAGGAATTTTTTCTCATTTGAGAAACTACTGTTTTGCAGGAAAAAAAGGCAAATCTCAGTCTTTTGAATTGAAAAATTTCTCAAATTTTTGAAAGTTTGAAAGAAAATGTTAGATTTCTTCCTGTCAAAAAAATATGAGAGAGAAAGAGAGAGAGAGAGAGAGAGAGTTTTCCATACTCTGGTGTAAAACAATCAATATATTGCAATTAACACCCTTTTTGGATTTGAGGTTCCGAAATCCAACATGACAAGAAAAAAGGGTTGCAAATCAAAGTATGAAGGTCCAGGGATTGGTGTTCAGGGGTTTGGGGCAGTGGAGAGAGGACATGCTCTTATGGTGATCCTAATGAGTCAACTTGGCGGACATTGTGGTGGGCTAACTCTTGTCCTCTCGAATGTCTTGACTCTTCCATGTAACAATTATCCGTTTCACCAATTGGTCGCAAATCCTCTTTGATTATCAGTGCTAGGAACTTTTTGTGGAAATTCTCCCAGCACTTCCTTTTGAAGTTGTAAGTCACGGAACAAGTCTCTCTGTTCTGAATCTGTAAGGTACACCTTCTGGAAGTGGGATCAGGATTAAAGAGTTTCGCATTGTGGAAAAGCCCATCTCGATCCTGATAAAAAGGACATCATTTCAGCCGCAGCCAATTGCACAGAAGAAGAGATTTCTGGGATCTTGTCAGCCTTTTGGGGGCAAGTCATTTGCTTAACAGCATTGCCTATGTGAAGGAATGTGTGTGACGAAATTAGTGAAATGAAAGGACGCATTTTATCAAAAGGGTGTTGTGGGTATTGGGAGGCATGCAGGACTTATTGGGTTAGTGAATCTTTTGTGAACCTCATTAGTTTAAGAACACTATGAGACAACTGGCCAAATTCCCATGTTTTTTGTTTCACTTCAGATTGTGATTTCTAAACCCATCTATATGTGCTTATCTTATCTTTCCTACAGGTATCTTAGTGCTTCAACTGTTTGCTTCATTTTAAGGGATAAATTGAATAGTGTGTTGATGTCTGACGTGCAGGTGTTACTCTCGAAGATCCTCACACTGAAGATCTCAGCCAAGAAGTTAGAGGGTTCATATTCTCTAAAATTCTGGTTCGTTTTTGGACAAGTCATTTGTTTTCATGTCACAACTCTTTTGGTCACTAATATAGCTGCTTTATTAGCTGATCTTTTCCCTAGACATGATCTGGATTTATTTAGAGTTATGAAACTTCCATGAGACCATGATAGTTCTTTTCTAGATGCATAACCATAGACCGCTATTTCTTCAATTTCTACTAATCTCCATCCGGTATTTTCTTATTTATTTGGTCTTGGGAATTCCAATGTTGTAATGCGCAAGTCACAGAAAGAAAATGGAGTCCTAATGATCAACAGTCCTGCTTGCTTATACCAATGTGTTTTCGTATATTTATTCAGTTCGATTAATCATGGCAGTGACTTTGTTGCCTTCTAAACAGCGATGTGTCGTAGTAAGTGGTTGAATGCTTTTGGGTGTTTTCGCCGGATTTCTAAGTTGGTACGTATGGCTAAAAATTTTCACACACCCAAAGAAATCTGCAGTCCTTAGGGTCGAAGTGTGTATATCAGAGAGAGTTTCTAACGCGGGCAATCTCCAGGAGGATTGGTTACTATATTTCTATGTTTTCACTAGGAAAGCTATTTGATTACTTGGAATGTTGTTCCTGGTATTTTTCGTAATTGGGGAATATTTACTGCCAATGGTATACAAGACCCAAAAATAGCTTGTGAAATAAACTTTTGGACGAAACACTAATGTTAAGGTCAAAACTGAAACCGAAAGGAGAAGTACTTTAACAAGCTGCTGAAAATGATTAGAAAACTGAACTATAAAACAGACAAATCTTTTTTGGTAAGCCATTAAATATCAAAGCATTTGCTGAGTTCCTTTCCTTGAGCATTGAAGATTCATTCTTAGACCCTTGATTATACTGCACCATTACATGTTATAGTATTTTTTTTAAAGCATAACTGTTCAAGTAGCATGTCTCCCAGATTTGGCAGAGCTGATATTACCTGTCTTGATTTCTTTGCACAGGAACGCAAGCCTGAACTAACATCTGAAATAATGGCTTTCAGAGATTATCTGCTTTCATCTACAGTATCTGATACACTTGATGTTTGGGAATTAAAGGGTAATTACCACAATTGTTTATCCACAGATTCTTCTTGTGTGTTTTCTTTGCCCTTCTTTTAATATATATCTTAGTTTGCTGCTAAAACTTACAAATATCATGTACTTGATTTTGTATAATGAGATCTGTTCGATATTCCCCAATAGATTTAGGGCACCAAACTGCCCAGAGGATCATCCAAGCCTCTGATCCGTTGCAGTCTATGCAAGAAGTTAATCAAAATTTTCCTAGTGTTGTCTCTTCCTTATCGCGGATGAAGGTATGTTTGGCTGTTGTACGTGTACAGTTTTGACGTGAACTAAATTTTAGAGTATGAATGCCATCTTATTAGGTGATAAATCTTCTTGTAATTTAAACTCGCGCAGCTCAACGATTCGATTAAAGATGAAATAATTGCAAACCAGCGAATGATTCCTCCCGGCAAGTCCCTAATGGCTCTGAACGGTGCTTTACTCAATATTGAAGATATTGACCTTTATCTGTAACGCTTTCAATCCCTCTGTTTTCTTGACTTAATATTTTTTTCGTCTTATTTCTTCATGGAATACTTTTTGCTGTTACATATACTATTATATCCACCTTTTCCTATATCTTCTCCTATCCGTTGGAAAGCAAGAATATTTTAGGACAGAAGAATGGGAAAGTAGAAGGCAAACTTCTCGGAATTGCAAAATTATGGGGGAGAGAGAAGATTTAGAATGATTTGCTCATTGTGCATCTCTAACCATTAAATAGCACCGAAAAATATGCTGAAAGTTTGCTCATTGTACAATCCCTATTTTCCATAGACAATCTGCTGAAAGTTTGGTCGGAGCTCGGCCTCAAGCTCTAATAATCATGCTAAATCAGTAATCTGAAGTTATGATTTTGTCGTGTTTTGATGTGGTTAGCTGACTTTACTTTCACATGCATAACTATGTTTTAGTTAACAACTTTTAGTGCGTGCTGAACTGCTGATACTCTTTGTAGGTTGGTTGACATGGTCCATCAGGAGTTAACTTTGGCTGATCAATATCAGAGGTTGAAGGTAATAATGTTTAACCTTTTCCAAGCTTGATGTAACATGATATACCATAGGATTATATTTCCCTTGGATAATAGATTTTACCAAATTACAGCTTTGTGTTGGCTTAACCATTTTTGTTTTAATGTTCCAACCTGTGATGTAGTGTGATTCTTCTATCTGTGTTGCTCGTATGCTATTTTAGGCTTTTTGTTTTGATTTTGATGGGCTTTCGTATAATCTTTGAGTTATTTTTTTATTCTGCTTTTCTATTGTGATCGGTTGATCCAATAGTTGTGTGTTTATGCTTGTGCTTGTTTCGACGGGGGTGTCAGATTACTAGTTGGTAACATCTCACATCTTTGATGTTCTCTCTGTCGAATCTTGTTCATGACTGTTTCATCTTTTTCTTTTATTGTTATGTATGAAGCTGTTGCACTAATGCTCCTCTTTTTGTAAAGAGTTAGCATTGCTCATCAACAATTTGGAAATAAAAAGGCTATTTTTCCGCGATACTGACATGTTACACAACACCGACACTTTGACACAAATATCCAAGATATAGAGGACACAACACGTTGGGCACACCTTAGAAGCATGTTTATGTAATTTCATTATATACTAGAGTCAGCATTGCTCATTAAAAAATTTGGCAATGGGAAAAGGGCTGTGTAGCCCCGACACGACCCCGACACTCGGACATAAATCTCCAAGAAATAGGGACACAAAGAACATTGGGGACACACTAAAAAATCTATTTATGTAATTCTATGATAGGCGAGATGCTTGAGTAAAAATATTGTATCTAAAATAATAGGGCTCTAGTTATAATAAAACACCACTTATGCTTTTATTCACTTATGTTGTTCATCATTTAAAAACATTCTCCGACAAAAGCATTTCATCTTCCACACTTGTCTTTATAATTTATCAACCATCACCTGTCACAAGCCAAAACACTTCCTTAAGCTTTAACTAGTGTTTACTATTTCATTGACACACCGGCATGTTCTGAGTGTCATAGGGGGTGTTGAGAGTCTCACAATGTCTCCCGGTCGTGTTTTATTGTGTCCAAATGAGGAAAATAGGACACTTAAAGTACTGGTGTTGGACACGTTTCCACAGCGTCCTGAGAGGGTGGCAAAGTGTCTATTGCTTCATGGGCAAAGGAAATTGTAACGAGAGCATACCGATCCATAGGGGCATCCCACTTTGTACTGCTTAACAGAATTAATGAAAATGAGATAGTGTGACAATCTGATTTTAGTCAAGATGTTAGATTTTGTTTTTACAATAATGCGAGGACATAAAATGTGTTACTTCGCTAGCTTTATTTGAATTGAAAATTGGGAAAATTGTTGTCATTGTAGTGGTGTTGTCGCCTCTTTGGCGTAAGTATGCAGTTACGTTTTCCGTCAAGAATGCTTTTGTTCATTTATGAAAGCAAAGTTAAGGATTGGTTTAGCATTTTATCAGTCACATGCAAAATATTGCAAAAGCATTCGAGGATATGCATATTGGGTTTACAAGAGAGTTTCTACCTTTGCTTTGGTATTGTATAAGATTTTGTTGTTTTCTGTCTCCTTTCTAGATCTTAAACAAGCTATCTAGCGAAATACTATGTGAAGCTGATATTGCTAGCAATAAAAAGTTATAATGGTACTAGGTTGTAGATTTTTAAAACTCTAGTTGTTGAATTTGTCTGTAGACTTTGCTAACCACTGTTGCCAAAAGTTTAGATTCCTCCAGGTGTTGTGCGGAAACTCCTTTCAACTCTACCTCCTCCTGAGTCCAGTACATTCCGTGTTGATTTTCGTTCAACACATGTTCATTACCTTAATAACTTGGAGGTAGATGCTATGTACAACAGATGGCGAAGCAATCTAAATGAGGTACGGTTCTTGTTGTGGAATGACTCTGTTTGATTGGCTTGCTTGAACATAAGCAATAAGCAAATAGGCTTGTTTGGTGGGGCTAGTTTGCTTATCAGGAAAATCAACACACTGAATAAGCAAATAAGCAATTGGTTGCCAAACAATGTTTGCTTCATACGTTTGTTTATAAGTAATAAGTAATAAGCAAATAAGCAAGAAATGGCCAAGAACTTTAGCTGGCTTTGTAATGCATTGAAGTTTTATTAGTAATGCCTTTTATGTTGCCGCTGCAGCTTTTGATGCCTGTCTTCCCTGGACAGCTACGTTACATCCGTAAGAACTTGTTCCATGCAGTGTTTGTGGTGGATCCTGGTTCAACTTGTGGGCTTGAGGCATGTCTTTTTTTTTTTTTCAAGAACCGAGTTCGTTGTTGCATTTCATTATTGCAGGAATTACTAACGCAACTTCTTGCCTTTTGCAATTTGTAGTCCATTGATATGATTATTTCGTTGTATGAGAATAATCTCCCCATGAGATTTGGGGTGATATTGTTCTCTTCGAAGTTCATCAAGACGATTGAAACAAATGGCGGCGAAATTCCATCAGCTTCTATGGAGAAGTATACTGATATTGGAGAAGATATATCCAGTTTGGTAATGCTTCTCTCTTTTTAGTTTCATGGTTATTTATCGTGTCTCCTAGCAAAAGTTAAATTTTTTTTACAAGTCAAATGCATATATGGACATTATTGCCTCGATTAAAATGGAACCTGGAATTATCCCTGTTGTTGAACCATAGTGGGGGACTTTTCCATTGTAGAGGAGCTATTTTGTATCATTCTTGATAAAGGAAGTCTATTGAGTACATTGTTTGGTTGTCAACTCTTAGAGAAGTTTTCTGCAACAGTTGATAATGTTCCTTACTGTCTAAAATTCTAAGCAGCCAATTTGTGCTGTGTGCCTTGTTCACTTATTCATGGATTTGTTGTTATGCTAATGATAATTTTTAATGCAACTTTGTTATGCAGATCATACAGCTTTTTACATATATCGAGGAACAGCACGGGACTCAAACAGCTTTCCAGTTTTTGAGCAATGTATGAGCTTGGAATGTTACCATTCTTATTGGCATATTATGGGATGCAGAAAACCATGTCTATTCTTGCTTACCTTTTGTTGTCTTGCTGCTTCATATTTTCGTTTGTTTCTATGCATACTCCGCGGTTATTGTATCATGGAGAATACAAGCTACAAGAAGCCTGTTACAGAACGCCAAGAATAAGAACTAGGGGACAAGTGCATAAATGGGTTTCACTCATGATAAACCTTAGTTGTACATACCGGGAGCCGGTGCAGGTGCAAGAGAGCGAGAGAGAGAGAGAGAGAGAGAGAGAGAGAGAGAGAGAGAGAGAGAGAGAGAGAGAGAGAACGAGAGGATATACAAGAATCTGAAGTTGGGGGAGTCTATAGGAGTGCACGCGCGTACAAACACATCTATCTATGTGTGTGTGTGTGTGTAGATACTAGATAGATAGATAGATAGATAGCCCTTCTTTTGTATCTTTTGGGATTTGTATACTTAAGATATTTTATCCTAGTTGGGAGCTTGCTCATTTCTCAATGGGAGCGAGGGTCTTAGGAAACTCTGACTTGGGAGAGAGGATTACCCGGATAGAAGGACCCCGCTACTAAGTGATAAACCATACGTTTAATCATATTACTGTTGTGTACCATGCTTATTTGCAAGTCTCATTTACTTCTATATCATGTTATTATATGTTTTCCAAAGTTCAATTTCAGTGACAAGGCAAACTTAACCAGCGTTTAGGACTTTGATGTCCACTTATTTCATTTGGATTGGACTTATCTGCTTGTTGGGTCTCATGAAGGACATGATAGACTGCTTGATTAAGAGGATAAGAGAAACTGCTATTCATCTGCTAATCTACTCCCATAAGTCAAAATGTAAAGTGACACCATCTTATTGACTGTGTTTCTTCCATATTGTCTATTGGAGTAGTTAATTGCTACCAGATCCTGGTAAACTGAGAGGATCAACTCAATTAATCAGTGTCTTAAGAGTTTTGACCAATGGTACCCAAAATGTGGTTCTGACATGATGAATGGGAGCGGGAATGTGGTACACCACATGGTCTAAATTGTCTTAGGCAGTTGTAGGCTTCCGTAATTACAGTATTGAAATTTACTTACTCCAGTGAAAAGTGCCCAATAGGATTAAACATTAGTTCTGAAATTATTTATGCAAAACACATATCTAGGAGCATGTCCAAATTTTGACATTTCTCTTGTCAAAGCTTCACCCTATTTAGATTATTGTTTTATTAGCACTTGTTTCTACTGATAAAGTATGAGAGATAGCTTTGGACCACTTACTCCTTTCAAATTAAGGCGTGGCATGTTTCAAAAAGTGCACTCAAAACCTAAATTGCTTTGGACCACCCTTGTTTTATGATGGAGTGAGGACATCCGTCAATGGGTCTGTGTATGTAAACTTGTGCACGTCTGAAGATGCACGTGGGACTACTTTGGAAAAATCTTAAACCCCTCTTTTCCCTATCTCGTAGCTTTGTCATGTGTTCCAGGGTAGCATCATTAAACTCATCCCAAAGCTGCTCCAGATTGATTTTAATTTCCTTTTTTTTCGATCAGCAATGATAATAAAGTTTATTTATGGTCTAGTTTGGTTATGATGGTGCATGTATATGGCAGATTAACAGAATGCGGGCTGAGTCCACAGATCACGAAGATGCTCCCGAAATGCACCATGTTGAAGGGGCGTTTGTTGAAACTTTGTTGTAAGTTCTTTTCTTTGCCTTTTGTATTAGAAAATTGACCTTAAATGTATTGCAAGTGTGAAAGAGATTCTACAGTTGAGTAAAGGTTATGGTTAATGACGTTTTTGATTATTCTGCTTGCCTTTCTTTGGGGGGTATGGATAGTTCATACTGTGTCCGCTTGAGTTAATGTAGATGTTTTAATTCCATTGTGTTGCTCTGCACCTTCTTGTAACCCATCTGTACAAAATGTTTTGTAGGCCAAAGGTTAAATCTCCACCTCAAGATACTTTACTGAAGCTGGAAAAGGAGCAAACTTTCAATGAACTATCCCAAGAGAGTTCAATGTTTGTTTTTAAGCTGGGTTTAGCCAAGTTACAATGCTGCCTCTTGATGAATGGGCTTGTTGTTGATGTTAACGAGGTACACTTGCTCAAATTTCTTGTTGATTCCATCTTCCTCCATTACCTTTTCCACTTGTTCATGTTTTATGGCTGAGGTAAAATTTCATTAAACTTGTTATTAGACTTGCTGTCAATAGCAGTGTAATTAATCTCGCCCTGTACTGGACCACCAGCGTACCGATTCGGCCAATGTTCTGGGATGTTCCGTTGGTACCGGCCGGTACCGTACCGGTCCATAAATATATTTTTTTAAATGTCAAATATTGGTTTTTTGGATATTAAACATAAATTGGGACTAAAATCATCAACTTTAATGTTCGGTGATTTGTTTTTAAGTTGTGAGGCTTTATTTTATATGTCCAATGTAAATTTTTTTGTTAAAAAATGTATATTAATTTTAGTGATAAATCCGAAATGGTACGCTGGTACACACTGGTACTAGTACGTATTGTACCAATAACAAAATCGGTACGCTTACCGGTAAGAGATTGATAACTTCGGTCAGTAGTAGAGAGATGGTTTTTACATTGGCACCTTTATGTTCTCCTGCGGTAGTTAGCGCCGGAGTTATGGGTGTTAGTCATATAAGAGCATCTCCATTAAATCTTTTAAGAGCCCATTCAGTGTCATACGTTAGCCCTTTTGTTAGCTAGCCTACAAAATGTTTCTCCATTAAATTTGTGAGTCCCATTGTACTTTTGTAGGTACAAAATAGTCTCATTTTTTGGAATCCTTGTAAATGTAGCTAGCCATCGAACAAGGAAGAGAGAGACCGAGGAGAGATAGAGAGAAAAGAGGAGACAGGGAGAGGAGGGGCCATTGTAGTTTTTAGCTTTGTTGTTGTCTCTGTACACTTTTCACACACTTCTCACATCCAATGGAGCACTCATTCTCTCTTTAAACTAGCAACCATGAACTTATAAAATTGGGTCCCACTTTTCGCTGATAAAAACATTTAGCTACACCAATGAAGATGCTTTGAGACAAGGCTTTTACTCTGGTTTGTAACATTTCATATGGCTAGCTACTTTTCTTCTCTGTTACTGGTGGTCCCAGAAATTGATTCTTTTGGCCTTGATATTGCAAAAATCCTTGTATAACCAAATGTAAACGGCGAGCCTTCACAGTTGATCTCTGGTATAATCTGTACATAGTCTTCTTCAGTGACACTGTTTATTTATTTTTGTTTTTGGGGATTTACTATCATCAGGATGCTCTTATGAATGCCATGAATGATGAGCTCCCAAGAATACAGGAACAAGTTTACTATGGCCAGATAAATTCTCACACTAATGTGCTTGACAAATTTCTGTCAGAAAGTGGGGTTCCACGTTATAACCCACAGGTACTATATGGGGATTTCTTTGTAATGTTTGCTGAAATGTATGCAGTGTTATTTCGGCTTTATTGTTAACTAGGTTGCTCCATGCTATTTTGCTTTTGTAGATTATTGCGGATGGCAAGGTGAAACCGAAATTTGTTTCTCTGTCTAGAGCTATGGTTGGAAAGGATTTTGTCCTAAATGATGTCGGTTACTTGCACTCTCCCGAAAGTAAGCTGCACTAGAGCTAAAGCCCTTGGCCTCCTATGTTAACTTCTGTGGAGTTGCTGAATCTGACATTTTTTTCCCATATTCTTGCAGCTGTAGATGATTTGAAGCCTGTGACCCATCTTCTTGCCATTGATGTCACATCGAAAAAGGGGATCAAGTTGCTTCGTGAAGGAATACAGTACCTGGTAATAATTTCACAACAAAAAATTCAATCACAAGTCACACTTCTTTCCATGATAATTGGCATTTCTTCTGTTATCAGTATCATCATCGCAAATGCTAATGCTGATAATAAGGTATTATTATGTTATTATTACTAACTAGTTATTACTATGTACTGCAGACAGATGGTTCTAAAAATGCTCGGGTAGGAATGCTGTTTAATGTCGATCCAAGTGTGGGTTTTCCTAGTCTCCTTTTTGTGAAGGCATCTGAAGTTGCTGCATCGTCATATAGGTATTCCAGTCCTACCCTGTTTTCCTCATGGGCATCTGAATGGTAAAAGATTTGCTTCTTTCTGAATGTGGTGTGGTTTTGTGGCATCATGCAGTCATAAGAGAAAGGTGTTGGATTTTCTGGATAAACTGTGTGCACTTTATGAGCACGAATTCATGCTTGCGTCTTCTGTAGTTTCTGAAGGCAATCAAGCATTTATTGATAAGGTCTGTGATATAGCTGATGCAAATGGTTTACCATCCAAGGGTTTGAGAGCAGCTCTCTCAGAATTTTCAGTTGACAAGTTGAGAGGACATTTGAACAAGGTACCTCGCTAAGCCTCCTTTGGGCTTGTGGACCTTAACTTCTAATCATATAAGTTCCTTCTTTCTCTTTTTCCAATTTTTTTGGATCGATGTTAGTCTCTGTTATCAATAGCACCAACTTTATAGTTTCCTTTATTATTTTGTATTATTTCGTCCTTTCCTAGTTCATTTGCAGTATCAAGAATGTTACTGTTCAATGCCCTCATGATTTATTCAGCTTAAGCCTCATAGAACTGAAGTATTTGTCCAGTTATTCAAGTGAAATAATTAAAGCTTAATCTGCTAAAATACACCACGCTGATCAATGTCTAGAAGACAAAAAGGGGAGTGTTCAAGCTCAAGCTCTACTGAAAAGGCCATTGTTCTTTTTCTTTTCCTTTTTAACTCTCTGCAACTATTGAGATTACCTTTTCCCTTGTTCAAGTGTTGCTAGTTTTCTCAAGTGTTGCACAGTTAAGTTGTTGCATATCTCCTATGCCATTTTGTGTGAACCAGTGACAACTGTTATCTATCATTTGCAAGATGAATTGAATGCAAAATGTATGTGCTAAAATTTACCCTCCAAAATGTTTCACAGGTGGGACAATTTTTATACAGGCAATTTGGCCTTGAATCTGGCAGTAATGCAGTCATTACTAATGGAAGGGTGAGGTTAATATGGTCTGCTTCTGATCAATTGAATTGTAGTTTCATTGAATATATTTGTATTGAGAAGTATACTATTTGTCAATTTTCCAAGAACATTCTAGGGTTCCCTGCATTTAACTACATTTGGCATATAGGTGATCCACCTTGGCAACGACACCTTTTTGAGTCATGATCTACATCTTTTAGAATCTGTGGAATTCAAGAACAGAATAAAACACATTGTGGAGGTCATTGAAGAAGTGGAATGGGAGGACATTGATCCTGACGTACTAACAAGGTTTGTTGATTGTACTCATTATTTGTTATCCGTTTCTCTCTCTTATTATCAATTTGAGTTCCTATGGATTGACGCATTCAGCTTTTTCTGGGTTTGTGCCATAACATTCACTGGAGGTTGTTGGGAATGCCAATCCTAAGTTGATGCATTGTAGAACAAGCCATATTCATTTTATCCTTACTGCCTCAGAAATGAAGCTTGGCCACCTCTCACACTAACTGTTACCAAATTTATTAGTGGAGCGCATTGATGTTACTCTCTCTCTCTCTCTCTCTCTCTCTCAACCTAATATCCTAGTCCTATCTATGGGCAGTTCTTTCACTGATGTATAGTAGTTGATTCATTTTCCCCCTTTTGATCAATGTATAAAATATGCTGAAGTAGCATCTAATTTCTCAATACCAGTATCCCATAAATGTGGCCTTATTGGAGAGAGAGGCAGTTAGAGGGGTATTCTATGTTGGTGTAGAATGGAACCTATAAACTCATTGTCATTTATTCGTGTAGAATGGATGCAATTCTCTCAACTATTGTCGTTCATTTTCCTTGAGGAAAAGAGAATGTTGTATGTTGTTTTTATTGTGATATTTGACGATTAGGATAATGTCATTTGACTAGTAAAATCGTATCAAGGAAGACGAAGAACTCTTGTGATTTTTGGGAAGAGAGTGTGCGGATTGTCACTCAACCCAGAGTTTACCTGCTTATTAGATAGGGTGGGTACTTATCTTTGACTCATTTGGAATCATGTTATCAACCAGGGTGATGTATGATATTTTTAGGAATCTTCAGACTATAGTTGCCTAATGTTAATTTGGTGGCAGGCATCCATTTAGGAAACCTTTAGGTTTAGAATTCTAAGAGGTAGAAAGAATTTAGGGCTTTAAAGAGGAAAAGGGTTGAAATTTGTTGAAATTGGGAGCAGTTAATTTTCTACGACCTCCCGTAGAGCCATGGGTAGGGGCTATGTTACATAAACTCGGGTATGAGTATCAGCTGCAGGTAGGTGTCTAAGTGTAAGATTATCTAATTTCCACATCAAGGACACAGGATGCACCGAAATATTCACATTACTTAGTGTTTCATGTATTTTCTCAAATAAACAGTGGTTAAAAAGCGTCGAAAGGCATTTAATGCAAATATAGGAGTTCCACGACATTCAAACTACAAAACATGCATGCTAGGTGAATGTCCTACTAAATATGTCCTACACGGATCCAGTACACTTATCGATTGTGAGCGTCTGGCTTTGCACATGTGTTTTTGTACATTTTCAAGGGGGTCCATGTAATATAGGGTAGGGGGAGAGAGTCATTTTCAAGCGTCATAGATGGTGCAGGAAGGAGAATTCAAAGGCCTCTTTCCTCTATATTTTCTGATTGGTAGTGGATAGAGAGGCATTATTGCTTGTTACTTTAGGTGCGTTGGAGTTGTGCCTTTCGGGGACATTGCTTGGAGGGGACGACGTGATGGAAGACCGGGAAATGAAACATCTTGTTCATATTCGTACTTTACTGCTTTCAAAGGCGTGAGAAGAAGAGGAAGAGGGGGAAGAGAGAGGGGGGGGGGGAGGGGGGGGGGGGGGGGGAGATTGATATCATGTGGTAGTGGTAGAAAGAGTGATAGATAGATTTGAGGTGAAGTCTTATTGTAGGGTCCACTGGTCTAGTGGAGGCAATTTTCCGTGGAAAGGAATGTGAACGATTGGAGCTCCTTCTAAGGGTGATTTCTTTATTTATGTGGAATGCAACTCATGACAAGATTTTGATGATTGGCAATCTAATAGTAAGATGCCGGTTGATAGGGCATTGGTGTTGCCAGCAATTGTGACCATGAGATGGCCGATCATTCATCTTCTAATGCATTGCAAGGTGGTGGATGCATTGTGGAGTTTGATCCTAGCTTGTTTCGCAATGCATTGAATCTTCCAAAGGGATGTGGCGGGGCTTCTTGATAGCTGTTGGGGAGGAAGGGGTGGATGGAACAGAAGGAAGGGTAATAGCCGATGTGGTTTTTAGATCTTGCACGATATGTGTCGTTCCTTTCTCATTTTCTGACATAAGCTGTATTGTCCTCTCTTTTGGAGTTGTTCAGCATCATTCCTTTGCACCTTTCTCTGTCACTATTTCGTTTTTCTCTAATACCTGCACAAATAATATTGTGGTCAGTGTAATATTACGATATCGTATTAGTTTCTTGTGTTGTTACTGTTGCTTATAACAAATACTTGCTTTGCAAGAATCTTTTTGCATTGGTAGTGGAATCTATTTTGTTGTGAACTTGGCAGAATCATGTTTGACGTTATTTTTGTTATGCATTTTTCACTTATCTTTTCTTGTAACTGACAGAGGATGATGTTTTTTTTCCTTTCTTTGCATATTTTTTGCTTGCAGCAAATTCATCAGTGATATTGTAATGTTTGTCTCGTCTTCAATTGCTACGCGTGATCGAAGTTCTGAAAGTGCTCGTTTCGAGATTTTGAATTCAAAATACAGGTGCGGATTATTTTATTTTAGACTTTAGGGCAGTTTTCATCCACTTTAAATTTCTTCTGCGGGATATGCCACATTTCATGTACATAGTTGATTATAATAGTTTTCATCCCTTCTTCGGAAATTTGTTACTAGGAGAGATACAAACGCAGTAGAAGTTTATTTTGCCAATCTAATATTTTTAGATCCTAAACTAGTTTTGTTAGTTTTTTTGCTTATATGGTTACATGCTGATATATTTGAAGAGATAAAAATAAGAATATGACGAATCACGATGTTTATGTAGGTAGTGGAAGTGTCAAGTGATACATTTAATGGAAAAAACACAGGTACTACGTGAAGTTCCCATAGTAATAACTTGTTATTAGCTTGATTAGTCTACCAATTTCTCTGCCCCACCCATTCCTAGCTTAGCTTATTCCATAATCAGTCCCCCAGGTGAAAAGGAACGCTTTGATTTGTGGACCACTATTTATACTTTATATGTTACTTTCAGACATTGATGTGAACTAATTATCCTGTAACGAAGGTCCTTACGAAGTGAAGTTTGCTCAAGTCAACAGCCTAGGTAAGCCAAAAAAAAAAACTCAAAAAGAAATTGATCTTAGACTTGTTGCCTTAGTTGCACGAAGCAGGAGCGGGATAACATAGAAGCTTCCAAGGTTGGGTGCACGAAAAGAACGTATACATATATCACAAAAATAATGTACCATAGAATATATATACTTCAAACCTACAATTAGGGAGTAAAAATATGGGCCAAACCACCATAAGTATAAGAAATGAGCTAGTCTTGCAGTTTATGGTTTTCTGTTGAAGATATAATGACTTGGGCTTGGTAAGTCCCTAATTTTATACAAGGATCATACAGAATATCCCATAGTTGTTAGGAGCGTGCTCCAATCTCGATGGGAATGGGTCCTGTCAAGCTCCTCAGTTGGGAGTGCGGTAGCAAGAGCCGACTCCTAAGGTGGGAGCGGCACCACTTTAGGAGCTCCCTTCTACTAAGCTTGTTGCTCATCAAATATTGTGTTATAAGTTTTTATCCTCCATGAAGTGGACATGGCTGATTTTTGGACAAAAAGGTCAATATGCGGAGAGGTCGTGTTAAAAAAGGGAATGCGGCTGATGAAGAATTAAGGTCTAGCTACGGTGTTTCCACCAGAACTCATTTTTGAATTTGTATATCGCCTAAGGGTGAGATATTCCATCGGTGGTTACCGTGGTTATATGTGCATGGACACATCAGAATTTGGATTGACATATTCAGTTGGTAATTAATTTAGTGCAGTTATCTAGACTTTTTATCCCAATTTCCCTTGTGTGCTAGACTAACTAATACCACATCTTGTTTGTAGTTTTGCGAATTTTGAAAATTGGGGCATGCTTTCTATAAGGCAAGAAAATGCCAAAACGACACTCTTTTCTAGGCACATTTCAGACATTTCAATACGCTTTCACATAACTTGTATACATTTTCACATCTATCAACACTCTTTTTCAACCTTAACGACGGCCCAATTGTTTGTTTTGAACATTTTTCTTAAATATTGTTACTTAGACCTTTGTTGCCGTTATTGGCTTCTCAAGTTTTCAGCCTTCTCCCATCTCTTAACATATTGAGCTTCTCATATAACTTGCTGATATTGCTTTATGTTAACGTTATATGTGTGTAGGACTATAACTAGATTAGGTTTAGGATTTGTTTCCCTATGTAAATAGAATAGTAGATTAGTTAAATTAGGTATCGTTTTACTTGTATAAATATTACACGTGATGAATAGAAAAATTCATTCGAGATTATCAAATCTAATATAGTATCAAAGCGGTTCCTTAGTTTTTTCTTGTTGAGTTTTCTCAACACTCCACTGAAACCCTAACCCTCATCTCTACAATTTGACCTAGTCTGACCTAGCTGCCGTCGCTGCTTGTTGTCGTCGCCACTTGCTGCCTCTCTTGCCGTCGTCATCCTCGTTGGTGCAGTCTGTTGTTGAGATCGCAATTGCGATCTGAGCTCTCTCTCTCTCGTGATCTGAGTTCTCTCTCTCACCCGCGATCTGCATTCTCTCTCTCTCAATATGAGTTCTCGTCGACACTGCCCATTTTTTCCGCGCCACCTATTCTTGCCAGCGCCGCCTGTTCGCTGGTCCTCTAGTTTGGGTTTGTGCACCTTTGGTTTGCTGCCTGTGTTCTGGTTCTTTGGTTCTCTGGCCATCTGTGGCTGTTCCCTAGATATTGTGTACCTCTGTTACACGATTGAACTCTCTCTCCTATGTGGCTGTCCGCTGGCTATTGGGTATCTCTGTTCCACAGTTTTTGTACCTCTGTTCGCTGAATATTTGCCTTCTGTTTTTTGGGAGACATGATAGAGCTGGGTTTGTGTAATTGTGTTGTCACATATTATTTGAGATATGGCTACAGATCCCAAACTTGTTTACGTTGGTTTGTCTAGTTCTAAAGAAACTATGAGTCACTATGACCGACCCAATGAGCGGACCTTTGACAACACTCTATTGGAATATCTGTGAAGCCTGAGGAATGTCCGAGTTTATAGAGGGCCCTGTTCTTCCTCCCAGTGAGAGTGAGCCCTTTAAGTGCGTTAACTCATGATCGGGTCGACCAGGCCAGATCATGAGTTCACTAGGCATGGGACGAGGAAAAGAGAAGGCCCCGTTTGTTAAACTTCTTCGTAACTGGGGATTCGTAAGGTGGTGGGATTAGAATGGAATTCATAATACCAAGGGATTATTAAAACCAGTGTTGTATGTTTGTTTATACTCGGGATAGGATTAATAGTACATGGTTTGTGTTTGTTTGCAAAGGGGGTGGATGGGATTAAAATATGTATTTTCCAAATTTGCCCTCACCTTGACCTTCCAAAAGAAACGAAAAATAATGTCTATGGCCAACAAAATAAAAAATAAGCAATCTTTTTATTTATTTATCTATTTTAAATTTCTATAAGTATGAAATCTTTTACAAATAATTATTTGTAAATAAAAAATCAACATTTGTCATATCTATACTGGATTTTCAGAACCATACAATCCTCCATCTCTTTGTCATAACCTACCATAGTGAGTAATCAGTCAACTACATGAGAGGTGGATTATACCCCTTAATAAAGAGCAGATAAAAAAATAACAAGATAATTCATTCTCAACACTTTTTTAAATGAAACCCATTTCTAAATAAAGGGAGCAAAATTATGCTCAGAATTGTTATACTGTCCAAACAATTTTTTTTGGTTTAAGCTAAAATATACCGATGTTAACAAAATTATTATTTTTGTTACTTAATTATAAAAAATAAAAAAATCTAACATTGAATAACTAAATTAGGGGCAAATAGGTCAATAAATTTAATACCATGGGATAGGATTATCAATACCTGGTCCCCCCAGGTATTAAGAATGTGGGCTAATGGTGGGATTGGCTATCCCATGGGTTTCACAATCCACCCATTTTTTGCCAACACAAACACCCAATTAGGAGTCCCATGGGTTTCATAGTCCAAGGGATAGAGTGTGAAGGGTTAACAAACATGGCCTAAATCTCAGAAATCTTTAGTGATTACTTGGTTATTTACCTTGATGAGCGATGATATTCGTCACACCTTTTTACTTCTGGATACCACGTATAGGATTTAGACTACTGCAGCCCAAACCTACTCGCAACACGGTAATGATGCACAGTATATCAGGACTTTCAGGCTGTTTATACTGAAGATGTGACATCCCGTACCACATCGAAAGTTTACATGGGTGACCTTACGTATATAATGAACCATGTATGCTACTACTAGTAACTTGGGTTTAAGCATTTTGGGCTACGTGGTTAGGCTCCGACAAGTTATTGGACTAGTAGTATTCATGGGTTGTTACAAATGGTATCAGAGTAACCCCCGTACACGATCAAGTGTAGGGCCAGGACTTTATTTGGTCACTAGGGAACAAACGTGGGGTTAGGCGGTGTTGACTTTAGTGTTCGACTCCTTGCGAGGGCGCAAGGTCTTAAAGATGGAGAGATTGTGATATCCCGTCCCACATCAAAAGTTTACATGGGTGATCTCGAGTATATAATGAACCATTTATGCTACTACTAGTAATTGGGTTTAAGCATTTTGGGCCACGTGGTTGGGCTCCAACAAGTTATTAGGCCAGTGGTATACTTGGGGTGTTACAAAAGATGCTGTAACTTGGATTAAAAGAGTAGAGAAAGAGCGAATTTATGACTTTCTTGCTGGCATAGATATGGAATATGATCAGATACGTGTACAGGCGTTGGGTCGTGTTCTGTTTTCGTCTTTGGGAGAGGCTTACGCCATTATCCAGCAGGAGGAGGGTCGGAGGGGTGCTATGGTGCACACTTCTCCTTCTAATTGTTCTGCCTTGCTTGCCACCCCTTCACTGGATGGTAAGTTCCAATCTAGTGCTAGTAGTGGGTTGTGAGTCTCTCAAGTGTGACTGTTGCAATAACATCGGTCATACCAAAGATTTTGTTGGAAGTTACATGGCCGTCCCCCCCCGGCGGTGGGCAAGGGGGCAAACTCGGTTGTCGTGGTCGTGGCTCCGGACATTCTCAAGTCTAGGCCCATGTTTTGGAGTCTGTTCCTGTCACCTTGCAGAATTCTAGGTTCAATACTGGGGTTCAAGCCTCTTCTGATTATGTTGGTGGTTTTTCTCGGGGGAAATACAAGCTCTACGGCGTCTTATGGCTCAAGCTGATTCTCCATCTACCATAGCTTCTACTTCCACAATAGCTTCCACATCATTCAATTTTGCTCACATAGGTATTCCATTTAGTGCACTTACTGCCTCTTCTGTTGTTCCCTGGATTATAGATTTCGGTGTTTCCGATCATATGACAGGTTGTTCTTCCGTATTTGATTCTTACTCTACTTGTTTTGGTAAGGAGAAAGTTAGAATAGCCGACAAATCATTCTCTGCTATCTTGGGAAAAGGTTATGTGTGCTATTCTCTCTCCTTGTTTCTTTCGTCAATGTTACATATTCCCAATTTTGCTACTAACCTTTTATCTGTTAGTAACATTACTCTCTTGTGCGGCAAATTTAAGTTGACCTCTTCATCAGTTTGATATAAAATGCATTTCTTCATGGTGAGTTAGAAAAGGAGGTATATATGGATATACCACTAGGTTTTCCTTCCTGAAAGGTGTGCAGGTTGAAAAAAGCCCTTTATGAGTTGAAACAGTCACCTACAACATGGTTTGACAGATTTTCAAAGGTTATGTTGCAATTCAGATAAAAAGTCATGCTGATCACACTATGTTTATCAAAGGAAGTGCTGGTAAGATCGCTGTCCTTATTATTTATATTGATGATATAATAATGACAGGCAATGATATGAATGAGATTCTTAGTCTCAAGTTTAGTCTGGCTCAAGAATTCGAGATTAAGGATTTTGGATCACTACAGTACTGGGAATGGAATTGGTAAGGTTTGATCGGGATATTTTTTTCTCCCAACGGAAGTACATCCTTGATCTATTGGAAGAAACAGGTATGCTAGGTTATAGACCTGTAACTTCCCCTATTGAGGTAAATGATCAATTCAATGGAGATTCGGGGGGAACGCACTGATAAGGAGAGATATCAACGTCTAGTGGGCCGACTGATATACTTAGCCCACGCTCGACCATATGTTTCTTATGCAATGGGCATTGTTAGTCAATACATGCATGATCCTCACGCGTCACACTTGGATGCAGTTTATCGTATTTTGAGGTATCTCAAATCAGCTCTAAGAAAAGGGATCTTGTTTTCTAATTACGGTCACTTACGGTTGGAGGCATTCACTAATGTCGACAAGGTTGGTTCTGTGGATGATAAATGTTTTACTTCTGGCTACTATACTCTTCTTGGGGGAAATTTGGTTACATGGCGAAGTAAGAAGCAATCAGTGGTCGTCAGGTCTCGCGCAGAAACTGAGTATAGAGCTATGGCTCATGGAGTTTGTGAGTTTTTATGGCTCCAAACCTTGTTACGTGATTTGGAAATATCTGATAATGGTCCGATAAAACTCTACTGTGACAACAAAACTGCCATAAACATTGCTCATAATTGTATTCAACATGACAGAATGAAGCATATTGAGATTGACACACACTTTATTAAGGAAAAGCTAAGTGATAGGTTGATATGTATGCCTTTTGTGAAATTTGAAAATCAGTTAGCCGATATCTTCATGAAAGGGTTGGAAAGCAAGAGTTGCTATCCCATTGTGTTCAAGTTGGGCTTGATTGATATTTTCGTACCAACTTGAGGGGGAGTGGTAAAGTTATATGTGTGTAGGACTGTAACTAGATTCAGTTTAGGATTTGTTTCTCTATGTAAATAGAATAGTAGATTAGTTAGAGTTATAGTTAATTATGTCTCATTTTACTTGTATAAATATTACACGTGGTGAATAGAAAAATTCATTCGGGATTATCAAATCTAACACTTTCCTAGTCAAAGGTGCACCAAAGCTAAACCAACTGCACACTTAATTTTGCATTGTGTTGGATATGGGTTGAGATTGAGGTGCAATCATGGCACTTTAATCAGTAGGAGATAACGTGTAGGTGTCTTAATTCTCACATCCAGCATTGCTCTCTTTAGCTTTTCTCGATGTTTTATCTAGATGACCTTATTAATTTGCTGAATCAGTAAGAGAGCATAATTTTATCTGTTGATCATTTAACTGATATGTTGAACATATTTTATTTTGCAAGTATTTTTTTATTTCTAGCGTGTCCCATTAGTCACTGTTGTCTTTTGGCTTCCCTCACATTGTGGCATCAAGTACTTCTCTCACTTTTTTGTACATTTCTTGCTTGTCGAGTGCCTAGAATTTTCAATTGGCGGAAATTGATTTCTTTTTATTTTTTGTTGGCTGTGTGCAGTGCAGTTATTCTTGACAACGAAAATAGTAGCATTCATATTGATGCTGTCATTGACCCTTTGAGCCCTTCTGGTCAAAAGTTGTCTTCACTTCTTAGGATTCTGTGGAAATCCGTTCAGCCAAGCATGAGGCTTGTACTTAATCCACTGGTGAGTTTGTCCTCATTAGTATATATCAAAACCCTACTTCTTGCACTATGAGGCTGTGAACGCTGCATATTTTCATTTGATGATGCTAATTCTCTCTCTCTCTCTCTCTCTCTCTCTCTCTCTCTCGCTCGTGGGCTTATGCTCTTATTTGTTATATCTCCACCCTTTCCATAGTTCTCTCCAATGAAAGTGGGGGATAGACAGCCATCACCAAACGGGGACACAGACCCTGTACCTTAGCATTCGAGAGTGGCGGGAGATATTAAAGTGAGCTGCTGGTGGTTTACCACTTATACTCATCTCGATTATCCTGATGTCTACACAACAATAGTGATAGTTGTCCTTACCCTAAATTACACGTGGACCTTCCAAACAATCCCTGTAAACTATTTGAAACAAGTTTAGTTGGTAAAATTCCATACCACTTTTTACTCTGCTCTAAACCAAGTGAACTATTTGAAACCCTTTTAAGCCTTATAACCAATTTATTCTGTTTCATGCTAAAGCGAATCCTTGACTAAACTTGTTAAAGAATCATTTCTTTCTATGTCACTCTTGTTCATGTCTTCTGAAGACAAGAAGGAAACGTAGGATTGGGTGGGTGGGTAGTTCCAAAGTAGAGGTGTTGAGTTGTGATTAATGTTTGATATCTCATTGTTGGTCTGTTAACTTGTGCAATTTTGTAGTGAAAACAAGGTGCTTGTATTTTCTTCATTCTTACTGATCAACTTCACGCATAATTTAAGAGTGAAAGTCTTATGCAGATTAGTTGTCACATGTTTTTTGTTCTTTTCTGCCTATGTAGATGACAAACTATAATTTCCATTCTGTTCTGCCTTGACAATAAGATAGGTAAAGATTTGTGAACAATGAAAAAGAAATAGCCAAAGAGAGAGGATAAATTTAGTGGTTGGGTGTGAAGCTGACTTGGTTGCAGCTACTATGTTATTATCTCTGTTGGTTTGTAAAAGATGAGTGTTGGTAATTATTTTTATAGAGCTTTTACACTTTACAAGTGCGTCTAAGATGTTGCACTGGGACTGGGAGACACTCTAAGTACTTGACTATATGGCATTCTTACACCAACAGACAACCCTTGGATGGTCAATATAGATGCACTGTTAATTGTGCGTAATTTCTTATCGTGGGATCACTGTTGCAGTAATTTTGTCAAGACTGATTTAATGGGAATCAATTTGTTGGTCAATTCAAATTCTTTTGGTTATCTTCAAATTATGATCGGTTGATGACTCATTACAGAACATTGTAAGCCAAGAGTATCACTTGTTAAGCCCACCATTTTGGTAATGTTTTCGATGTTCAACTCGGGTGAGATTTATGGCACTTTTTATGTCAACTGTTGTTTAGCACATACGCCTTGTTTAGCAGCTTTAATTACTGTCATACTGGAACGGAAATTGAGAGTCATAAGATCACTTTATTGGATATTGTATATGGTTTTATATACGCATATGCATACAAAAATATAAACCGTTTTACCAAATAATACCAATATAACAAACCAGTATATTGTATTTGTATATAGTACAATGAAATCAATAAAACAGGTCGATTTGTTTTCCCCTGGATGGAGATTCTAAAATGATATTGCTACATCAATTACGCAAATAATAATAGAAACAAAACTGAATCTTTCTGACAGTGAATCGTAGTGGATCACGAATCGAATCACGAGATTCCCTTATTTTCGAATTCAAAAGCAAGCTTTGGATCGAATTGGGTGAAAGTCATATGTTTTCGTTGAATTGATGGTGGCTCACATGATTCTAACAACCATAGCTTCTTGCTTCTTGTATACTTGTTTTGTATGTTATATCTCTTAGCTGCTTCTGTCTCCCATATTGTAGAACATTTTTTCTCAGATGTCCCTAGAAGGGATGACTAAGAATTATGGATGATAAAATGTTTTTCAATGAGCTAATATACTACTGATTTCTTGGCAGAGTTCCCTGGTTGACCTTCCTCTGAAGAATTACTACAGATATGTGGTACCCACGATGGTAAAATTAATGCATTTGGTTCTTGTCGACTCCTTTGTTTGAGTTGTTATACTTGGTGTCTCAGTTTCTCATGATATTGCAGGATGACTTCAGCAATACTGATTATACAGTGTATGGCCCCAAAGCCTTCTTTGCCAATATGCCATTATCCAAAACCCTCACCATGAATCTTGATGTTCCTGAGCCTTGGCTTGTTGAGCCTATCATTGCTGTGTAAGCATTTCTACCAAATACTTAAGCTATTGTTGTATTCTACAAAATATCTATAATGCACATTTCACTTTCAGCAGCATGTGTGTATCTTTCTGCTTTGTACTGTTATTTTTGTTCATTTTTTTTTTTTTGTTTTAAATGTTTCAGTCATGACCTGGACAATATATTGCTTGAGAATCTTGGCAAGCAAAGGACACTGCAAGCAGTGTTTGAACTTGAAGCTCTTGCTCTTACTGGTAGATTCACAAGCCTTCTGGAACCAAGCCTTTTGATGCTTGCATCTAACTTTTACCGCATTCGTACATTTTCCATTTTGTTTCATGTGTATGCAAGTATCTACAATATTATTGGTAATCTATCCCCTAAAAATTCTAAAAATTTATTTGTGGGATTCAATTCAAGTAGTCTTATCTTAGTCCTTGAATTTTTTGTTTTTTGTTTTTATATTTTTTCTGAAGCCAACCAAATATAAGTAGGTGGATGCTTAAAAAGAAGAAAACAGTTATACAAATTTATTGTACAGAAAAGCAAAGAATATCTAATTGTGATTAGTGCATTTTTGTCGATAATAAATTTGTTTCTCTGAGTTTGTCCACTTCCGAATGAAGTTCTTGGCTCCACCCTGAAGACAGAATGGTGGTGGTCTTCCATTACCGTAAATTGCATAACCGTTTTCCTTGATGAACTATTATTACAGGTCATTGTGCAGAGAAAGATCATGAACCTCCTCGAGGTCTTCAACTCATCCTTGGAACTAAGAGTACGCCACACTTGGTTGATACCATTGTGATGGCCAATTTGGGTTATTGGCAAATGAAAGTTTCTCCCGGGGTTTGGTATCTGCAGCTTGCTCCAGGTAGAAGTTCTGAGCTCTATGATTTGAAAGAAGATGGTGATGGAAGTCAGGGACTGCATTCATCAAAACGAATCACCATAAATGATTTGCGGGGTAAATTAGTTCACCTGGAAGTGGTAAAGAAAAAGGGAAAGGAGCATGAGAAACTGCTTGCTCCTAATGATGAGAACAGTATGGAAGGGAAGAAAAAGGTGAGCACTTGTTATTTAGTGAACTGGGTTACTAGATGATTTCCAAGATGTTAGGCCTTAAATGAACATTTTTTGAGCACTTGGACAGGGTAACCAGAACGGCTGGAACTCTAATTTATTGAAATGGGCTTCTGGTTTTATTGGTGGAAGTGAGCTGTCAAAGAAGAGCGGGAGCACTATGGTGGGGATTTTCTCTTCTTGTAGTTTAACTAAAAATCACTCCTCCTCCTCCCCTCCCCTCCCCTCTCTTGCTTCCACTATGTGCATATTTGTATATATGTATATATGAGCGTGATATATTGTCCTTTAGGAGCATGGAAATGGCTTGCGACGTGGAAAAAAAATTAACATATTTTCGATAGCTTCTGGGCACTTGTAAGTTTCTTCTCCCTTTCTCCATTCGTTTTTTTTTTTGTCTGTAGTTCTGTCTTGAGGTTTACTGTTTGAAAGGCTTCTTAAGGATTATTAAACCTTTTCAAATAATCTTCTTAGAAGTTTTTGCATTTTGTTGCAAGCATCGAAGAATAACAAAGGATAGGGAGATTAATTTCCCTATAGAGTTGAATATGTTTGTAGCATATGTCAAGTCTCTCAATAAAAATCCATCTGAGCTATCTGCCTCCCATGTACTGCTGAATGGATGGTGTAATTAACAAATGCGATGGATGTTGAATTTCCTGATGTAAGGTGGTAGTTTAGCTGAATCTTTAATCCATTTTAGGGCTGTTAAAAGTTAAGTAGGACTCCTTTTTAAGTTATTAGCGTCATCTTAAGATGTGTAACTTCTGGTATATGTTTAGACATTGATGCTTCCTAGTAGAATTAACTATTTGACACCTACTCGAATAACCTGGTCGATGTGCTCATATCTAGTCAGATTCAGCAATTTATTCATTCAACCAAGGAAGGATAGGTAAACCATAATGAAGGGCATTGGAATTTTGCCCACTTTGTTGAAGAGGTTATTTGAACTTTTGGTTGGCTAGCATTTGCATCTAATCCTTTTTTGTAGGACATGAAATGGATTTCTTTTTGTTTTTGGCCAAGAAGAGCCTTTGGCATTCTTTTTTCCCCTTGTTCAAGGAATTCATTTCTTCTTTAGCGGCCTCATTTGTTCACGTATCAATATTGTATATTCTATAGTTGCATACCTGTATGTTTGCACTTGTTACAGGGCTTTCCTTTTTCTTTTCTGCAGATATGAACGATTTTTGAAGATCATGATCCTTAGTGTTCTGAAGAACACCCGTCGACCAGTAAAGTTCTGGTTCATAAAGAACTATCTTTCTCCTCAATTCAAGGTTCTAATACTTTTATTCACCCTACTTCTGTTGTTGTTCTGAACTTTTGATTTATCATGATAGTACACCGGTGGGTATACTCATATGGTCTAACATGCAAATGATCTTTTGTTCATGACTTCTTATACAGGACGTAATTCCTCATATGGCACGAGAGTATGGTTTTGAATATGAATTGGTTACATACAAATGGCCTACTTGGTTAAACAAACAGAAAGAAAAGCAGCGAATCATCTGGGCATATAAAATCCTGTTCCTTGATGTTATTTTCCCCATTTCTTTAGAGAAGGTCTGTCTTCAAGCATAAAATGACACTGCTCCTTTGTTGCTCATTTATCTTCAAAATGTCTGCCTGCTTCACATTTATGTCGGTAGTTTTACATGTATTATACATGTTTTGCAGGTTATATTTGTTGATGCTGATCAAATAGTCCGGGCAGATATGGGAGAACTCTATGACATGGATATAAAAGGAAGACCTCTGGCTTATACTCCATTTTGTGACAATAATAGGGACATGGACGGCTATCGATTTTGGAGACAAGTATATATTTCTGTTTTTTCTTTCCCTTCTTTTGTTTCTCATTATTTCTTGCGGGTCCAGGTCTTTTTGGTTGCTGCTGCTTAGGCCAGTTTTAGATTTTTTCTTTACAAAATCAGTGTCACCTTTTTTGGTGCTGACCTGCTGTTTAATTTTATTTACCTATTATTGAAGATAAAATTCCCTTGGCTTCTGTCGAACAGGGTTTCTGGAAGGAACATTTAAGAGGAAGGCCTTATCATATAAGGTAGGGACGTGCTTTCATTGTATAACTATCAATTGCATCTTTTTCTTATGAAGGGCTGCAATCTAACCTGTATTTCACAACTTGCAGTGCTTTATATGTCGTCGATTTGGACAAATTCCGTGAAACTGCAGCAGGAGATAACCTGAGAGTATTCTATGAAAACCTTAGCAAGGATCCAAACAGTCTTTCCAATCTGGATCAGGCAAGTATCATGTTCAGATTGCAGCTCTTACTGCGATGTGCCTGTTTGTATTTGGTTACCTATGTTATATTCCATCCTATACGTGTTGCCTCATAATGTACAATGCATCTGGATTCCCACACAAGTGGACACTTAATTTTTGTTTTTCTTTCCTTGTAATGCATAATTCTCCTGAACAATGATCTTGTTTCGGAAATGGGGCCTTCACCATAATGATACACGGTTTTCTTTGGTTTTGCTTGAATTGGTTTGGTACTGAAGTTTAGAATAGCACCTTCTCCGAGATACTACGAATACAAAAAATGAACTCGTTCGAAATGCTTTGACGACAAGTTATGCTTAGTACTATGTATTAGAGTTTGTCCCACATTGCTTAATTAATATCTCTAAAATTAATGTATGAGCCTAGGCGGCCTCTATACTCATTGCCAATTGGTTTTGAGTTGGATACTTTAACAGGATATCAGAGCTAGGGTTTTAGAGGGTTTTAGAGGTTTTTGGACAAGACTCTTTTGGTTGACTTCCCCGTGTTTCCTTATGAACTGTTGTTTACCCTCCACGTGCTAGTCAAAGATTGCACATGCAGGAAAATGTTAAAAGAGTTCCTCCCACATTGACAATGATTATCTCTAAATTTGTAGTATACAAGTTTGGGCGGCCTCTCCTCTAACTGCCAATTAGTTTTGAGCTGGATGCTTCAATACTTGTTCAAAAACATGTAAAAGAGGGATATGGGGGAACTGTAGTGCACTTTCCTGTAGTGCGGACAAAACGACATTGTTTTGTCCTTGAAATTATATCGTTTTGATCCTCATGCATTTTGATAATAATTCGTGTAATAAGTTAAAACGATGTAGTTTTGAGTGCAAAGCGGACAAAACTATGTCGTTTTGTCCGCACTACACGCGCACTACGGTAAAGTGCACTACAGCCTCCCTGAATCCGTAAAAGAGGGGATCCATTCCTATGGTACATCCATGATACTTTGGTTGACGTCGATATTTCTACAACCTATCATTTTATCCTAAGAAGCACGGAAACTTCTTAGAAGGGAGCATATTTGTGTCAAATACTGTCAGGAAGTTATTGGCCATGGTTGAGTGCCTATATGTCTTGGATGCTTTGGGATTCAAATCCAACTGCTATTGGTTTTGTCGAGTTGAATGCATCTCTCTGTAATGATTTTGGTTAACAAGGTAGCTGACTTATGTTTATTATCCCGAAAATTTTGCACAAACAATCTCATTCATCCATATGCCAACTTAAAGATAACAAAAAGATCCTTCTGTCAGACTCTCACTTTTGTTTAACAACTCCATCTCAATCCAGGACCTTCCAAACTATGCTCAGCAGACGGTTCCTATCTTCTCACTACCTCAAGAGTGGCTATGGTGCGAGTCTTGGTGTGGTAATGCTACAAAATCAAAAGCAAAAACCATTGATCTCTGCAACAATCCCATGACAAAGGAGCCGAAGCTGCAGGTAAATATAAATTTCTTCGATTCCCTCTACAAACCACACGGTCACCATTAATGGTTCATTTTCTTGCTACTCTTGAAGGGTGCTAGAAGAATTGTTGCAGAGTGGCCAGATCTCGACTTTGAAGCAAGAAGCTTCACTGCAAAAATCTTAGGTGAAGAAGTTGATTCACAAGAGCAGGTTGTATCTCCTAGTCAAGCACAAAATTCAGTTGGTGATGTTGAATCTGAAGACAAGTCAGAGTTGTGAATACGATGTCTGTAGGGGTATAGCTTCTATCATAGTCATAATCTGCCAAGTTTTTAATCTGTGATTGAAGATACGCAATACACGGAGTAGAAGCTTTGACTATCGCTGTGAAGAGAAACTTGCGAGGAAGTTACCTCATTAGAGGAAATGATCTTTTCCCTTTCCCTGAAATCAAATTTTCTCTGTATTTTGTTAGTCAGCAGAGACTGAGGGTGGGGAATGCATGAACGGTGTAGCACGTATTAATTAGCATATTTATAAAGATCGAGACTTGAGGAGATTGTAGACTTCTGCATGGAAGCTTCATTCTTATAGACTAATGGCATGCATGCTTCATCAGGGCTGGTGGGGTGAGGGATAGAGCATTGTTCAGGAATTTTATTATTTGATATCAGAATTTCTTGTGCACAATCTTGATGGAAATGATTAGGAAATTAGATTTGAAAACTTTCAATTTTTGTCCTTGTTGAACTAGATTATGTATTTTGTAGTTTGATTGAATCTAAAGTCCTCCTTTCGTACTCACTCCTTTTTGGGTGTTGTATTTATATCATACAAAAAACGTGAAAAAAATCAAAATGATCTGATGATGATCTTCGTTAAAAAGGTCATTTGTGGCTTGTTTATCAGACAAGACAATCTCAAATGTGGTGTTATCAAGCTGACCTTGAATGTCTTAAGCTAAACAAGTTGAGTACCTACTTGGTTTGAAAGCTATAAAAAAAAAAAATCTTTTTCGGCTAATAAGTTTTTTGGAAAAGAAAGAGATATAACACTCTTGTAAACTCATATTTTTACTTAAGTTTGAATTTTGGAATTTTAATGTTTTAAGTATTTTTAATTTATAATTTATTGTTTTGAAATCATATTATGACACTTATTCTTCCAAATAGATGGAATGGTTGGACTTTTGAACCATTAGAACCTCTATAAATTGTGTTACGAAAGTTACTCGTGATCTTGAGAATTTTTTTTTTTTTTTTTTAGATTTTTAGTCAACTTCGAGCCTATGGATCTTGATGTTGTGTGTGTTAAAATTAGTTTCTCAAAAGACTATAGTTGTAAACAAAGACCTACTCTCTAACTTACAAGGATTAGATCTAACTCAGGACCTAAGAAGTCTGCAAAAAACAAACCCCAAAGTCACTGTCAAGCTACGCCTTTAACGTTTTGCTATCTAGAAACTCAACCTATGTGTCCACCTAAATCACTACATCCATTAATCGAATCACGAAATTGACTATATCAAAATAAAATTGAGATTGAATTGCCACACAAGCCAAGCCTCAATCCTTGGTTTCGGTGACTGGAGAGTATAATTACCAAAATGTATTTTATCCTGTTAATTTTCACATGCGCAATGCGTATACGAATTCAAGTGAAATTTTCAAGAAAAATAAACCAAAGAACGGATGGTTTTCTAGCGATCAATGCTAGGAGCAGCAGCACACGCCTTTTTGCGAATGCTTTTATTTTGCCATGAACGGAGCAAACCCCGAGTATATAACCTCTCTCTCTCTCTCTCTCTCTCTCTCTCTCCAAATGAACAAAATAGGAACAGCAAAAATGACGCAACTCGGCATCCAATCAAACATTGGAAGTGCAAAATAATAACAATATAAAAGCTGAGACTGATGATAAAGGCTTCCCTCTACAAAACAAGACACGTATTCTCAATGATGAATCCATTGATCTCAAGTAAATGAACTAAACAGCAAGAAAAAAATAAAAAAGAAACTGTATAGATCACCAAAATAATTTACCAAGCACACCAAATGGACCTTTGACCGAAGAAGATTTAAGGTCTTCAGGCTCCAGAATTGAATGCCCAAATATTTACTGATCTTTTCCAATAGTTATGGAGGCTTCAAGAGGAGGATTTCTTTTCCCAGCCATTTTAATAGGCAACTATACACATTTTCCACAGCGCGAGTAGTTTGACAGGGTCATAACAGGCTTAAGCCAAGTGACCCTAGAGAAGCAAAATCAAGTGCAAGTACCAGATCTGGAAGTGAAGCAGAACTTGCTACTATGTGTCTGGCCAATTGTCTTGTTTCATGCGTCAAGCCCTGGAAGTGCAAATTGAGTTGCAAAACTTTCAACTCGAGTTCGAAGCTCAGCAATATCTTTGTTGTTCTGAAGACCCTTGAGGAAAGCTTTCTGCAACTTCCCATGTTCTCTCTGGACTGCACTTGTAATCTGTGCAGCTCTAAGGAGAAAGTCTGTCATTGTCTCAAAATCAGCCTCTAGACAACCTCGTGATGTCATAGCAGGAGTACCTGACAGCCCAAAAAAAGGTGGAAAGCTATAATAAAAGCACAAACATCATATAAAGTGCAAAACAAGGACAGTAACTTCTTAAGAGTTTATATCCAATGACTTCACTTACCGATCCTTACACCTCCCGGCGTTATAGTGCCATTGTCGTCGAATATTGCAATTTTATTAAGAGTAATGTGACACATCTCGCAGACCTTCTCGAAATTCTTACCTATGAGAAAGAGCGAGAGAGATGATGAGGACATATTCAGTTGACAAAGCATCAGATTAAAACAACTGTTACATAATCAATAGCAGCAAGCTTACTCTCAACCCATTTACAACTTGAAGCAACTATAGGAACGTACAATGTACCACCAAAAGCAGACAGTAAAGATGAATTCTCGGGGGCCAATTAGTACAAGATAATATCCAATACAATGAAAATGGCATCAAACCGGACATTACAAAAAATTCACAACACAGACATAATCGTAGAAAAAAGCCCAACAAGCCTAACAGCCACAACAACATCCACTACGCTTCAGAACAACTCAAAAAAGAACCCCTATAATTAGGCAGAAATAATCAATCTTGCACTGGAAATGATTTATCCATAACATCCCAATTAGAGATGTGAAGGGGTGGCCAACTGGGCATTTTCTACGGGATCTCGAAACCTCCAGCCACCCCGACCTAATTCATGATGAGCCCACCAACTTCTTGGCAAGATGCCTACAGTTAAAAACCACCACCATGTCAAGATCCAAATTCGAATGGGTTCCCAGCCCTCGTCAGAGACCACTGTGTTCGCGTCGGCAGTCCAACAAAGAGGCGAAGTAGTGGTCTCTTTCTTTCCATTACAGTGACAGGCTTCGCCTGCTCCCTCCCCGCGTAGCCTAGTTGCTTAATAGAGACAGAATTATAGACGCTGATCAACATATAATTCTATGGTGGCAAAGAAGGTGATTTATGAATCATATGAGAAGGAAAACAGGATTAGAAGAGCTGAATTTCTTTAAGTTTAGGTACATGATTCAGAACCAAGTTTCGGCTAGCATAGGATTATAAATTTTGTATCTCATGATGTTGTTTTATGGGTTAAGTGTCCTTTGAAGGTGGGAATATTAAAAAGCAGCCATATCAGTGTTATTGCATTAGCTTTGGAACAATGCCAAATTTCGAAGATTAAATTGCATATAAGTATCTTTATCATACCAAGAAATTTGGACATAGAGGGTAGAGACTGGCCTAGTCAATTCCTGATAAGACAAGTGAGAAACCATACAACTTTTACAAAAGGAAATGCAAAAGCCAATTTTGACAAAACATGACATACAGGGTCAAGAGTCTCAAATCAATCACCATGAAAGTAAGGCCTGAATTTTTTTTAGAAGTGTAAAGCATCACATTTTTGTTTTCTAGGAACAGCAGTCTAGAACAAATTCTAGACATTCAGGTATTGTAGTTGGGGCATTGATCAAGCACCTAATGGCTCTCTACTTGGGATTTCCACGAATAATTTAAGATAAAAGTGGTCACCAAACACCAACCCTTTGCTAAAGCAAATCCAGTAGTTATTTCTTCCCTGTGGCATTTATGGACGAAGCAATTCATTTTGAAAGTTGCCTAACTCTACCACAATTTTCCAAAGGGAAAGCTCTATACTATGTTGCGTGGTTAACTTACACACACACCGACGCACACAAGGACGAATGAACATCCTAGACATGCATAAATGCATTTCTACTATGGAGTATTTACGGGGTGCCAAAAGAATTGCGCACGTTCTCTTTTTCATATAGAAGTTGTTTTCCCCACTGTGCGTGCGTGTATGCCCAAGAAAAAGAATACAACTAATCAGCCCCCAAGGACCATCACTACCCGGAAAGTGTAAAGTGATCTATCAATAAACTCAAGCTCAAGGCTGTTATAGAACACATGATAGCCACCAACGGCAAATTTTAATTGCTATCTAGGGAGTAGTTTTGATCACAGCAAGAATTGCCAACTTCCTTTCACTAGGCCATGGAGAGTACAAAAAAAAAAAAATCAAAACAGAACAGAACAACACAACACAAAGAACCCCTATGAGTGTAGGGACCAGACTCGCCAGAGGAGGGAGGGGTGGAGAGAGAGAATTGATTCACAGTTATAAACAGAAGAAGATGAAGAGGGGTATATCATACCTGTTAGTCCAAGAGTCCGTAGATCCCAAAGTAACAAATGGTTATCAGTTCCTCCAGTTACCAGTTTGCAATTTCTCCTCAATAAAGCGGATGCTAGAGCCTGAGCATTTTTCTTCACCTGTTGCATGTATGCCTTGTATTCGGGAGTAGCCACTTGTTTCAAGGCTATAGCAAGGGCTGCAATGTGATTATTGTGTGGTCCACCTTGCAAGGCTGGGAAAACTGCAAAGTTTATCTTCTCCTCAAAGTCATATTTGTCACTACCATCACCTTGACTCAAAAGAATTCCCCTCTTCCTAGGCTTCGAACCCTTCCTATAGAAAATAATACCTCCCCTAGGGCCTCGAAGACTTTTATGAGTTGTTGAGGTAACAATATCACAGTAATCAAAGGGGTTCATACATTCCTGCGAAAATAACCAGGTAATGTTTAGAAGACGGACTAAGTTTTTGAAAGCAAAGAAAGGAACCATTTGCCTGAATAAAATACCATTAAAAGGTGAAGAGAGGGACAGAAAAGCATAAAACATAAGATAAGAAATTAGCACAGTGGATCAAATCGGGAAAACCAAATGAGGGAACAACAAAAATTAAAACTAAAAGATTTCAAAAGTGAAACAAATGGATCCTGACTCTGTTTCTTGGGTAGTGATTTTCATACTCTATATCCACATTCCCTTGGGAGTGTGAAAATCAATTACCTATTTCTCTTCTAAGGGAAATAAAATGTATAACACGAGCAAAATCGCTCTGCCAGCAACGTACCCTAGCACATAACTTCTCCTCAAATTTAGTCCTCATTCAAAGAATTACGAAAACAAGGAAGTTAACTGTTGTGCATGCTGATCTCAATCTATAGATTGGAGCATATAGAACCTGTTAAAAATTGCAAGAACTTTCCAAACTCAAACTTCTGCAAACTAAAGGAATTAGCCAAAGAAGAAGATCTTGACCCAATTCAACACACTGATATTTACTTTGCTGGGATTTCGTTACAAGTATTCTCCTTAAAACATAAAAGTGGAATACAACGAAAGTCAGAAGCCAGGATCAGATACCATAATTGACACGTGACAAAAGCGAAAGTTCCAAAACTTGCAACATGAACAAAGTATTTACCTCATAGCGAGGAGCCGAGGACCGGTAAAAAGGATTCTTTTCTGCCATCAAAGACCAAATGCATACTTACTACACATTAATTATGTAATGTTATTCACTTTTATGAAGAACAAAAACCAAATACTCACAGGTAATCAAGAAAGAAAAGCCAAATCTAAAGCCTAAACTGTAAACGGAAGAAGATAAGACAAGCATGTACAGTAACCAAACTAACCAACTGATGCAGTAAATCACAAAGAACAAAAGAATAAAAAGAAACAAATCCCTTCAACCAAAAGAAATATTAAGATCGTCGATCAGATACTTCAATCATCAGAACCAAGATTAACAAAATTATCACCTTAGCCGCAACAAGACCGCTAATTTGAGCCATGTCACACATTAACACTGCCCCGCATTTATCAGCAATCTGTCTAAACCTTGTGTAATCCCACTCCCGCGGATACGAGCTCCCACCACATATAAGTATCTTGGGACGAAAATCAAGCGCCCTCTCCTCAAGTTTATCATAATCAACACATCCCGTCTGTGGGTTAATCTTATACGGGAGGCTTTCAAAGAAAATGGAAGCCCCCGAAACTTTCCTACCACTCGGGGTGTAGTACCCATGACTCGTGTTGCCGCCAGAAGGGGTATCCAATCCCATTATCCGATCACCCGGTAATAACAACCCTGTGTAAACAGCAAAATTGGCCGACGTGCAGGAATAAGGTTGAACATTGACGCCCCAAATTTCCGAATCTAAACCAAAAGCAACCAAAGCACGTTCACAACAGAGTGTTTCAATCTCATCAATGTAATAATTTCCACCGTAATACCTCGCGCCGGGCATTCCTTCTGAGTACTTATTTGTCAAGTGGCTCCCTAAAGCTTCCATTACAGCACGGCAAACGAAATTCTCTGAAGCTATCAATTCAATCCCCTTGAACTGCCTCTGCTTCTCTTTCTCCATGATTCCAAAAACATCAGGATCAGCAACGCTGAGTGGTTGATTTCCCCAAACCCTAACCGCACTCCGGCGCGATTCGAGCCCTGGCGTTGGCTCGTTCGAAGCCCGTTTCGAGGACGAAGAAGACGATACCGATGATTCTCCGTCCCTCCTCCTCTTCAAACGCATGGAATGCCCTAGAATCCGAAATTCCTCGACCTCTTCTCCTCTCTCCTCGTCATCACTCTCTCTATCATCGTTCTCGATCTCGTCCTTGGTCAGCCTTTCCATCAATTGAAGCGGAATCGGCGGGGTGTCACGGGAGCTCGAGTCGATCTGGAAAGAAAACGGGTCATCGTCCGAGACATGAGAACGGCGGGGAGTATGGGTTGTAGAGGCGTGAGAGAGAAACCCTAGAGAGACATTCGATGTCGATTGCGAGTGCGTCAAATCCATAACCCCGAATTAAACAAGTACCGACCCCTATTTAGAGTGAAATCAAGGTTCAGAACAACAGCAGCAGAAACAGCGACAACGGCATCTGAAGCACTTACAGCAGCAGTATCGGAAACTGGATTGGCTTGAGGTGATTGAGTACGTGGTCGATGCTTCCATGGAATTAGGTAAAATCCTAGCCCCCAACTCAAAGCTATAGATACATGTCTAGAGTGATTGTGTGCGTAAATTCTTAGAGAGAGAGGGGGTGGGGTAGGAGGGAGGGAATGCGTAGCTTCGACGAAGAAGGTTAGATACTTTCCTCCAGGGGAAAGGGGATGCACCTAGACCATATACGCTTGCGTTATCATTCCCGTCACCGGTGAGTCATTTTAGCTCCACCCGCGTTGTGGTCGTTGAAGAGAGCAAAAGTCCACTTTCTCACTCCTAATCAAATCCACATAATCATTTTTTGGGAAATCACTGAAATAAAAATATACTCTCTCTTTCTCCATATGGATTCAGAAATTCTAATTTTGGATTTTCCAAATCAAATTCGAATCAAATTATTACGATTTGATTCGGTTTGATTTCTTCTATTTTAGGTTGGATTAATTCAGTTCGGATTGATCGATTTGGCTGCTAATATAAAAAAGTATGAATTTTTTTATTCACAAATAAATATTTGACCTATCAATAGGCCAACCTCATGTAACAAGAAACATATTATAAAAAATAAAAAAAACAAATTATAAAAAAATAGGAATTGTAAAAATAAAGATTAAAAAATTAAGTTTTATTTTATTCCAGTTTGATTCGGCTCGGTCCCATTTGGTATTTAGGTCCAAAAAATAAATAATAAATAATTTTTTTAATAAGCCAAATCGACCCTGATCATACTGATCCAACTAAAAAAATAAATCAAATCGTCGATTCGGTTCAATTTTAAATTTCTATCATTTTATCAATTTTTACTTATTTCTTCATTCCAACTTATCTCCGGTCAGGTATTTATGGATTCATTTTTAGAAACAAATTTGTACAAATGTGTGAGGGGAGAAGGCGAGGGGGGATGGGGGCCCACTCCTACATTTGTATGTAATTTGTACTCGTAGCAAAATCTGTTCTATTTACACTCCACTTTTTTGGTTTTGGTATAGATTTTAAATTAAAAAATTAAATGTTCTCCTATTTTACGGGGAGATGTCAGGGGCTTATGGTAAGCCCATCTGACCGTCTGTTACCGAAATGGACGGTCAGATGAGCTCACTGCACCCATGTAGTGAGCCCCTCACCACATGTATCTAATTTCCTCTGTTTTGTGTACAACTATAAGGTTGGGGGTGTTCATTCGGTGGGAGATGCAATAATGTCATTCTAAAGTGGGTCGTATTTTTTATAATTTTTATAATTATGAATGAAATTCTTCTGAGCTTTTTATTATTTAGAAATTTTACTAATTTTCTACAAAGACAAATAGGAAGAAACTACTTTTAGATGTTTGATTTGTGTTACTCTTCGCTAATTTTTTATAAATCATAAATGTAATAATTAAAAAATTCTCTAAATTGGACACATTAATTTATTGGCGAAGAAAAAAAAAAAGAATGGTTAGAGTGCAAAACTATTAAGGAAAATGAGGGCATTTTTTGGCATTTAAGTGGACAAAAATACCTTTAGTACAAAGGTTTTTACGAACATGACTTAACACAAACCGTTAAGTTAGATGGAAAATTTAACAGTGCAGTTTACTCTAAAAGTCATAAGTAAGCCATGTGACAAAAATTAAACGTTAGGGTGGTAATCTGATAGAGGCGTTTATGATAAGGGGGTAAAGTGTTCTTTGCACTGTTAATTGGAGTATATATAAAATCTTTGACAGGGAAATAAACATAAAGGAGAGGAAGAGTTGCAGTGTCACCCTCGAACTTTAATGAATTTCATCTTGGCCCTTTATATATGTTTCAAGATGAATATTCCTTGTGAAAATATTAATTCTGTTTTTTTATACCAACACATAATAACAAAATATGACCTCTCATTAAAAGATTTTTAGGTTTTGGAACTTATATTTATTGAAGAATTGACAAATAGACCCTTCAAACTTAAATTTTATTTTTGAATTAATAAAATAATATTTATGAGTAGTATAATAAGTATATCAAACTAACAATTTTTTTCTGGGAGTAATCAATAATATTTTTATTGGAAAAGCCTTTTGATTTCTTTATAATTTACTTTATAATTTGGTGTTTACATCTTTTTCAAAACTGAAAAAAAGGTTTTAAAAATAAAAATAAAAGTTTCAAACATCCGAAGAAATAAAATAATCACAGAACAACAAATATGAAAAATTATAACTTTAGAAACTATTAAGAAAATAATTGGTCTTCACAACAACCAATATTATTAAGATTTTTCTTAATTTATTTTCTTGACTCTTTATAATAGTAACTCTCTTTGTAGGTGTTTGAATGTGATTCTAGATGTGTTTTGGGGATTCTGAGGTTATTATTTTGGAATTTTTAGGTATTTGGGATGTTGATTTTGAGATTCTAATTCTGGTTTTAAATTTTAAAATTTTGTTACCATTCTACTTTAAAAATTTTAATAATTTATAAATACTACCCTTATATAATTTATGGTAATTGACTATTTTTCGGAGCCAACCCTTAAGCTTCACTAATGGACTATTTTTTTGAAAATGTGTTTTGTTGAATTGTGTTGTTTGCAATATAATGGAGGTAATGTGTTTTGAATTTTTTTTTTCTTGTCATGTAATAGAGCTAACGTGTTTTGAATTGTATTTTTTTTACATTTAATGGAGATAACCTGTGGAGGTAATATATTTTATATGTCGTGATAATAGCAATGTAATAGAAGATGGTAAATATATTTTACATACTTTTATGATTATTATATTTCAAGATTAATTAAAATTGTATATATAAAAATTAGGGTTAATTACACTTTACCCCCTCTAACTATGACCTTTTTCATGTTACTCTCTTTATCTTTTTTTGTTACAAGTTACCCCCTTCAACTATAAAAAAATGACATAATACCCGGACGTTAGTTTTTCATCTAATACTTAAACGTAAAGGTCAAGTGTTGTGCACATGTGCTCTTAAAAATACTTATTTTAAGTGAAATACCCTACACACGCACACAACATTATAGATAATATCTAATTTATGGATTAACTTAGTTAATATTAATTTTCATTTTATATAATTTGCATTGTTTACATGTTAAATTCATAATATTTGGACATAAATTCATAGCATTAAATTAAACTTTGATTTATTTATAGCTTGATGTACCAATTTTTAAGCTTCTCGGTATGTTTTATTTCCTGGTAAAAAAAGATCTTTGTATGTCATTATATCTTTTTCTTGATTTTGTAATTTTCTTCAAGTTTTATAAATTTATATTATAAATTATGTCTCCTTATTCCCAAGCTTATACAACAGGAACCTAGTTTTCGAAAAACGAATTGATGAGCCAAGCGTTGAATGATCCGTCGTCGATTGTTTTTGGTAGCATCCGGAGGGAATGTTTGGTCCTCCAAACACTGTTTCGTATTTGCATACCATGGTTTATGATCTAGTTCTTATTCGATCTCAAGCTCTTAACAGTAGCCTGGTTCATCTCTTTGCCCAATCTCTATCCGTTTGATATCAAGACCCTTTGGTATCTCAATCATGAACACTTCGAATAAATATAAAGAAAATTTTGTTTATTTAACAATTTTTTACATTTGTTACAATTAATTATTTATTAATTGAATCAGTCAAATACAAATAAAAGGATCAGTCCTCTGGGAAAAATCAATCCAAGAATTTCATTATATCCCTTATAAGATCGTTCAATTTCATCTGGTATTTCTTAGGGAGAAAAGATAGACAGATAGAATAGAAAATCTCATTTTTTTCTATTATTAATTAATAAAATGAATTCCTATTAAAACTAATAAAAGAGACTTTTAAATGACTAAATATAGATAACATATTGAGGGATATGTCTTAGTAATAGCTAATAGCTGCTTGCATAATTTAGAATAGTGATTTGCAAATAAAAAAAGAAGATTATATTCTATGTAAAACATGAAATATTTCCTTCTAAGCACTTCTAATTGAGATGGAACGTCAAGCGGCTTTAGATTCAGAGGCTCTTGCTATAGCGGAACACGAGGGAAAGATCGGTATGAATCATTTATATCGAGATTGACAGATCATTTTATTAGATAATGGAGATACTTTAAGCATTCCATTAGTTATGTATCAATGTTCCAACAAAAACACTTGTATGCATCAAAACACACCAGGTTAAGAGGGGTAGATGCATTAAAAAATGATAAATTTTAGTAGATGGTGCCGCTACAATTGGTGGCGAACTCGCTTTGGGAAAAAATATATTAGTACCTTATATGCCATGAGAATGTTACAACTCTGAAGATGCATTACTTATTAGCGAGTGCATGGTATATGAGACTATTTATACTTCTTTTCACATTATGTATTATGTATTATAAATTTTATACTTACAATGAAGGGTATTACAGTCACAATAAGTATTTTTAAATGCACAGCAAATTACTTTTATTGTTAAATATTGGATGAAAAAACCAACGATAAGGTATTATATCATCTTTCTATAATTGAAAGGGATAAATTGTAGCCCAAAAAAGATAAAGGGGATAACATGAAAAAGGGTCATAGTTAAAGGGGGTAAAGTGTAATTAACCCCCAAAATTATTTGACTATATTTTGGAAATTGTCAAATATACAAATAAGGAGTCACAATATAAAAGCATTATAGTCAATTAGTTACCCACAATCTAATAATCTGATTATACTACCAAACACTTAACAAATTCATAATCTATTTTACACCGTCCTACCAAACATTTGAGAGATTCTGATTATGAGTTTTTCAGAATCTAAAATTCCAGAATTAGAATCTCAGGATTCAAAAATACTTCAAAAAATCCCTCGCAAACACCCTCTTTATCTCTGAATGGTTTAGAACTAAATGAATGAAATCCCTATTTGCAAATGAAAATTTAAGGGCTAAATTTACAAATGTAAAATACTAGAGGAATCAAACTGTATATAATTGAAATAATCAGACGCCTCAATTTTTCAAGAGTGAGGTCATCAACATGACATCACACCTGTGAGTCATCATCACAATTGAATGATAGCGCGATGACAACACAAAATAAAATTGGATAAAATGCTGGGACTTCTCTTGATGTTACTAACAAATGTAGGGACCTCTTCTGAGATTTCAAAAAATATAGGAATCTCCTCTGAGGTTTCAAAAAATGCAATAATCTCTCATGCTTTAGAAAATAATTAACTATTTGCCCCCTCACGTTAACTTATGTTAAAAAGTAGATGATTTATGATAATGTAGCAGGGGTCAATTTCTAAATACCTAGAACTACCAAATGACCAGGGAGTGTGGCCGCCTCAAAAAATTTCAAAACACATTTAAGACTTAGATATAAATTTGGAAAATTATAAAGGATTATATTTTAGCCCCTCCAAATTACATTCGTCTCTCATTTCCAAAAAAATTCTTGACATTTCCAAACTTTGAATCCTAGTTCCACCATTGGTTCATCCGATGTGGGAGGTGATAATGTCATTTTAAAGTGGATTGTGTTTCTTAGATGCTTATGATTGCAAATGATATATTTGTGAGCTTTTAATGATTTAATAAATATTTAGGAGATTTGTATAAAGAAAGAAGGAACAAATCACTTTTCAGAGGTTTGGTTCATGTTACTCTTTATTAGGTTTTTTGATAAATCGTGACGTAATAACTCAAAAATTTCCTCTAAACTGAACACATTCATTTCTTGATTGCATGTTCTTGTTTTTGTTGAGAAGTGCAAGGAACAACAGTAAATGAACATTTTGAGATTCAAGCATTTAAATGGACAAAAATAGAAAAACTTTAAGGAATATGAGGGTATTTTTGGCATTTTTAATACATTTATTACAAATGCTTTTACGAAGAGATTATGCGACCTAACACAAAGCATTAAGTTAGATGGAAAGTCTAACAGTGCAGTTTACTCTGAAAACCAGAAGAGAGTTTTGTGACAAAACTAAAAGTTAGGGAGGTAATCTGCCAGAGGCCTTTATGATAAGGGGGTAAAGTGTTATTTGCACTGTTAATGATATAAAGGGAAATATATTTAAAGGAGGAAAAGTTGCAGTGTCACCCTCAAACTTCAATGAACTTCATCTTGGCCCTTTTCATATGTTTCAGTATCAACAATCTCAAGACGAACATTCTTTGAGAAAATATTGATTATATTTTTTATCAACACATAATAACAAAATATGACCTCTCATTAAAAGTATTATAGGTTTTGGAAACATAAATTTTATTGTTGAATTATTAAAAGAACAATTATAAGTAGTAGAATAAGTACATCAAACTATTCTAGACAGGTGTTTATATTTTTTTTAAAAATGAACAAAAGGGTTTTCAAAATAAAAAACTTTTAAACATTTGAGAAAATAAAATAATCACAGTACAATAAATATAGAAGAATATAATAACTTCAAGAATTATTAAGAAAATTATTGGTCTTCACAACCAACCAAAATATTATTAACATATTTTTCTTAATTTCTTTTCTTCACTCTTTGTAATAGTAACTTTCCTTATCTCTGAATGGTTTGATACCAAAGTTATCAATCTCGTACCGGTAAGGGTACTGGTTTTGTTACTAGTACGGTACGTACTGGTACCTACCGGTACCGGGGTACCGTTTCGGATTTATCGTTAAAAAATAATATATTTTTTTTAAACTAATATTCTTTACAAAAAATTACATTTAATATATAAAGTAAACCCCACAACTTAAAAATAACTTACAAAACATAACATTTTCAAAGGACAATAATAAATCTATGATATTTCAATATCATTTAATTTACAAAATTTATAAAATTAGTTAGCATATGCTTGATTAGAAAGAAAAATTAATATTTATTTTAACATTAAGGTATGAAAATGAAAAAAGAAAAATTAACATTCATTTTCTTGTCTAGAGAAATTGAAAAGAAAAATTAACATTCATAAAGTATCGAAAGTGAAAAAAAAATATTTATTTTCATGTATGCATGAAATTATAAATAAAGGTTAACATTTATTTTTTATTTTAAATTAAAAGGCAATGTTAAGTTTAAAAAAAGAATGTTAACATTCATAAAAAGGAATGTTAACTTCAAATTTAAAAAATGCTAATTTTTTCTTTTAATTTTCATAAAAAATAATGTTAACTTTTCTTTTTGTATTATAAATTTTCCTACCTTAATTAGAAGTATTTACAAGGAAAATGAAAAAAAAAACAAAGGTATGTAAATGTAACTAAAAATACATAAAAAGTAAAAAAATTAAAAAAAAAAAAAGAAAACCGGTACCGGCCGAGATCCGGTATTTGGCCGGTACCGCCGGTATTGGCCGGATCCGGCCGGTACCGGCCGGAACTGCCGGTATTCTCGCCGGAACGGTATGGACGTCCGATGGTACCGGTTTTGGTCCGGTACGGAAGGTGTACGGGACGAGATTAATTACTTTGTAATTGATACTAAGAAATGAAGTCCCTGTTTACTATAAAAAATTAGGAACTAAATTTAAAAGTACTATAGGGACCAAATTGTAATAATTGAAATGATATGCCGCCTTAACTTTTCAAGGGTGGGGTCATCAAGTTAACATCACACATGAATCATCACAATTGGATCTCACTAAAAATCATATAAAAAAACTAAATAAAATTATATAATTTAAATCATGGTCCTATTAACCCAAACAACGTAGGTTTTCATCTCATTCACTTTTTAAAATTATATTTTCATCATATTTACATGGTTTGACGTTTCTGTTATTACTTTCTAGTGTCAATTTACTCTTTTATCCTTTCTTAAGTGAAAACATATAATTTCAGATTACGTAGATTTAAAATCATAGCAGTAATTAGGCTTGAAATGTGGAATCAAATATGATAAATCGTTTTTAGTGAATTTTGAGAATATCACCAGAATCGAACAGATACTCACTGGAATCTTAAAAAAATTTACCGAAATCTGTTAATATGCCCGAAATCTATTTTAGTGACTTTGTTTGAGAAAATCCGAATTCAAAAAATCATATCTTTTTCATTTTTTTCACTGAAATCTGTTAATATACCACTTCCACGAAATTTATTTTAGTGATTCACGGGAATCTTGAGAATATCACCGGATTTTTTTTTATCCTTGCACGGAATCATATCATTTTCATTTCTTTATGTTTCTAAATTCAAATTTCTTATATTTGTTTTTCTGTTCTTCTTCACCGAAATTAGACTGTTGTGAATTAAGAGGAGAGATTTTATCGTCAAGTCTAAATAATATTTACCAAAGACAGTCAGTTTCTTAGATCGCGATTTACGGGACGAATTCGGAGAAGGGTCCTTGGATTGGTTTGATGGTGGGGGTGTAAATGTATTTCGAATTGGAGAATTGGAGCTAGCTTGGGGTTGTGGTTGCATATGCGAAGGGATAGGTGATGGTCCATTTTTTGTTGGGATTTTCTTTCTTGCCATCATTTTGTACTCCATTTTAATGAATCCGATCAATCACAAAGTTGTATACACTCCTCCAAATCCATCCTTATCACTTTATCCATACTTCAACAACCAATTAAAGCGATGCAATAATAAAATTCTAATTGAAACAACGTGGACCAAAACTATGATCCAACAGAAACAAGACATCCAAATATTGAGAAATAAGAGAGTACCATGAATTATCGGTAGTAGGTACTGAACTATCGATAGTACAGCGTTTGGAAATAATTTAAAGAAAATAATTTGTTGGAAAAAAAGTAGATTTTAATCCTTAATTTTGGTGACTTTATCCCAAAGATTAAGGGGTTCCTTAAGACCACTTGAGGTGAGTCTTAGTGGGTTTGTGCACTCCCATATGAGGAGTTTAAACCTTGAAAAGAATTGTTAAAATCCATTAAGGTTTGAATGAGAAATTGATTCTCTAAGTATACACCATGTGTAGTATGCGAGAGGGTGATAGGTCGCGCACGCCGCCGCCGCCGCCTACCTTGGTCCATGAGTCTATGTTTGGGCTTGGCTTGGCTTGGTGTAGTGTGGTCCTTGGGCCCTTAAGCCCAAGAGGTTGGGTTTGCTCGCTTGGGCCACGTAATGGGCTTAATCCCATATAGGTGTATATTTAAAATAAGAGATCAATTTGAAAACAAAAATTAATTTCTAATTTAAAACCAAATTCAATTTTTGATTTATTGTATAAAATTTATTCTGATTTTAAATCTAGAATTTATTTCTAGATTTGTAACCACGGAATTTATTTTGAAAATAAATCTTAGAATTTAATTTTGATTTATTATGAAATTAATGTTTTGGCTCCCCCTTAGTCCTATAAATTGAGGATCATTCTTTAGTTTTGAAGACACACCAACAATTGATACAAGTCTTCTCTATTCTTCTTCGTGTTCTTCATGTTCTTCGATCAAGAGAGAGTACAAGGCAAATTAGTTCGAAAGCCGGTCTTCGGGAGGTGCTACCGAACCCGAATTCAACCGTTGTATCCTGGGAGACGAACGCCGAGCATATCCTCAAGCACTCCGGTGAGGCGGCGCAATTTGTCTTAAGGACATCGTGAGATTCACGGGCCTCGATTTGCGATTTCAATTTTATTGTTGTTCAATTTTATGCATTGTTGTATTTTTCAAATATTAAATAAATTTCAGAATTTGTTTATTCCTACAATCTTAAGACATGCTGTTTTTATTAAAAACTAATTTTTGAAGTTATTTTTTGGAAAATATCAGTAGACTGTTTCAAGTTGTTTTTTGAGAAATTCTACTTTTTGTGTGCTAAGCTTTTTAGTTCTGGATTTGAGTTTTTCTTAAATCTGATTTTCAGGATATACTTTGCACAAATTTTTAAGAATCACTGTGGTTGATTTTATTTTCCCATAATAGTTTTTGGAAAACATATTTTGGAGTATCAGTTACTGTTTTGATTTTTTTTTATAAAAAAAAATAGATTCTATTTTTAATATCCTTATTTCTTTATTTGTGGTTTATTTGTAATCACATATTATTCGGTTAAAGATTATCTTTTAATCTGTGTGTTAACTTGGTTTGTGATCTATTTTTCAGTAATGGAAAAACAACCTGAAAAGTCAACCGGAGACAATAGTGGCAATGAGAACCCTACTGTTGGGGGTATTCCTACGGTTGTGAACACTCCGGCTGTGATGCCAAGAGTGGGTCCTTCCATTCCGGTCAGCCATGCTGAGAAACCGGAGAAGTTCCACGGTGTGGACTTCAAGAGGTGGCAACAGAAGATCTTGTTCTACCTGACCACGCTAGGTCTCGTAAGGTATCTCACAGAAGATGCTCCTGTCATTGATGAGAATGAACATCACATGCAGAAGATAGTCGCTGCGCTAGCCTGGGGTGATTCTGACTTCTTGTGTCAGAACTATGTAAGAATCACAACATCTTCTGCATGTCCTGTTCATTCTCATCAATGACAGGAGCATCTTCTGTGAGATACCTTACGAGACCTAGCGTGGTCAGGTAGAACAACATCTTCTGTTGCCACCTCTTGAAGTCCACACCGTGGAACTTCTCCGATTTCTCAGCATGGCTGACCGGAATGGAAGGACCCACTCTTGGCATCACAGCCGGAGTGTTCACAACCGTAGGAATACCCCCAACAGTAGGGTTCTCATTGCCACTATTGTCTCAGGTTGACTTTTCAGGTTGTTTTTCTATTACTGAAAAATAGATCACAAACCAAGTTAACACACAGATTAAAAGATAATCTTTAACCGAATAATATGTGATTACAAATAAACCACAAATAAAGAAATAAGGATATTAAAAATAGAATCTATTTTTTTTATAAAAAAAAAAAATCAAAACAGTAACTGATACTCCAAAATATGTTTTCCAAAAACTATTATGGGAAAATAAAATCAACCACAGTGATTCTTAAAAATTTGTGCAAAGTATATCCTGAAAATCAGATTTAAGAAAAACCCAATTCCAGAACTAAAAAGCTTAGCACACAAAAAGTAGAATTTCTCAAAAAACAACTTGAAACGGTCTACTGATATTTTCCAAAAAATAACTTCCAAAATTAGTTTTTAATAAAAACAGCATGTCTTAAGATTGTAGAAATAAACAAATTCTGAAATTTATTTAATATTTGAAAAATACAACGGTGCATAAAATTGAACAACAATAAAATTGAAATCGCAAACCGAGGCCCGTGAATCTCACGGTGTCCTTAAGACAAATTGCGCTGCTTCACCGGAGTGCTTGAGGATATGCTCGGCGTTCGTCTCCCAGGATATAACGGTTGAATTCGGGTTCGATAGCACCTCCCGAAGACCGGCTTTCGAACTAATTTGCCTTGTACTCTCTCATGATCGAAGAACACGAAGAAGAATAGAGGAGACTTGTATCAATTGTTGGTGTGTCTTCAAAACTAAAGAATGGTCCTCAATTTATAGGACTAAGGGGGAGCCAAAACATTAATTTCATAATAAACCAAAATTAAATTCTAAGATTTATTTTCAAAATAAATTCTGTGGTTACAAATCTAGAAATAAATTCTAGATTTAAAATCAGAATAAATTTTATACAATAAATTAAAAATTGAATTTGGTTCTAAATTAGAAATTAATTTTTGTTTTCAAATTGATCTCTTATCTTAAATACACACCTATATGGGCTCAAGCCCATTACGTGGCCCAAGCGAGCAAACCCAACCTCTTGGGCTTAAGGGCCCAAGGACCACACCACACCAAGCCAAGCCAAGCCAAGCCCAAATATAAACCCATGACCCATGGACCAAGGTAGGCGGCGGCGGCGGCGTGCGCGACCTATCACCCTCTCGCATACTACACATGGTGCATACTTAGAGAATCAATTTCTCATTCAAACCTTAATAGATTTTAACCATTCTTTTCAAGGTTTAAACTCCTCATACGGGAGTACACAAACCTGTTGATACTAGATTTTGCCCCCACCGCTCAATTTATTATGAAAATGCCATCAAAATGCGTTCAAAAGAATTTGTGTACAAAAAGACTATTTTGCCCTTGCACAGTCTAGGGTTTCAGGAGTACTGTTCACGAGACCACTTCATCAAGTCATGAGAACTTCATACTATTGATCAGTACGACGACATGAGTCCAGTGACAGTGATTGGGGTAAAATCGGACAACGCCGATAATTTTTTATTTATTCAGAACGGGGTCTCGGAAGCACAATTTATGAGATGATATGTTCAAATATCGAGAGGCACGTGTTATTGATCAACATAGAAATACGAGTCCATCGGCTGTATCCATGGTCAAATCTGAGTTCGGTAGCTCAAGAAATTACATTTTAAAGAATGGTAGTTGTATACCGGTGATTATTTGGGAGTTAGATTTGCGAACCGACATGTCCATAAATCAAATATTAGACTCAAAATGATCCTCTCAACGACACGAGTCCATTGGCTGTATCCGTGGTCAAATCCGAGTTCGTTTGGACATCCGAAGATTAAAAAAATAGCGCGCAAATGCATTTTATAAGCATAATCATATTTCTAAGTTTAAAATTAAATTATTTTTCTAAGGACATCTTCTTTGAAAATGGCCTTAGAGGGTGACTTGACACACCTAAATTTCATGTCAAGTGGCGACTCTAAATTTTTAAATAAGTCCCAGCTGTTAAACAATTTTCATTAAACGTCGCATTATAAGTCAAGAAATTATTCAGCCCCGTTCAAACAAATCATATATTCGCGAGGGGCGCCGGAAAATTTCCGGATGCGACAGCTGGTGACTCTGCTGGGGACTTAAGGATTAATAAAAGAATTTACAAATCGTAACTCTTTTTAGCGGAAACCATTAACCTACCTCATTGGGTAAACTTACGGTGTAACGCAAGCTAAGGAGTGGTACTATTTGCAAACCTTTTATTTTTCCTTATCAGTGGATTTCGGCTTTTCAAATTTTCCCAAAAAAAGTTTTTCGAATTATCCTTGGCCTGTTACTAACATCATTCTTGTGGTTGTCTTTCAGGTGCGCTTTTGCCAAAAAAAAAAGGAAACATGCATAATATCTTGTTACTAATATTTATTTTGCAGGGCATTGCATTACTCTGAAAGGATTCTCTTCAAATATTTACGAATAAAAAAATATTTTCAGCATATGCATACATTCAGCACAACATACCCAACTCTCTTCTCAATCTCCATTCTACCTTTTATTTTTACCCATAGGATTAGGAGGGGGTTCGAAGTACGTGACTATCGTCAATGGTGCTTTTTTGTAACTAAAGACGGTTTTCATTGAAAAGAATACTCCAACCAAATCACCAACCAAAGATGGTACCCTTCACGGGGCCGAAGGTTTGAAGATTTGGGAACCGTGAAACCATGCTAGAAGTGCAAAAACCAAGCCGTCATGCTACATGTAGTATCCCTAAAAAAAAGAGTCAAGCCAAAACCCTGATAGGAACTTTCATGAAAATTGGAGAGAGTCCTCATTAATTATGTTAAAAGGCAAAAATTTTCAAAAACATCAATCAAACTTCCATTTCCAAATCATTTTAGACTAAGTGTCCACAACGTACTGTCAGGGTACAAAAGCATCCTCATATGGGCTAGATACTCTCACGATTTTAGATTATATACCGAAGTCATGCCGAAATGCCGGCTAAACTATGAAAAGTATATAAGTCCATATGAGTGGTGGAACTGTTAATCGACGGTACATTTTGGACCTACCCATTCTGTGGACACCAAACTAACTTGGAACTGTGGTTTTGTGAATATAAGGTGATAAGAAGCACGGCTCGCTCTCTCTCTCTCCCCCCAGGAGAATTATTATCACAAGGTCAAAATCTAGGGCCATGGCAGAAGAGGCTAACTGATCGCAGTTATCCGTTCAGGAGACTGTTTCCCTCGAGGATTTCAATGCTCTGCAAAGAGATATGGAGAACCTACAGATGATGTTCACAACACTGTACAACCAAAGGGCAGCCCCCCCTCTAACTCACCAAGCCGGGGTCGGGACTCCTGTCACTCTAAATCGTGCAGCACCTAGTGGGCCTAATCCTATTGCCGCAGCACTCCCGTCTAGGGCACTGCCAGCAGGACCCTCGGCAGGGCCACATCAGCAACAAACGCCAGTCATTCCAGTTATGTCATTCATGCCGGTCCATGAGGATTGTGAAAGTCAGCAGGGGGACCCTAATCCCCCCAGGAAGTGGACCCGGCCTGGAAGCAGAAAATGCAGCAAATAGAGGAGACCATAAGGGCTATTCAGGGTACAAATGCTTACAGCTCTACCCATTTTTCGGATTTGTGTTTTTTCCCGGAGATGCAGCTCCCACCAAAGTTCAGGATACCCGATTTTCATAAGTTCAATGGAACAAGCGACCCTATGGCCCATCTGCGGCTCTATGCCGGGGCATTATGTGGATATCCAAACCCGAAAAAGTTAATGATGCAGCTGTTCCAGCACAGCTTGGTAGGGCCAGCAGCCCAGTGATTCTCTAGGCTGGACATCCGTCGTTTCAGAACTTGGGCTGAGTTGTCCCAGGAGTTCGTAAAGCAGTATCGCCACAACGCTGAGTTGGTTATTGACCGACTCTTTTTAATCAGAATGAAGCAAGAACCCGAGAAGTCATTCCGGGCATATGCCTTGCGCTGGAAAAATCTAGCCACCCAAGTGGAACCCTCGCTGGTTGACACTGAATATGTCCATCTCTTTGTCCAAACTTGCAAAGGGATATATTATGAGAAGTTCTGTACTTCCATTGGCCGGTCTTTTATGGAGATAATCCAGCAAGGGAAAATAATTGAAGATGGCATAAGGACAAAAAATATTTTCGATCCTTATTCAAAGCTAGCAGCCGACACAGTCAGCTCATCTTCCCCTGCTAGTAAGAAGTTCCCTCCAAAGAAAGGAAAGGAGCCCGAAGTTGCTGTTGTCATCCCGTATGACAAAAGAAACAACCAACTGCCACTATATAATCCAAGTCCTCCCTTGTATAACCAGAATCCTTCACCAAGGTATACGTTTCCATACCTACAAAACTTCCAAACACCTTTTCCATCACCTCCACCATACCAAAACACCACATACCAG